>QVTF01019883.1:397500-825078 GCA_003573665.1 Oxygymnocypris stewartii
ACTGAAGGCCGGAGGAGATGCTCCGCTACACACTGAAGGCTGGAGGAGATGGCTGGCTGCACACGACACCACTCAGTGTCTCTAACTGAATGTAACTTGAATGTTACTGAATGTAACTTGTGTGTGCGCAGAAGAAAACTGACTGCTGTGGCGTAAACTCAGGATGTCTGAATGTTTTTCACTGAAGTAAAGTATTATTCAGGTATGCCAAACTTGCTAAACTCTGGGCCTTGAGGTCAAATTTACTGCAGAGTTAAGCTACAACCCTAATAAAATACTCCTAAACAGGCTAACCAAGATCTTCACGATTACTACAGTGTTACAGGCAGGTGAGATTGATTGAGGTGTGAGCTAAATTCTATAGGAAGTGAGGGCTAGAGTTAAGAATCCCTGCCACAAAGGGTTTTATTGCCTTATGCTGCTTTTCATGTCAGACATGAGGAAAATTCTCACTTCATGATAAATACTTATGTTAACCTCATGCTGTTATGGATTGACTCACAGAGACAAAGGAAGATGTTAACAATGATGTTTAATGACAGTAACCAGATGAACAGCAGGAAGCAGGGGAGTAATGGGTATGATGATCAAATCAAATCAAATCAAATCAAATCAAATCACTTTTATTGTCACATCACCACAGCACAAGTGCCTTGGTGAGTGAAATTCTTATGAGCGTGCTCCAGACAGTGCAGAAAAACAACAGACAATTTACCTATGGACAGACAGTGCAAAAAAAACCATAAACAATTTACATATGGACAGACAGTGCAAAAAAACTGCACTGGAGCATTTACAGTGCTCCAGACAGTGCAAAAAAAAAAAAAAATACACAACAACAGCAATTTACATATGGACAGACAGTGCAAAAAAACAACATCAATTTACATATGGACAGTACATATTTACAGACTGTACAGAAGACAATGTGCAAAATACACATACATATACTCAGTACACATAGTGTACTATAAAGACATACTCAAATATCAACGACACATTATACACCGTATGGGCACATCTACATTATGTACAGTATCTATACATAATGTGGTCTATACATAGTAATAATGTGAGGTGCAACAGGTTATAAATTAACAGCAGATTGGTTGAGCAGCAGATAGTTGTGCAGAGGTGCAACAGATTATTCATATGCAGTGTCGTGGATGTGCATTGTATGGTGTCCAGTGATAGCAGATAGGTTGTGTTAGTGCAGTGTGTGCGTGTAGTCCAGTTGAACGGTGTTAAAGTGCAGTGCATGGCATGTTGTGTGAGTGGGAGTGTGATGTAGGTGAGTTATTTGTGACTGTTCATTAGCCTGATAGCCTGAGGGAAAAAGCTGTCCCTCAGTCGGCTAGTGCGGGATCGGATACTGCGGAAACGTCGCCCTGAGGGCAGCAGAGAGAGCAGTCTGTGGGACGGGTGGCTGGAGTCTTTGATAATCCTCCGGACTTTCCTTGTACACCGCCTGGTGTAGATATCCTGGAGGGAGGGAAGCTCACCTCCAACAATGTGGCGGGCAGTTCGCACGACCCTTTGCAGAGCCCTGCGTTTGCCAGCGGTGCTGTTTCCATACCAGGCGGTGATACAGCCGGTCAGGATGCTCTCCACAGTGCAGGTGTAGAAGGACCTGAGGATTCTGGGGCTCGTTCCAAACTTCCTCAGCCGTCTCAGGAAGAAGAGACGCTGATGTGCCTTCTTCAGCACTGCATCTGTGTGAGCAGACCATGTGAGATCCTCGGTGATGTGAACGCCGAGGAACTTAAAGCTGCTCACCCGCTCCACAGGTGTCTTGTCGATGGTGATGGGTGTGTGTTCTCTGCTCTGTCTCCTGTAATCCACCACCAGCTCCTTGGTCTTGTCGATGTTGAGTGAGAGGTGGTTCTCCTGACACCATTTAGTCAGGGTACTCACCTCCTCTCTGTAGGCCGTCTCATCGTTGTCGGTGATCAGGCCTATCACCGTTGTGTCATCAGCAAATTTGACGATGACATTGGAGCTGTGTGTAGCTGTACAGTCGTGTGTGTACAGGGAGTACAGGAGTGGGCTGAGGACGCAGCCCTGCGGTGCACCAGTGTTGAGGATCAGGGGGGATGATGTGTTGTTGCCCATTCTGACCACCTGACTTCTGCCTGTCAGGAAGTCCAGGATCCAGCTGCACAGAGATCTGTTCAGTCCTAGAGTCTGGAGCTTCGCAACCAGTGTGGCAGGCACTATGGTGTTAAATGCCGAACTATAATCCACGAACAGCATCCTCACATAGGTGTTCTTATTTTCCAGGTGGGAGAGAGCAGTGTGCAGGGTGAAGGCAATAGCATCGTCTGTGGAACGGTTACTGCGGTATGCAAATTGTAGTGGGTCCAGTGAAGCAGGCAGCACAGAGCAGATGTGTTCTCTGACGAGCTTCTCAAAACACTTGCTGAAGATGGGGGTCAGAGCAACGGGCCTCCAGTCATTCAAGCATGTGATTTTATTTTTCTTCGGTATGGGCACAATGATGGATTTTTTGAAGCATGAGGGAACCACAGACTGAGAGAGGGACAGATTGAAAATATCTGTAAAAACCCCGGCTAGCTGGAAAGCGCATGCTTTGAGCACACGGCCTGGTATGCCATCAGGGCCCACGGCTTTACGGATGTTCACCCGTTTGAAGGATCGAGTTACATCCGCGACAGAAAGCGTGAGTGGACTCACCTCTTCTGCGGCAGCCGCGGCAGCGCTCTCTGTGTGTGCGGTGTTATCAGCCTCGAACCTAGCATAAAAGGTGTTGAGCTCGTCCGGTAGAGAGGCGGCAATGTTCACAGTAGCTGGTTTATTTCCTTTAAAGCCTGTGATGTTGTTAATGCCCTGCCACATGCTTCTTGGGTTATTGTTGTTGAAGTGTTCTTCAACTTTGTTTTTATATGTTCGTTTGGCTGCTTTGATGGATCTCCTGAGATCGTAACTGGCTTGTTTCCGATCGTCAGTGTTTCCGGATTTAAAGGCAGATGTCCGCGCTGACAAGGCTGATCGAACATTGCTGTTAATCCACGGTTTTTGGTTGGGGTAGATGCGGATTGTTTTGGTCGGAACTACATCGTCTATACACTTCCTGATGAAACACGTGACCGTATCTGAATACGCCTCTATGTCGTCATCAGACGCTGCCCGGAACATGTCCCAGTCCACGTGATCAAAACAGTCCTGTAGTATAGCATCCGATTGGTCTGACCAACAATGAACTGTCCTGAGAGCGGGTGCTTCACGTTTCAGTTTCTGCCTATAAGCAGGCAGGAGCAGAACGGAAGAGTGATCCGATTTGCCGAAAGGTTGGCGGGGGAGGGACTTGTATGCGTCCCGGAAGGGGGAGTAACAGTGGTCGAGTGTGCGATCTCCACGCGTGTTGATAGGTGACGTGTTGAAAGTATTTTGGAGCTATTGTTCTGAAGTTGGCTTTATTAAAGTCCCCTGTGATAACAAAAGCTGCATCTGGGTGCGCGGATTCCTGCTCACTTATAATCCTGTACAGTTCCTTGAGTGCCTGGTCTGTGTTGGCTTGGGGGGGGATATAAACAGCCGTGATTATGATCGCTGTAAATTCCCTCGGTAGCCAGAACGGTCGACACAGAAGCGTATGAAATTCCAGATCAGGGGAGCAGAAGGATTTAATAGAGTGTATGTTCCTTTCATTACACCATGAGTTGTTGATGTAGAAGCAAACACCCCCGCCTCTGCTTTTCCCTGTGAGCTCTTCCGTTCTGTCCGAGCGGTGCACGGAGAAGCCCGTGAGCTCGATGGCTGAGTCTGGAACCATCGCAGACATCCAGGTTTCTGTGAGGCAAATAACACAGCAGTCCCTTGTTTCTCGTTGGTATGAGATGCGCGCCCGCAGTTCACAGAGTTTGTTATCCAGTGACTGAACGTTGGCCAGTAAAATGGTTGGAAGAGGAGGTCGGAAAGCACGGCGTCTCAGTCTGACGAGAACGCCAGCTCGTTTTCCGCGTTTTCGGCGTCGGCGGCGTCTCCTCGCTTTCGCAACGCACACAAAGGGTTCAGATGCCGTGTCCGTGAACAGTCCACCGGCATTCAAAAACTCAAAGTCCGGTTTGCGTTGCGCGACGGAGGAACCAATGTTCAAAAGCGTGTCTCTATCGTAGACAGTTATACTAACAACATCTAACACGTAAAACAACAAAAAAACAAATAAAACATACGAAAAACTGCAAAGTTTTCCCGGAGCTCGCAACACGGCTGCCATCCTCGGCGCCATCTTGCAATCTCCTGGATCTGATACGTCTACGGGTGATGAGCAGATCAGACCGGTGGTGATCTATAGTTCCAGGAGATCGTGGATGGAACCACAGCAGGGAATCCTGGATGAGTGCTGAAGGACGGACAGGCGATGAGGAGGACAATACGCTGGGGATGACACAGAAGGTTAGTGAATGAATAATATACAACTACAAGGGAGAGTTCAATGGTGTCTGAACGAGACTGGACCAGGAAGTGCTCTGGTGCTGGTGCTTATGAAGGTTGGGGTGATGAGATGAGGTGCAGGCGAGTGATGATAACGATGATTGGCTGGGTAGGAGGACAGACAGACGAATACTTGACATTGCCTCCCCCTCCCGGATGGCGCGTCCCGCGCCGTAACAGAAACACCGGGGAGGGAGGGTGGGCGCCCTGGAGGCTGATGCAGGGCAGGGACACTGGGGAAGCCTCCACGGCGGGTCTGGGGCTCCGGTGGCCATGGCGGATCGGGAGTCTCACGTGGCCATGGCAGATCGGAAGCCTCAGGTGGCCATGGCGGGTCGGGAGCCTCAGGTGGCCAAGGCGGATCCGTGGATTCGGACGGCCATGGCGGATCGGGAGCCTCAGGTGGCCAAGGCGGATCCGTGGATTCAGACGGCCATGGCGGATCCGTGGATTCGGACGGCCATGGCGGATCGGGAGCCTCGGGTGGCCATGACGGATCCGGGGACTCGGACGGCCATGGCGGATCGGGAGCCTCGGGTGGCCATGGCGGATCCGGGGATTCGGACGGCCATGGTGGATCGGGAGCTTCGGGTGGCCATGGCGAATCCGGGGACTCAGACGGCCATGGTGGATCGGGAGGCTTGGGTGGCCATGGCGGATCCGGGGACTCGGACGGCCATGGCGGATCGGGAGCCTCGGGTGGCCATGGCGGATCCGGAGACTCGGACAGCCATGGCGAATCGGGTATATGGCCCCCCCCAATCTTTTTTGGTGGCTCGCCGACCGGGGGGTACTCCGTAAGGGCCAGCGGAGATGAAGGTGAGCTGGACGGGACCAGCGGAGATGAAGGTGAGCTGGACGAGACCAACTTTCGGGGGCGCTCGGGAAGCGCTAACTCTCGGGGGTGCTTGGAAAGTGCTGATTCTCATGGGATCTCGGGCGGCTCTGACTCACTTGGGCGCTCGGGCGGCTCTGCCTCACTTGGGCGCTCGGGCGGCTCTGCCTCACTTGGGCGCTCGGTAGAGCTGGACGGAACCAGCGGAGACGAGGATGCGCTGGGCAGGACCAGCGGAGGAAATGGAGACCACTTGCGAGGAGCAGGCACCAGAGAGCGTTGGCGAGGTGCAGGCACCGGAGAGCGTTGGCGAGGTGCAGGCACCGGAGAGCGTTGGCGAGGTGCAGGCACCGGAGAGCGTTGGCGAGGTGCAGGCACCGGAGAGCGTTGGCGAGGTGCAGGCACTGGAGGGCGCTGGCGAGGAGCAGGCACTGGAGGGCGCTGGCGAGGAGCAGGCACTGGAGGGCGCTGGCGAGGAGGCATCAGGAACCAGCGGAGGCATCGGTGAGCTGGACGGGGCCAGCGGCGGCATCGGCATTCCTCCACAGTAAAAGATGAACCTGCCAGTATGAGCACCAGCTCGATATAGTGTGCCAAAGAGCCTGTGGTAGTGGCGGGTGGCGCGAGGAGAAACGGGATTATTCAGACCGCTCCAGAAGACAATCTTCAAAGTGTCATCATTCCACTTTACTTGGTGGATGAGATGGAGGAACTCTTCAACATAGCTCTCTATGGAGCGGCCATCTTGGGTTATCGTGAGGAGTTTTTCGGGATGCGAGGATATGCTGTCCATATCTCTGTTCGGTCTTGGTCCAGTCTTCTGTTATGGATTGACTCACAGAGACAAAGGGAGATGTTAACAATGATGTGTAATGACAGTAACCAGATGAACAGCAGGAAGCAGGTGAGTAATGGGTATGATGATACTTCTACGGGTGATGAGCAGATCAGACCGGTGGTGATCTATAGTTCCAGGAGATCGTGGATGGAACCACAGCGGGGAATCCTGGATGAGTGCTGGAGGACGGACAGGCGATGAGGAGGACTGAGGACGAGGACAATACGCTGGGGATGACACAGAAGGTTAGTGCATGAATAATATACAACGACAAGGGAGAGAAGCAGTGAGTGAGTCCAATGGTGTCTGAACGAGACTGGACCAGGAAGTGCTCTGGTGCTGGTGCTTATGAAGGTTGGGGTGATGAGGATGAGATGAGGTGCAGGTGCGCTTGATTGGGGCTCAGGTGAAAACAGGTGCCAGCGAGTGATGATAACGATGATTGGCTGGGTAGGAGGACAGACAGACGAATACGTGACACATGCACCTTAGATTGGATCTGCCTGCACAAACACTGTTCTAGCACTTCTAAGAATCCATGCAGAAAGGGTCATCAGAAATGTTTGGCAGAAGCATCAAATCTTATTATTAATGTATTCAGCTTTCTTTGTAGTACTTGTACTGTGTCCACTTAAGAAAACAGAGTGCTGATGATTCATAATTCTTGCCACATCTTCTGTTATGCATTTTGAAACGGATTTTTAGCACAGTGTTGCATTAATAATAAAGTATGCATAATGCCATTTTCATAATGTGTTTTTGATTGTCTCCTTGTTATTAGTACTTATCAGTTGTTATCAGCCAAATGAAGTACGGAAAATTTTGAACAAACAGTGTAAGGTTTAATGGTAGAGACTCACATGACGTAATTACTTACAATTGTGCAAATTATGTGTGCAAATCAATGGTAGACAAAAACAGAACATATAAGTGTATACGTAACTATACGTTTTTATACTGTAAACAAGATAATCATACACTGTAAAAAAAAAAAAAAAAAGGTTGAGCCGACTTAAAGTTTTAAGGCAAGCAGCTTCAGCTGATTTTTGAGTTCTCTCACATTGTTGTTTTAAGTTTAAAACAAAAAGTTAAGAATCTCCTGCAAAAACAAGTTGAGGGAACATAAAAATCTGTTGAAGCTGATGGCCTTAAAATGTTAAGTTGGCTCAACTGTTTTTTTTTTTACAGTGTATATTCAACAAGGTTGGAGGCAGCGATGCCGGCGGCACTCGTTCTTTTTGCGTCAGGTATGGATCAGTGTTAATTGTTAATCCTCAATGACAAATTATATAAATTACGGTTCAAAAAAGAAATTACTGAGATTATCTCGGTACCGTATCTACTTGGTTTGCATCTGTTTCTCCAGTATGACAATTTAATCGGTCTTTACTGTACAGCTCTGTACACTTTCAGTTCACTGCCCAATGCACTGACACCTTCAAAATGGTGCCTCGGTGACGTCACACATAATAAACGCACGTGACTGACAAAGACCGATACGCTACTGTAGTTTTGTCTTTATTAACCTAGTTGAGTATTAAACTGCTAGCACCAGTTAGGCTGTCAGAAGCACCCCATTATTATCATCAATCAGAATACTGTGCAAAAGGACATCATTATCGATTGGAAAGTTACATTAAATGTAGCAGGCAGATATTCACATGCATGGATATATTGTATAGAAAGGGAGGGAGCTAGAGCAAACAGCAACACAAACATATCAGTCAGCCCAAAAATACCATAGTGTGTTCAGTATTAGGATTTTAATTTGACTAATTTTGTCATTTAGGCACTTTAGAAAATTTGTTTTAATATATTTGTATGAATTATAGGTTTGTTAAATCTTCAAAGTCATTTTAAGAGAAATAACATTATGTGCAAACAAATTGACCAGGTACTCTAAAGCTGCAGAAAAAAATCCATTAAGTTCCATAAAATGTTCATGTCACAGGCCGGCTCATAGCCTGTGGCAAAAATGAGGGGACACGCACAACAAGGTATAGGCCAAAAAAGGTTGTCTTTATTGTAAACCAAAACTATTAACTTTAAACAAAGAAAAAGGAATGAGGTGTGATAATGTCATAATGTAAAGTGTATGCAAAGTGCATGGATGTGTGAATCTGTGTGTGTGTAAACATGACTGAGTGGAAACTAAGTAAAACTACAAAGGAACAAACAAAACAGGATCATACCTGGAGGAGCAGAGAGAGCCAGAGTGGTTAGTGAAGCAGTTTAAATACCCTGAGCCCAGGTGGCTCCAATCACTAACGACCCTCCTCTGCCTACTGGAGGAACCGCCCCTGCGAAGCAGAGGAGGGGCCGTGACACCCCCCTCCTTAAAATGAGGGTCCCACCCTCAGCCCAATATTTGGTCTAACATTTAAAACAATCCAAAGTCCCCCCCCCCAAAAAAAGGATACCAATCCCAACTCCTAGCAGTCGCATCGTGTCCCCTGGCTGACTGTTCACCCCTCAAACTCGGCAGCCCTGGTACCTAGGGAGCAATTTAAGAGAAAGAGGTGCAGACAACCAGTAGGGGTCAGCAGAGAGAATAGGTACTAGGTTAAAGGAGCACGGGACAGGGCATCAGCAATGATATTATCCTTGCCACTAATATGTCTAATATCGAGGTTGAATGGTTGCAAGAACAAAGCCCAACGCATCAGGCGCTGGTTGGGATTTTGCAGGGACTTAAGAAAAACGAGTGGGTTGTGGTCAGTGAAAATAGTTAAAGGGGTCAAACCGGAACCGACATAGACTTCAAAGTGCTGTAAAGCCCAAATGAGCCCTAAAGCCTCCTTCTCAATAACAGAGTAATTTTGTTGATACTTATTAAATTTCCGGGAGAAGAAACTGACTGGACACTCAACGTTCTCATCATTTTCCTGGAGAAGTACAGCCCCAGCACCGATTTGACTGGCGTCTACCTGCAATTTGAAAGATTTCCCAAAATTTGGTGCTGCCAACACGGGTGCTAAACACAAGAGAGCCTTAACTGCATCAAATGCCTCTTGACACTGGGTGGACCAGATAAATTCAGCCTTGGCCTTCAACAAATTGGTCAGTGGGGACACTACTACCGAAAAGTTTACAGAAAGCACGGTAGCACCCCGCCATTCCCAGGAACCGCATCAGTTCTTTCTTTGTGGAGGGCTGTGGGAAATGCTTCACAGCCTGAACCTTAGCTTCCACAGGACAGACAAAACCCTGACCAACAACCTTGCCTAGGTATGTGACTGTAGCCTTGGCAAACTCACACTTTGCCAAATTGACAGTCAACCTGGCCCACACCAGTCTTTCGAACAGGGCTCGCACTCTCCGGACATGCTCCTCCCAGGAGTCCGAGTAGACAACTACGTCGTCCAAATACACGGCACACCCTTCCAGACCGGAGACCACCCGATTCATCAGCCTCTGGAAGGTGGCTGGAGCATTCCGCAAGCCGAAAGGCATAACTGTATAAGAGAATAAACCAGATGAAGTTATGAAGGCAGCAATCTCACAAGCTCTTTTGGTAAGAGGTACTTGCCAATATCCCTTTAAAAGATCAAATTTGCTAACATACTTTGCTGACCCAACTTGATCAATGCAGTCCATCCTAGGAAGAGGGTAAAGGTCTGCTTTAGTAACATTGTTAACTTTTCTATAATCAGTGCAGGGTCTGAAAGTGGAATCAGACTTTTTGACCAGAAGACAGGGTGAAGCCCAATTTGAACAACATGGCTCAGCAATACCATTGTCCAACATATACTGCACCTCTGTTTCCAATTGCAGTCTCTTCTCCTCAGATACACGATAAAATCTCTGTTTGATAGGCTTAGCATCTCCGATGTCTATGTCATGTTCAATCAAGTGGGTTTGTGATGGGGTGTCAGAAAACAAAACGGGGTAGTTTCTGATAAGAGCTACCAATTCACCACGTTTCTCAGAGTCTAAATGATCTACCAAAACCTCAAGGTTTTGCAAAGTCTGGGAGTTTTTCAGCCGACCTAGTAAGACCTCCTCTGAAAACATAACTACCTCCTCTTCTCCCCCCTCCACAAAGTTAAAGCCACAAGATGTAGTGACTGGAGCAGCAGTCAACGCTGACCTCACTGCTGGAGTGCCTTCACCTTTTCTTAGATCACGGGAGTGATAACCTTTTAACAGGTTCACATGGCACAATTTAGTGGACTTCCTATGACCAGGGGTTTCAATAAGATAGTTCAAATCTGACACTTTGCGCAACACAGTAAAAGGACCACTGTATTTTGCCTGAAAAGGTGAACTTACAAGAGGCAAAAGAGCAAGTACATGATCACCGGGACTAAACTCATGCAGCTCAGCCTGTCCGTCATATCTCAATTTCATTTTCTTTTGAGAACATTCTAGTTTTTCTTTCGCCAATTCACCAGCCCTATACAACTTCAACCTGAAACCATTGACATAGTCAATAAGGTTCCGAGGTGGTTCCTCAGGTAAACAACCATCCTGCAGCACTGCTAAAGGCCCACACACCTTATGACCAAACACTAAGTCATTTGGGCTGAACCCTGTGCTTTCCTGCACTACTTCACGAGCAGCTAGTAGCAGCCAAGGTAATCCCTCCTCCCAATCTGCAGACAGTTCTGTACAGTATGCACGAAGCAAGGATTTTAAAGTTTGATTAAACCGTTCCAAAGCTCCCTGGCTCTGGGCATGGAACGCAGTAGACGTGTTGTGTTTAACTTTAAGCTGTTTGAGAACCTGAGAAAATAAATGGGAGGTAAAGTTAGATCCCTGATCTGACTGGATGATTTTTGGAATCCCAAATGTTGAAATAAATTGAGTTAACGCTTTAACTACTGATTTTGAAGTTATGGTACGCAAGGAAAAAGCTGGCGGATATCTTGTTGCTTGACACATAACAGTTAATAAGTAGCTATGACCTGACTTGGACCGTGGTAAAGGCCCAACACAATCGATAATAAGATGCTCAAAAGGTTGCCCTATGGCTGGTATTGGATACAAAGGTGCTGGCTTTACAACTTGGTTTGGCTTGCTTGTACGCTGACACGTATGACAAGTTTTAATAAACTGAGCTACATCCCGCTTTAACCGTGGCCAGAAAAAATAACGAAGTATACGATCATAAGTTTTGCGAACACCCATATGACCTGCCACATCACCATGTGAAGTTTGCAACACTTTATTTCGCAAAGTAGTAGGTACAACTATTTGAAAAAATGGTTCTCCTAGACCCCGATCACAGTGTGGAACCCATTTCCGAACCAACAGCCCATCAAGAAGAAAATAACACTGAGCAATGTTCCTCACCACTGAATCAGGAACAACTTTATCAAACAGATCAGCCAAGGTAGTATCTGCCTTTTGCTCAGCCATCAATGAATCTCTAGAACTAGTCAACTGCTCTGTCTGGAGTTTAACTGGCAACTCAAGACTTTCTGGTTTACTCTCAGCCTCCTTACGAGAGGCAGCGCGGGTAACAGCACAAACTGGAAATACATCAGGAGACACACAGCTGCAATCTGGAAATACCTTTGCAGGGGGCACAGAAGGTTGCTTCTTAAAGATGTTTATTTTGCCATCTGCCCACACCTTACTACCCGCCAAGTCATTCCCCAAAATCATGTGGACTCCCTCTACTGGCAACTGGGGTCGAACCCCAACAGCTACATCGCCCTCTACCAGACCACATTTAAGGGTAACTTCATGCAAAGGAGAAGAGAATGGAGCTAAGCCCATGCCGCATACCATTACACAACTGCCAGTATCAGACTCCTTAGAGAACGGCAAAACAGATTCCAGAATAAACGAATCTAGAGCTCCAGTGTCTCTTAAGATCTTAATTGGAACATTTTGGTTGCCATCTACCAGGGACACTACACCATCTGAAATAAAGGCCGAAAAATCACCGTAAGAAAACTGAGAACCAAACTCAACCAATGGCTGAAAAAGCTCACCCTGGTGGTCAGAGGCTGTAACAGGAGCTGCCATCACAGCAGGTTTAACTTGACCAAACTTTTTTGATTTCAGTAGAGGACAATCTTTCTTCCAATGTCCTTCAACTAAACAGTAGCGACAGGTATTAACATTAACTGGTGCTTTAGGTCCCCCAGAACCAAACTTCTGCGGAGGCCTTTGGAAAAAAGCTCCAGAAAAAGATGTCCTACTATTCCTAGGAGTACAATCATTTCTATGGTGCATGTCACTGTTTGACTCAAAATGGCTTTTTGTGTGTTAGCCTGTACTCATCTGCAAGAACTGCTGCATCACTTGGAGACTTAACTTTACGTTCATTGATGTATGTAGCAACCTGGTCAGACACAGAATTTTTGAACTGTTCTAACACAATCAAGTTAAACAGACCCTCAAAAGTGCTAACTTCAGAAGCTGTACACCAACGATTAAATGCAGAAGTCAAATCACGAACAAACTCAGAATAGGTTTGTGAATCTAGCTTTTTCCTATAACGAAAACGTTGACGATATGCCTCCGGCACAAGCTCGTAGACCTTCAGAACTGCTGATTTAACTTTACCATAAACTTTACTGTCGGCTACACTCAGTGATGAAAAAGCCTCACGTGCTTTACCTGTAAGTACACATTGCAACAACATAGTCATGTCCAAATCTGACCAAGCTCTAGCTTCCGCAATACGCTCAAATAAAGTGATGTATCTGGATCGGACTCATCAAATTTAGGCAACAAACGAAGATTCTGTGAAACATCAAACTGTGATACTCCTTCTGGTCTATTGGCATTTTGCAATCGTGCTATTTCTAACTGCATTTGCAACAGCTCCCTCTGCTGCTCAAAAGTTAATGACGGGCTAGAGTGAAAGCTTGCACCCTCACTACTAGCAGACTGTCCCAAAAAAACACCTACTTCCCGAAGACCTTGCTTTAATCCAGCTTTAACAGTTTCTTTAAGTTTTTTATCAACAATCTCAATCTGATAATGTTCAGCAATTTCAAATAACTGCTCCTTAGTACACAACTCTAAGGCTAACTCTGAAGGAGCCTGAACAAAACTACTCAGAACAGAAGACATTTTCCTCAACCAATACAACTATTACAAATGTCCAAAAAAAAAAAAAACTCACCTGCTGCCAGTCTGGGTTTAAGGACAGGAGCCACACCCCACTATTCTCCAAAAACAGCTAACTAACTTGCCCCTGGTCTTCGTGCAGTCACATGTGGTGGGGTTTTATGCACACAAAACCAGTGGATTGGAAAAGACAACCAGAAACTGGCAGGCCCCCCCATATCCACGGAGGTGCTCTCGAGCCGATGTAGGGAAAAGGGGAAATGGAAGCTCTACCCACGTTCACTGCCACCTAAAACAAAAACACCACGAGCCTCCTATTGACACTCGCTGATAAGCCTCAACAGGAGAGGACTCCCACCTGAACAAAAACCCAGAAAAGGCCCAAAGTGAATTGCTAACCAAACTTAGCTACAAAGCTAACTAAACAAAAGGAACATATGGCTCTCAACGCTCTCTCCAACAAATTTGGCCCAACCAAAGCATCCCCTCAAACAAAAGTTTGGCAATCTGAACTAAACTAAAAAACTACTAACCCAAGTTAGTACACTCCAAAACAATAATCAAAATAGGCCAATCTACAAATAAACAAACGTATCAATGATAAGACAAAGACAAACTAGACAAAACCGTTAATCAACTGTGACAAAATGTTAAAGTAAACTAAAATACTAAAGTAAGACTAAAGTACAATTCACTTCAACTTCCGGACGAGCCCCCACTTGTCACAGGCCGGCTCATAGCCTGTGGCAAAAATGAGGGGACACGCACAACAAGGTATAGGCCAAAAAAGGTTGTCTTTATTGTAAACCAAAACTATTAACTTTAAACAAAGAAAAAGGAATGAGGTGTGATAATGTCATATTGTAAAGTGTATGCAAAGTGCATGGATGTGTGAATCTGTGTGTGTGTAAACATGACTGAGTGGAAACTAAGTAAAACTACAAAGGAACAAACAAAACAGGATCATACCTGGAGGAGCAGAGAGAGCCAGAGTGGTTAGTGAAGCAGTTTAAATACCCTGAGCCCAGGTGGCTCCAATCACTAACGACCCTCCTCTGCCTACTGGAGGAACCGCCCCTGCGAAGCAGAGGAGGGGCCGTGACATCATGCAACTCTATTTTACACTATGGATGAACACTACATAGTCCCCTAAAACCAGAGGCGTCATGCCCATTCAAAGTGAATGCCCACGCACGTGCCACCTCAGATTTTTGAGCCAAGTGGATTTTGAATGCAGTTTCCAAAAGACAAAAATATAGCCGAATAATATTTGCTACATTTGATACAATCACACCAGCGTGATTAAATCATTCAGTGCCTTATCATCAGCTGCTAAATTCAAAACGACGTTCGCTGTCTGGCGCTGAGCCAGATACACATGCGTTTTTACAGCACTGTGCATAATAACAATCTCACACGATTCTGTTGAGTATATGAATATGGCCAATCAGAAGCGTTCAGATGAGTCTGACTGAATACCTAATCGTTCTTGAACTCTTAGTGACTGTCAGAGTGTTCCCCGTCACCTAGACAGCCATCGGGAAAAGACCACTGGCACCAGTTGAGCCCTTACACTCTGACTTTGCTGCAGTTGGAACAAACTACTGGTTCGTCTGGCCAGAGGGGAACTGGTCCCCCGACTGAGCCTGATTTCTCCCAAGGTTTTTTTCTTTGTTCTGTCGCCGATGGAGTTTTGGTTCCTTGCCGCTGTCGCCTCTGACACTTCATTTCCAGTGATTTCGTCGACTTGATTGCACAAATACTATTTAAACTGAACTGAGCATGACGATGACATCACAGAATGTCATCAAATGCCTTTAACTGAAAAATGGGCATTTAATCTTATTATTTTACATTAGTGATACATATACGGTGGCCGAGAGAGCTCAATGCGCTGCAAATAGAAAAACGCCTGCAAATTAAGAAAACGACTTCCTCAATTTGACAATGCACACGCTGCAAATGCTCACAACACAACCAAACAAAGAAACGCGCTGCAAATAAAATGTATTTGGTTGTGTTGTGAGCATTTGCAGTGGGTTTCTTTATTTGTTTGTGTTGTGAGCATTTTCACCATCTGCTGTCAAACTGATGAAAATGTTTTCTTGATTTGCTGGCGCTTTTTCTATTTGCATGTGTTTTCTGAAGTTGCAGCGCGTTGAGTTCTCTCGGCCACCGTAGATACACAATTGTCCTATTTTGATATTGTGCAGTTGCTTTGACACAATTTATTTTGTTAAAAGCGCCATATAAATAAAGGTGACTTGACTTGTTGTGAACACTCTCAGGACAGTTGGACATTGCGGTAAAAAATAATATAAATACTGTTCAGTTTCTTGCACAGACTGATTGTTTCATGTTGTAAAACCTCAATGTATCGTCACAAGCAGCAGGGTTTAATTTGGTTTTGTCTGTGTATGTTTTTTTGTGTATGTAATGTCTCTCAAAGCCGTGGGTCCCATTGACTGCCATTATATGACTGACAGACTGCAACAGTTTGAGTTAAAAATCTTCTTTTGTACTCTACTGAAGAAACAAAGTCACCTACATCTTGGATGCCCTGGGGGTAAACAGATAAACATCACATTTAAATTTTTGGGCGAACTGTCCCTTTAAGTAAATAGACAGTTTTTTATACATAGTTAATAGACTATATTATAAGTCTATTCATGTAATCTATAAAGACGAGGATCAAGATATTTCATTATATAGATAATGCTTTTAGGAATGTTTTGAATAAAAAAGAATAAATAAATAAAACAAGAACAAAGGTGTAATTGTGGCTGCTGTGTGTCACATGACGACCCCCCCCCCACACACTCATGCCCCCTCAAAAATATATCAAAAATAATGAGTGCATTACAACTGTGTATGAGAAACAGATCGAAATGCACAACCAGTCTTTGTACACCGTGCAATTATGCCATCTGAGGCTAATTTTAAAGATGATCAAATATATATTTGATCCTAAGGCAAAATCAGCAGTTTTGGACGGCTGAGCGTGCTATGTTTGATGTTTCACTGATGTCTGATATATTGTCTGTCTGATTAATGATGTAGTTGTACATTGTATGAGGAATCTAATGAAAAACAAAGCATGACAATTAATTACATGTGTGTTTGTGAGATCACAATAAATAAAAGAGTGAGAAAAGCACAGCTGAAAATGTTATAGACTAGCATAAAGAGACTGTAAAAAATTATAGTTCTGGCATCTTTTGTTCACATGCCTGTTGATCCAAACATGATTGTATTTCTCCTGTGTAGATGCTGATGAAGAAGTGAATGTCTCAGTGTTTATGTATATAATGAAAGTTAGTGGGGACCAAAGTTGTTTGGACCATAAGTCATTCAGGTTTGGAACAACAACAGTATTCATTCTTTATGAATAGTTAATTCATTATCATTCTCTCTCTGTTATGACTGTACTATCAAAAGTACAGTGCATGGCCACGTTTGCACCCACACACTAAGACAGTACACTTACTTTGTCTTGTTTCCCTTCTTCTCTTCATTTCCAGTCAAAATCAGTTTTGTAGCCAACACTAACTCAGAGGGATTTGCGAAATTGTAAAAAAACAGATGTGGAGGGGGGGGGGGGGGTATGCATTTGCTTTTAGTAAATAAATAACAAATATATTTTTATTTGAAGACTTGGAATACTTTTTATTGTGTTTTTTTCCCTTTTTATATACTTGAAAATCTGTTTGTAGTATAGAAAAGAGCTTAAATATTCAATTAAACATCTCACTGAAGAAAGAAAGTCATATGCATTTGAAACAATGAGTAAATATTGACAGAATTAGTGTGAACTGAATATTTTCAGACATAGTAATTGCATGTTATAATTAAATGAAAATGTATTATAGATTAAATCTACAGTAAAAAATTATCGTGATTTTAACGGTAAAAGGCTGTAAAAATGCCACAGTAAAAACCTTTTAAATGATTAACAGTAAGTTTCCTTACTATATACAGTGAATAACTGTAATAGATCGAACCTTTGTTTTCGAGAAAGTAGCCTCAGAGTTGACACTCATAGACTGTGTCTGAAACCACATCTTACACCCTCATTCACTAGTTCCTACATTAGTTCACTATATAGTCCACTAGACAGAGTGATTGAGAACATATGAGTGAATTAAGACACTGATGAACAGCTGCTGTTAACAAACACAATCACTGAAGGAAAGAACCAGAAACGAAACTACATCTGACATACATCCACAGCCTTAAATTAAATCAAATTAAATAAAACAGCAGAGGATGATTAAACAACTCCACAAACAGCATCACCAGCTCCACTTATTACTAACCCGTTTGACTTCATTTCTGTCATATATCTATGAATTAACAGAGGTTTATAGTTTATTTCAAATGTTTTGATTGACCCCACCATTTTGGTGATCGGTGTTTGCTTTAGTTATGCTCTTTACCCGTGACTCTTTAATATTAGTTCTGTTTTGGATGTTATAACTGTTTTCAATAATGCACATTTGTCATGAAAAAAAGCCTAAATAAATTATAATTAAGAAGTTTTGTTTAAATGTTGATGGTCATCATCAACTAATGATCTGCTTAACTGATTTCAGTTAGTATCAATTGATATGGGTAATTTCGAATTAATTTCATATTTCGTTATGGTAGTATTACAACTGCACAACATAAGTTGACAAACTATTGTGAAGGCATTTAAATAAATTTAATGCACAAAACTTTTAGAGCTAGAGCACCATTTAGACACACAGACATCAAAAATCAGCACATGAACCTCAACAATGGTGACAATCAAAAATAAATAAAAGCAATTCATGCCACAAAGCATGCTGGGTGCCGGTACACACCTCCCAGCATTCATTGTGGCATGAATAAATTATGCAGCTGAATGTTCTTACTATTTTCTTTATTTGCTTTTATTTTGGTGTTGTTTTGGTTGTGACTTTTCAGTAGACTGTTTCGTGATGTTCAGAGTTTGATAAACCGATGCTTTATTTGTTATAATTTTTGATTGTCACCAATTTTGAGATTCATACGCTGATTGTTGATGTCTGTGTGTGTGTTTAAGTTCTGCAGTAGTTCAATACATTTATTTGTGCATATTGTGCTTAGAGCTGTTTTACAGCATTTGATTATTGTAGTATCAGTGGTGCAATGTAAGCGTATTAACATATCTAATAACAGATTAAACATTGGGTAAAATCAGTGAATTAGATTAGATCATGATGTTGTGCCGTCACAAACATCAATCTTGTCTGATCATAGATTATTTGGTCTTTTCTTGCTTTAAAAACTGTACTTAATAAACACAGGTAATTAAAGCAACCGAATAAACTTTAAAAAGTCAAGGTTCAAGAGCCCAACTAAAGCAATGCACTGATCGCAAATATGGTGACTTCAAATGAAAGCACAACACCTACAATCTCAATAAGAGCTTTTGTACACATGTGACAGAAATAAAGTCAAAGTGTGTAATTTGTAATAAGAAGCTGGTGATTCTGTTTGTGGAGTTGTTTAATCACCCTCTGCTGAGATCTTCAGAGATTGAATGTGCATTATTTTAGTTGATTTGAACTTTAGCTTTGGCTGTAAGTTTTGTTTCTCTGCTCTTGTTTCTCTTTCCTTCGGTGATTCTACTTGTTAAACAGCAGGTGTTCATCACTAAAGCTCAATCCTCATTTAATTAGTCACTTCATTCTCTCATTAACTTCAGTGTTACTTCAACACTCTGTAGTGTGGACATATAAGTGCTCTTTAAAACCAAGGATTTTGCTGTGGGGTTAAAGGCGTTAAATGTGTGAGATGAAAAAAAAATACACAAACGTAATTTTAACAGAAATACACCGTAAATAAAAAAAAACAGTAGATTACTGGCAACCACAGCTGCCGGTATTTCACTGTAAAATCAAGAAAAAAAAACAGCCAAATACTGTTAATCCTAACAGCCAACTTCCGGTTGTGTTTTCTGGGTCAGTAGAGCCTGTGTTTAAGTCAAGCACGGACAGAGAAACACTGATGTTATGCTGTATGTTGCTTTATTTAACGACAGTAACTGTGTAGTTACTAGTGCAGTGAGAATCTCTTCGCTAATGTTAATCACACGTATGTGCTGCTGTTATCTACAAGAGATTTGAGTTGAATTGATGCTTTTAATGACTTTGCATAAATCAGTAGGTTTTTCTTCATGTACTTAAGCAAAATAGTTTTCAAAACTCTTATGCTCACTTTACTTAAACATTATAAATATTAGTTTATAAACAAATGGCAGTTGGACAATTTAAGTGCAGTCGGTTTCTGCAAATAAAATGAGTTAACTGAAAAGACTGTATATTAACATTGAATCAGTTAAAGAAATACGGTTTTTCACTGTAAACAGGTATGTAAATCCTAAAATGTTGCTACTGTATTTTTCACAGTAACATTCTGGCAACCACAGCTGCCGGTATTTTACCGTAAATTTAACAGATTTTTTTTACAGTATAAATTAGCTGAATTTTAGACTGCTTTTTGACATACTTAAAGGATTAGTTCATTTTCAAATTAAAATTTCCTGATAATTTACTCACCTCCATGTCATCAAAGATGTTTATGTATTTCTTTCTTCAGTCAAAAAGAAGTTAAGGTTTTTGATGAAAACATTCCAGGAATGTTCTCCATATACTGAACAACAATGGACTCCAAACGGTTGAAGGTCAACATTACAGTTTCAGTACAGCTTCAAAGGGCTATAAACGATACCAGACGATGAATAAGGGTCTAATCTAAAAATTAAATAAATGTACATGCTTTATAAACACACAAATGCTCGCCTGTTTTCAATGCGCGTCCCAGACTTCGCGTCATACGTAATGACGTTGAAAAGGTCACGCTTGATGTAGGCTCCATCTCACCTTCTCCTCCAAGATCAAAATCGTCCGACATCGTTGTTTTACATTGACGCTGTAACTTCCGCCTATGTCAAACGTGACCTTTTCAACGTTATTACATATTACGTGAAGTCTGGGACTAGATAAGACCCTTATTCATCGTCTGATATCGTTTATAGCCCTTTGAAGCTGCTCTGAAACTGTAATTTTGACCTTCAACCGTTTGGAGTCCATTGAAGTTCAGTATATGGAGAACATTCCTGGAATGTTTTCATCAAAAACCTTAATTTCTTTTCGACTGAAGAAAGAAATACATAAACATCTTGGATGACATGGAGGTGAGTAAATTATCAGGAGATTTTAATTTGAAAGTGAACTAATCCTTTAAGCAGGATGTACTGTAAGAATTATATCCTTTATATGTAATTCACTGTTACTTCTGTTGTCTTTGAAAAATACTGCATTTGGTAACCTGAAATATACTTTAATGTAATACTGAAAATTGTATGTCATGTATTTAAACATGTTTGCAATGACACATTTGTATTGATCTGAAATGAATTTGCTATTAAGTACATTATAACACACAGTTTGAATAACACAGAGGTATATATTTTACAATTGCCTTGCATATCAATATATACTAGTATATCAGTCAGCAAAATAATTGTGCTTCTTTAAAGCATGACAAAAGATTATTAAAACATTATGATACTTCACGAATGACAAAGTACGACTTTTAATTTGACATTATTACAAAGTGCACTTTACTTAAATGTGGAACGGTCATGAAAGATTACTCTCTTTAACGATGTAAGTGAACTTATATTTTATTAATATTATATTATTTGCAAGTACTTACAAAAATGCTTTAAAGATTTGAAGTACAGCACGTGCACATTAAGCACAGTTAGGTGCACATATTATTAACAAGGGTTTCTTTAATTCCTTAAAAGACCAAATGATTTTAGATGACTTGTATTGTCTCGTCACGTGTGGAATTGGAATTTAATCGTATACTAGAACAAAGGTGAAATTCTTATGGGAAATGCATTATGTTTTAACAAATAAGGTTTCCGCCCGCACCAGACCAGAGTATTTAAATGGCTGCTATTTGGCATTAACTGGAGAAGCTCGACTCAGTAATTCATCTCACTCCAGCAAGTTTAAACATCACCTGTCACATCTCGCTCTGATACTTTGTCATTTGAAAGCTACAGAGATAAGAATCCAATCAAGAGCTTAAGCAAGAACAAACACGCGCTCTGTGGCTCCGAACCAACAGAGTAAATGGATTGTGAGGTAATGAAAGGCTAACTTGTTTTACTACCAAGCTATTCTCATTAAGCAATCATTTATAGGCTCAGTTAAGCATCCTTGTTGTTCAAAATAATAATTTAATTTGTAATCATTATTAATTTTGATCTATTAATTGATATCACATAACACACGAAAGAAAATGACATGACAATTGATTATGACATTTTATTATAAAAAATGCATGAAATGTATATGTACTGCCCTCTTACCCACTCAATCACACACACACACACACACACACACACACACACACACACACACACACACACACACACACACACACACACACACACACTCTCTCTCTTACATGTAGGCTATACTGTTCACAGGTTATATTTGACTAAAACATAAAAAAGAAATATATATATACATAAAGTGTAAAAATATTAATTATGAAGCTTGAAGACAATGAGAGCAAACATTCACAGTTCGTACATTCATATTGTTCTAATACAATGAACAGAAGCAGACCATACAGTACAGTTCAGTATGAACCTCTGCATGAAGATAGCAATTCACAGGTGTAGAAAATATGAATCAACAGGATAGATAGAGGTATCAACTACATACGTTTACATTAGTGTGTTGTTGATATAAACATGCTTTGCATTAAAATACAGTTTGGTCTGCCGTGGCGTGGTTAAAGCTGCCTCTAAACTCGGACATTACATTTTGCCAGTGTTTTTCTTACTCATTTTCTTCATCAATTGTTTTACCCATGTTAGACTTGGATCAACACAGATCCGCCTTGACTTCTTCAGCTTCAAGCTGTTTGGAAAACAGAAAAAGACATAAATCCACAACCAGGACTGTTTAATTGCTGGATGAGATGATCAAGTGTTGCTGGTACAATGACTTCCAGCTTTTAAAACGGTTGTGTTGGTGTGTTTTATGTCGTACTCACACAACAGCAGGAATGTTACATCCTCCATCTGTTTCTTGCACTCTGTAACTCACGACATGTTTCTTGATGCTCGTCTTTGCTTTCGCGTACTTCAAACAGCAGTTTTCATAGGAACCTGGGAATAGATCACAATCATATTTAGTCATTTGATCTGTCTGCCCTGAAGTAGTGGTATAGAACACATTCAATTAATCACCAAATATGTAAGTAGAAAGACTAAAATAGTATTTTCCTGTAAACTCCAGTAATCAGATCATTTTTGCTGTTTATCTTTTTACACCATAAAAAGTGATAACCTGCACGTGTTACCTATTTTCACCCGGTTTTCACATTAGTGTATTTAGGGTGAAACAGTGATTTTATATATTTATAATAATATTTTTGGCTTGGGAAAAAAAACTGTTAATTTAGATGCTCATCATTTTTTTCCAGTGTATTTATCTACGCATACTTCATGCTTCTTAATATATCATTTATATATTCTTTTTACTTAAATCCTGTTAAACCATTGCATTTAAAAACAAAAATATATGCCGAAATGTTTTTAAAACGATCTAAAATCACAAATGTACGTTAGTAGAAATGTGCAAAATTAAAATGTTATATTTAAAGAAATTACATATTTAATATTAAGTCATCTCACTTAATTAACACAATTCTTACCTTGTGCCACACTGGGATACATGCAAGCCAGCAGCAGGAGAAGAAACAGGACTCGAAACTTCATGCTTGAATGCTGTGTTTCCATGTAAGCTGCAAGAAAAGACAAGGAAATGCAATTGTTCTTTTACTATGTGCATCCACTAACCAAAAACACGTGGCTGTAAAGTGCTGAATAATGTCTGTAGATTGCATCTCATCTGTACCTCAGAGATCCCCAGAGGAATGAGGTTTTTCTTCACGGCTGAAGCTGCTCTTATCTTCTCTGTTTCGCTCGTTTCTCTTTTTATAGCAACAAAACCTGAGACTCTGCCACGCCCCCGTCACATTTTGCTTAGATTTTACATTCTGTTGCGTAAGATGTTAATATGAAAGTGGATCGCGTTGATTGACTTTATTGTTTTGACAAATCGCAATTGACTTGAGTTCCCACACGACAAACATAAACAGAATGCCTGAAGCAATATCTCGACTGACCTCTATATTTGGTCAGCAGTGAGATGTTTCAGCATGGGGGAAGGAACCGCTTGGTGCATAGAGTTTTACAGCCCCCATTTCTCACCCCTGCTTTGTATTGCACAATACAACATCTTTGCCAAATCCTTTCCCCCCCTTAAACTGCTTTAGGACTTTTTAATGGCCCGTGTGCCAATACAAACACATGCAATGAAATATTGAGCAACAAGATTCCCCTAAATTGATCACACTTTTGGAAATGTCCAGCGCTATATGTGTGTGTTTATGTCACTGAATCTTTTTCCTCCATCATGGATGTCTCAACTGTGATGACCATTGACTGTCTCGGCCCTGACCTGAGTCTGACTTAAACTGCAGCATTTTGACTACGTCGTTAAGAAGAGCTGTAGATGTCTGTGCTTTTGTGACAGCTAGTGATCTTCTGCAGGTCTTGGCCAGTAAGACTGACAACGATTCATGGTGTGCCAACAGTGCGGTTCTGCTGCACATGGGAATTCCAATTTTTAATAAACGGCTTTTTAACCAGAAGAATCTCATCTTTTGTTGCATTTTACTTCAATGTTTCCAGGCTGCCGTATGACCTGTAGACCTGGAATTCTGCAGAAAGTGTAGTGTTTCATATAAAGTTCCACTCCTTGACCAAGTCTTGACACTAAAGCAAGGGTCAGGTTTCTCTACTAGCAAAGAGAACGTCCCGTTTGGTCTCAAAGAACATTAGAAGACTTCAGTCTCTTTGGGGACCAGCGTTTTTTATGTTTCCAAGCTAAACTGATGGATGTAATGTGTAATAGTCCTATATGGAGAACTGTTGTCTTGATTCTTTCAGTTCATCTTTTTGTAAACTTTCCTGTTTTGTTGTTTTGTCATAAGAAAGTTCTCTTGATACTTCTCGAAGTCAATAGTACAGCTTTGATCAAACTACACTGCAAAAACCGAGATAAGCCTATGCATATTTATTTCTTCGTGACATGCCATAAATCAGTTTATTACAGTCATATTTCTAAGTCGTTATGTTGCAGATGGTCTTGATTTCATCGGTCTCTGATTTCTGAGGCTTACAGTAGAATTTATGACAACTTAAAACATTTTACTCCACTCTCCACTATAACTGTGAACATCACATATTCTTTAGTATTGCTTCGAGCAGAGTAATATATCATAAATATTTATACTTATAAATGAATGCATTTAAAGGCACAGTCATACTTCATTTTCATTTTTTTGTGGCAAACTTTTCAAAAATCTAATGAAATACAATTGTAAAATGTATAAACATGATTAAATGTGCAAGAACCTACACAGTGATTTATTTTTGTATTAAATAACAAGCGTCCTCAAAGTAGGCATTATTGAAGTAAGCATACACACACTTATATTTGTAGTTATAATATAAATCCAGAACAATTAAAATAAAAATAACAGCATTTTTTAAAATTTCATGAAATACAAGTTTAAAAACTGTTAAATGCAAACAAATGTGTTGGTTTTACAAAATTACTAAACTTCAAATGAAGTTTTACAAACAAATCGAACTTCTATAAAACTTCTGATCAGGAATCGAATCATTGTAATTATTGAAGTAATTTAAAGAGTGTGGGATTAATTAAAGAATGCATTTTTGGAGAAACTATTTAATTTGACTTTATTTTATTAAAGAACAAGAGTCATACAAATCAAGGACATCGATATCAAAGTATCAAGGTTTAAGTTCCGGTTATAATATTCATCAACAACAACAACATCTCACCTCAAACACATACATACATGTACATAACCGCATTTCTATAAGGGAAAAAATATTTTCTAGGGTACATGAAATGTATAAATACAATTCACAGAAACTTTCAGTGTCACTTCAGGTAATATTCAGTCACATTTACATTTAGTAATTTAGCAGACGCTTTTATCCAAAGCGACTTACAATTGGGGAATACATAAAGCGATTAATCTTGAAGAGGCAAACAGACAGAGGAAGTGCTCGTAACACCAAGTCTCAGGCATTGTTCAAATAAATACAAGCTAGCAAAGGAAGGAGAGAAAGTTAAAGAGAAAGATGAGGTAACATCAACAGTATTTTCCAGACAGAGGACAGAGGACACTAAATTCAGAACAAAACATTTTAATTTATGCATTTAGCAGATGCTTTTATCCAAAGCGACTTACAGTGCATTCAGGCTATACATATTTTGTCAGTACGTGTGTTCCCTGGGAATCGAACCCACAACCTTTTGCGCTGCTAACGTAATGCTCTACCACTGAGCCACAGGAACACAAAACCTCATGTAAGTTGTTTCTGGCTCATATATGGAAAATGGATTTTCATAAACTTTAACATCAAAAGCCGAACATGAAAAGATCCTATTTTTATCTAAGCAATATGTGGGAATCTGGACACACACAAGCAGAGGAACGCTAGAGCATGTTCAATGGCAGGGCCATGCTGGGACACTGTCTCAAAATAGGGTGGCCACCAGAGACCAAAACAATAAATCTGGTACACTACTAAAAATGGTTAATCTGCAAATGTAAGCTTGACATTTTTTTATCTCATTTTGTAAGTGACTTCTCTTTCTGTTTTATAGATATTTTCTTTGGATTGTTTAACTCAAAAGAGAATGTAGGAAAACATAACTTGATTCAACTGTGTTTCCTGCCAGTTAAATTTCACATACATAAACAAAACTCTGGTCCTAAACCTGTCTTTTCTTTATTCATATTAACACATCAATCATGGAAATTAGCATGGTTTATTCTCCAAAAAACAAATCAACAACAACAACAAACATGGTTAGTAAAACCTCGATAACCACAAATTCACCATGGTTTTGCTATACTAACCATAGTTTGTAGCGAAACCGTGCTACACTATGAAATAAAAAAAAGTAAAACCACATTTAAGGGATTTGTATTTGTGTAGGCAATACTTTCTTTCTGTTTTGTTTTTATAACTCTACTGCCTTTGATGTTTTCTACTGTTTAATAAAAATGTTTTTTTAAGAGTTAGCGAACCCGCTCCGAAGTTCCTATCTAAATAAAATGATTTTTAATCAAATGCTCTGAAGTAGGCTACCAATCTGAGTCAAATGATTCGTGATCCACGCACTGAAGTTCTGATCTGAATCAAATGATTTGTAATCCACACTCTGAAGTTCTGATCTGAATCAAATGATTTGTAATCCACGCTCGGAAGTTCTGATCTGAATCAAATGATTTGTGATCCACGCTCTGAAGTAGAGGGCTGCATCAAAGACTACTCTATGGACTGAAGAGAGGCAAGCCTCACTGCTGGATAGTGTTACTTTATAAAAACAAGGGACTTTTATCCTTCTAATGTCATGTTTAGTTTGCGTTTATTTTTGTAATATATTTTCTCAACCAGTTTTTTGTGGAGGCCTTTGCCTCCCCGGAGAAATTGATTTCTGCAGTCATAAAATTGTTATATAGTGCCATGAAAAGGTTTTGTCCCTTCCTGTGTTTTGTGTTTTTTTGCATATTTGTCACACTTAACAGATTCAGATCATCAAACTAATTTTTATATTATACAAAGATAACCCGAGTAAATACAAAATGCCGTTTAGAAATAATCATTTCATTTTAAAGCTGTCCAAGCCTGCCTGGCCCTACATAAAAAAGTAATTGCCCCCTAAATCTAATAACTGTCATGATCTGGGTTTGCCTCTTTTTCTCTCTCTCTCACACTCTGTTGTACACGCACTCACACACACACACACACACACTCGCACATGCATACTGACACATACATCTCTCTCTCCCTCACCTGTCTGTCATTTCAATCAGCGTTCGCGCTGCTTTGCAGTGCCACCTGTTCTCACTCATCTAATCAGTCCCTCTATTTACAGCGGCTGCGTTCGCGGCTCTCTGCCGGATTATTGTATGTTATGCATTCATGTGTTCTCTTCTTATCTTAGAGTTTAGTTTTCTTACCTTGTCTTGTCCCGCCTGGAGATGCTGAAGGCTTCTGGTTATTTCTCGGTGTCCTGCTACCGCATCCATTCTGTGTCTACGACGGACTGCCTTGTTTTGCTCATTCATTAAAGACTGTGTTAACTATCCTTTGCGTTTGGATCCTTACATTCCCGTTCGTGACAGAATAATCCGGCCAACTTCATGGATCCAGCAAAGGAGTGAAGGATCACAAATGTTATTCTATGTTTGATTTGAATTCACGTCCTGACTAAGAGGTGTCGGGCAAGGCAAAGGTGTTTGAGATTGTTTCCTGACCATTTGGGCTTGGGACAGCTGTGCCTTTTGTCAATGAGATCAATGACTACTGAGAGATTTAGGTTTATTGCCCTCAGCTTTGATGTTTTGTCTCAACCTAAAAAAGTCCCTCCTCCAATCCTGACTATAAAGATACCCTGTAAAAATGACTTAAGATGAGATTTTCGATGACTGCAGATAACAACACATGTCATAGAATAAAGAAATTCTGCTGACAATCCAATCCGAAGTCTCCTGGTCTTCTCTTCTGAGTTTTCTACACTTTAGAAGAACACAGTTTTCAACAGATGGTGCTGTGACCCGGATAGAGTTCCAGCTTCCTCACCTGAAAAACTTCAAGCTCAAACAAAGATCTGCATCTTTTGGAATCCAGCGAAACTTCAAGCTGAAAAGATTCCCAGACTGATTTTTTCTCTCAACCAAGGGTTGTGGTGAGTGCTGTCTCTAATCCAAAAGAACCTAAGACCAGTGTATCCTCTGTGCCGTCAGAGAAGAGTTAACATACATCTGTAGGGTTTGTTTAACTAAATGTATCCTCTGTTCTGTTAGGCAGGGAAGTTTATCCTCTGTTAGGCAGGGAAGTTTATCCTCTGTTACAAGCAGGGAAGAGTGTTATCCTCTAAAGTTTTTATTTTAGAGATGAAAGTATCCTCTGTTCTTTCAGGCAGGGAAGATTTTGGGCATTACGTGCTAAAAATTAGTTACCCTCTGTTTCAGGCAGGGAAGGTTAGCATTTCGTGCTAATAATTTAGTTTTATCCTCTGTTTCTTGTAGGCAGGGAAGTTAAGTGTGAAGTGTTGGTAATTTGGAAATTTAACAATAGTTAAGTTCTTTTTTACAAGTGTACCCTCTGTTGATCAGAGAAGTGTTTGTTTTGTTTGTGTGGTACAGAAGAAACTTGCAAAATGGTCAGAAGGAATGCTAGGCTGATTCCAACCACAGAAAAGAGTGGTCTTGCGACTCCTCTGTGGTCAGATAGTGAATTCAAAACACTGTTAGGGGAAAAAATGGACCTAATAGTCACTGAAAAAGTTAGACAAAAACTAACGCAGAAATATGAGATTCATCCAGACAAGACTTGGTCGGTAGATGAGTGTAAAAAAGTACTAGGAGCAAGTATTCGTAAGAACAATGTGAAAGACATTATCTGTTGTCACAGGGAATTCAGTGTAACGCTAGCGACACAACAGTCTCAGCGTAACGCAGAGCTAGAGAAACAGAACAATGAACTCCGTGCTAGAGTATCCACTTTGACTAAGAAATTGAACCTCAAGAAAATTGCAGCAAAAACTGATGTGGAAGTAAGTCAGCCTGATAACATTTACCCTGATTTACAAGCGTTCTTTGAAACAGATGTAGCTCTCCAATCAGTAACTGGTGTGCCTGTAAATTCCGTCCATGTGTGTGGGGCTAGGAGAAGATCTCAGGGGATTGAGGAAACTGATAGTGTTCCTCTCAATTCTTCTGTTGTGCAAATACAAACTGCTGCCAAAGCTTTATGTCCTAAAGATATAGAGAGACTATCCCAGAGTTTACCGTCAGCACGCACACATTTTTCTGAATTTAGAAGAACATTGATCAGTAAAATGCGTCTTTATGACATGTCGTTGGCAGAAGTCACGCAGCTGATGTCACAAATACTAACTGAATCTGAATTCAACAGTTTTGAATCTGCTGTCGCTTCTGAACTGCGAAATGCCAGTAAGGGTGATTTAAGAGAAGGTATTTTGAAAATCCTAAAGAATATCTTAGGACCCAAAATAGATTGGTCTAGAATTACTACCTGTGTGCAAAGGAAAGAAGAAACTGTGAGTGAATATACTGAGAGATTTTGTCAGTCAGCTGTAATCTACAGTGGAATTGTTGATGACCCTGAAAGTGTGCTAGATGACAAGGGACCCTTGGTTCGTATCTGGTCAGATGGCCTTGTAGCCGAATACAGAAAAGCTTTACCATTCTTAGATCTAACTTGGTCTAACAGAACTCTCAGAAGTAACCTAGACAGGTTAGCTACATGGGAAAGAGACGCTGATGTCAAGGCAAAAGTAAGAGTAGCAGCAGCTACGTTTAACACAACGAAACAAGACAATAGATGGTCTAAAAGAGAAAGCAAATGCAAATACTGTGAAAAATTTGGACATTGGGAGAAAGAGTGTAGGAAGAAGTTGCAAGATAGTAAAAGAAATGCTATGCATAATTCTGCTCCTTCTCAGCCTGCACACAACCCTGAAGTAGTTCCGCCAGTGACCACTGAAATTATAGGACAGTTAGTTCAGGCTCTTCTAAGAGCACAACAAGACCAGGAAAAAAACTAATTATTGGGGCTGTGAGTAGCTACCTTTCCCCTGTAATCCAACACAATGACCAAAGAATTTTTGTGAAAGGTAGCATAAAAGAGAAAGAGATTGATTTTTTGCTTGATACAGGTGCAGAAATTACAGTAATTCCTACAAAATTGGCACAAGGTTTAAACATCCCATACAAGAAAACCAAACTTTGTTTAACTGGTGTAATAGGTGAAGATTCTGTTTTGTATGAAACTCCGCCCATAGAGGTACAATTTGGCCCAAAAACTCTGACTACAAAATTACTATGCGCTCCATTAAATACAGGTGCAATTTTAGGCATGGATCTTCTGAGACAAATAAATCTAACTTTAGACATGTCCTCAGAATCTACTAGCATAAAAATTTCCTCAGCACAGATTTCTACCAATAATGCAACCCCTCCCGAGTATGCTTTCTTACAGAATCATCCAATTTGGGCTAAAGACAAGGATGATTGTGGGTTGTTGACAGGTGTAGAACCAGTTAAATTGACAGGAACTCCACCTCCGGTCACCAAACAATATCCGATTAATAAGGAAGCTATACAGGGAATCAAACTTATTGTAGAAAATTTGCTGATGCAAGGAGTGCTAGTTAAAACCAACAGTCCATGTAATTCACCCATATGGCCCATCAAGAAATCTAATGGGACATGGAGACTTACAATAGACTACAGAGTAGCCAATAAACATATTGAAAAAATCACCCCCCTAGTGGCAGATCCATCTACAATTTGTAATGGCTTACCATTAGATTGTAAGATTTTTTCAGTAATTGATATGTCTAATGGATTCTTTTCTGTACCGTTGCACTCTGACAGCCAGCCATGGTTAGCTTTCACAGTTGACTATGAACAATACCAGTGGACACGATTGCCACAGGGATTTCAAAACTCCCCAACCATATATCATCAGGCTGTCAGACGTGATTTGTGTGACCCAGAATGTCCGGTAAAACAGTCCACTATGATCCAATATGTCGATGATATTTTGATTGCCTCAACAGATCATGAGGTACATCAAACTGAATTGGCATCATTGTTGGACTATTTGCATAAAAAAGGACACAAATGCAGCTTTCACAAAGCTCAAGTTGCTAAAAAGCAAGTCACATTTCTGGGTCAAACAATTGGTGCAGGAAATAGATCCATTACACAGGATCGAGCGGCTTCAGTCAAAGCCATACCTCCGCCTAATACCATTAAAACACTCCGCTCATTTTTAGGAACAACAGGTTATTGTAGACCTTGGATTGAAGACTATGCCTCGATTGCTCAGCCTCTCTATGATTTGTTGAAAGGCCATGGTAAAGATTCAGATACTGTTTGTATGGAAGAACTTCATCTCAAAGCTTTTAATGATTTGAAGAGAGCACTATGTCAAGCACCAGCATTAGGAATTGCCCAATCTGATAGACCCTTTGTGCTTTATGTCCATGAACACTTAGGCTTTATGACTGCATGTCTAATGCAAGATCATGGGGGCAGCTTACGCCCAATTCATTACTATTCCGGTAAACTTGACATAGTCGCTCAAGGTATGGGCCCATGCCTCAGAGCAGTACAGGCAGTTCATCTAGCGCTTCAGGCTTCATCAGGAATGGTGTTAGGTCAGACTGTAAACGTAAAATGCCCTCACACAGTGTCCGCACTAATGAATCAAGCAAAAGTCACTTCTGTCACCTCCTCCCGTTGGGGAAATTGGTTAGCAACTCTCACAGCCCCGAATATTGTTATACAGCGTGCACCAGTCACGAACCCATCCTCATGTATGATGTCTGCAATGACTGAATTTGTGTTAGAGGATGAAGGCGAAATGACTCATGATTGTGTTACGCTTACATATGCAGCGACAAGTGAAATAGCAGAAACTCCCATAGAGAACGCAGGATTGGAGTTGTTTGTTGATGGTTCAGCTCAAGTTATTGAAGGTAACAGACGAGCAGGATATGCAGTAACTTCCACCACTGAAGTAGTTGCTTCAGGTCGTCTTCCAGATCATTTTTCAGCTCAAGCTGCAGAACTAGTAGCCTTAACTAGAGCATGCACGCTAGCTTCAGGATCGGTTGCAAATATCTACACAGATTCCAGGTATGCTTTTGGGGTAATTCATGATTTTGGTGTCATTTGGCAAACCAGAAAATTTCTAACTTCTGCTGGATCCCCCATTAAGCATGCTGGATTAGTGAAAGATTTAATGTTTGCCATGAAACTCCCAAAGAAATTAGCGGTGATCAAAGTGAAAGCACATCTCACAACTAATACTACGGAAGCTAAAGGTAATGCTCTTGCTGATGTAGCGGCTAAACAGGCTTGTTTCTATGCAACTGTACAAGTGTGTTCAGGTAGTACAGCACAGAAGATAATTCTACCTCCTGAATCAATCGTTGATCTGTATAAAGACGTTCCTCTATATGAAGCATGGACATGGTTAGACAAAGGAGCCACTGTGGATTCATCCGGCTGCTGGACCAAAGGGGGAAAGTATGTTGCTCCCGAATCACTGTTGCCATATTTGGCTCAACAAATACACAGTTTGGGTCATAGTGGTCCAGCAACGATGAATCACAGGTTCTCAAATCAATGGTGGAATCCAAAATTCAGAAACGCAGCCACTGAAACAGTCAAGAGATGTGTTACATGTCAGAAAAATAATGATGTACCAGCAGCCATTACACCAGCAGCACATACCCCAGCTCCACCAGGGCCATTTCGTCACCTGCAAGTTGATTACATATCGTTGCCCCCTTGTAAAGGAAAAACTGACGTTTTGGTAGTAATAGACAAGTTCTCAAGATGGGTAGAAGCTTATCCAACAGGGCGCGCTACAGCTGCACATACTGCTAAATGTCTTGTCACTGATTTCATTCCCAGATGGGGATTACCAGATTGCATTGACTCAGATCAAGGTACCCACTTCACAGGACAGGTAGTCAAGGAAGTGTCTAGAATGTTGAAGATTAAGTGGAACCTTCACTGCCCCTATAGGCCACAAGCATCAGGACAGGTTGAACGATCAAACAGAACAATCAAAACCAGGCTAAGCAAAATGCATCAGGAAGGAGTACCATGGGTTGAAGCACTGCCCGCAGTACTGTGTAGTATGAGAGCATCACCTAACAGATCAGTAGGACTGAGCCCTCATGAGATTATTACTGGACGCCCAATGCAGATGCCAGGTGTGATTGATCTTAGAAATGCTGATGTGCACATTGCTTCAGATGCCCTGATCGCTTACTGTGAAAACCTCACAAAGGCAGTGCAGAGTGCCAAAGAGAGAGTTGAGTCGTGTTGGCAGACTCCACCAGAAGGGGGACACACAATCGTCCCAGGTCAATGGGTCATGATAAAGACATTCAAAAACAAGCCATTAGAGCCTAAGTGGTACGGACCACATCAAGTGATGTTGATTACAGCAGCTGCAGTATTGTGTCAGGGAAGGAAAACTTGGACTCATGTGTCACATATTAAGGTTGTTCCTCCCCCTGCAGGGATAGGATAGGGCAGACACAAGAACCAGTGAGGAGCCCAGGGAAGAACCGAAAGCAACAGGCTTCGGGGGCCAACCCTGAGGTGAAGATTTCCTCATAGGCCTTTCCCCTCCATTAGTCCATCCTTTCCTCACTGTTCTTTAGGTGTCGCAGGAATTGAGAAATAGGGAAAGAAGGAACAACCATAGCAGACTATATTTTGAACAGAGGATACAACCCTAATGTATGCAGACTCTACAAATACTGCTCTGTGCCGTTAGTTCTCTCTTGTTTGTGTTTCTTTCTTCCTCTGTGCAGATACCATTTGATGGCTGTCCTGAGATCCATATGCACCACCCTTCTCACCTGCGGATAAAGCCACAACCTCTAGAAAACAACTAGACCCATCGCCGAGCCAACTATCACACAAGAAAGAGAAAAGAAAGAAGAAGAAAAAGAATAAAAATACACAACGCAGAGACTATTACCCGTAAAATCTTCACGGACCCTAATTGCATGTTTTGTTTCTGTGTCAGCATGCAATTACATATAAACAACACAGAACATGTACTATTTGCCTGTAACGATTACAAGTTACAAGAATTAACTTTTAAGTGTCTAAATTTGTATTTTTGTGAGAGTTATTAGAACTCTCAAAGAGGGGATTGAAGGATCACAAATGTTATTCTATGTTTGATTTGAATTCACGTCCTGACTAAGAGGTGTCGGGCAAGGCAAAGGTGTTTGAGATTGTTTCCTGACCATTTGGGCTTGGGACAGCTGTGCCTTTTGTCAATGAGATCAATGACTACTGAGAGATTTAGGTTTATTGCCCTCAGCTTTGATGTTTTGTCTCAACCTAAAAAAGTCCCTCCTCCAATCCTGACTATAAAGATACCCTGTAAAAATGACTTAAGATGAGATTTTCGATGACTGCAGATAACAACACATGTCATAGAATAAAGAAATTCTGCTGACAATCCAATCCGAAGTCTCCTGGTCTTCTCTTCTGAGTTTTCTACACTTTAGAAGAACACAGTTTTCAACAGGAGGAACCACTCCGGTCAGCGATGGAGATGCAGGGAGTCATGCTCGGCAGACATGAGGAGGAGCTGTCCGCTGCCCGTCTCGCGGTTGAGGGCTTGACCGCTCAGGTGACGGACTTATCATCGCGTCTGCTTATGCTCTACCAGGATCCATCAGCAGATGACCGCCGTTACCCACTCCATGAGCCGCGTATTAACAACCCTCCCTGTTACGCTGGTGAGCCTACAGAATGCAGGGCTTTTCTGACTCAATGTGAGGTTGTTTTTTCTCTCCAGCCCCACACGTATGCGGGAGACCCCGCTCGGATCGCCTTTGTACTCTCACTTCTCACGGGGCGAGCGCGTGAATGGGGAACCTCTGCTTGGGAAGCACGGACTTCTTGCTGTGGCCGTTACAAGCTCTTCAAGGAGGAGATGATCAAGATTTTCGATCGTTCTGTTTTCGGTCGCGAGGCTTCGCGTCTTCTCACAATGCTCCATCAGGGTAGAAGGTCAGTCGCTGATTTTGCCATTGAGTTTCGTACTTTGGCTACTACGTGTGAGTGGAATGAGCCCGCGCTGGTCGCGCGTTTTTTGGAGGGGCTCAACATGGATCTCAAGGAGGAGATCTATGCGCGTGGTCCGCCGGCTCAATTGGATCAGCTCATCGAACTGGGTATTCGCCTGGACAGGTGCTTCGAGCTAAGGCGGCGGGTTCGAGGTGCCGTTTCTAGACCACTGGAAGCCTTGACACCAGCCGTGGTATCTTCTCCTCTCTGTTCTGACCCCGAACCTATGCAGCTGCGAGGGGTTCGCATCTCTGCGGAGGAACAAGAACGGCGTATTCGGAGTCGTCTCTGCCTATACTGCGGCGCGAAAGGACATTTTGCCGCTTCATGCCCGTTAAAGGGCCAGAGCTCGCCAGTAGACGGAGGAGTACTGGCGAGCGCAACTGTCATTTCCTCTCTACCCAGGTCTCGTACGACTATCTCTGTTGTTCTCCGATGGGCTGGTATTACTGTCAACGGTCTCGCGCTCATCAATTCTGGGGCAGAGGGCAGTTTCATTGATGAGAGATGGGCCATGGAACAAGGGATCCCCCTGCTGGACCTCAACGACACTACCACCGTCTTTGCACTTGATGGCAGGGCACTTTCTACCGTTCGTCGCAGCACCTGCCCGTTGAGCCTTACAGTCTCAGGAAATCACAAAGAGACTATTCTTTTTTTGTTTTCCAGTCCCCTTATACTCCTATTGTTCTAGGGCATCCCTGGCTTACCCAGCATAATCCTCAGATTGACTGGGTTAAGGGATCTGTTCATTCATGGAATTTGTCGTGTCATGTTAACTGTTTAGTTTCTGCTGTTCCTGCTGTTTCTTCTGTGTCTGTGTTTCAGGAGGAGCCTGGTGATTTGTTTGGAGTTCCGGAGGATTACCACGATCTACGGGCGGTCTTCAGCCGTTCCCGGGCCACCTCTCTGCCTCCTCATCGCCCTTATGACTGCAGCATTGAGCTTCTTCCGGGTACCATGCCACCCCGCGATCGACTTTACTCTCTCTCGGCGCCCGAGCGGGGGGCTTTGAAGAATTACCTCACAGAGTCCCTCGCCGCTGGCATTATTGTTCCTTCCTCCTCTCCTGCCGGGGTGGGGTTTTTCTTTGTGAAAAAGAAGGATGGGTCTTTGCGTCCCTGTATTGATTATCGGGGGTTAAACGACATAACAGTCAATAATCGCTATCCTTTGCCTCTTATGTCGTCAGCCTTCGAGATCCTACAGGGCGCAAAGGTTTTCACAAAGCTAGACTTACGCAATGCCTACCACTTGGTACGTATTAAGGAAGGAGACGAGTGGAAGACCGCGTTTAACACTCCCATCGGTCACTTTGAGTACCGGGTTTTACCGTTCGGCCTTGTCAACGCTCCCGCTGTTTTTCAGGCTTTAGTTAATGATGTCTTGAGAGACATGCTCAATATCTTTTTGTTTATTTGGACGACATTCTTATTTTCTCACCTACTCTCCAGGTACACGTGCAACACGTCCGCCGAGTTTTACAACGTTTACTTGAGAACCGTCTGTTTGTCAAGGCAGAGAAGTGCATGTTTCATGCCCAGTCTGTCACGTTTATCGGTTCGGTGGTTTCGGCGGAGGGGATCAGCATGGACCCTGACAAGGTTCGTGCTGTCATTGATTGGCCTGTTCCTGATTCGCGAGTCGCGCTTCAGCGGTTTCTGGGGTTTGCCAATTTTTACCGTCGTTTTATCAGGGATTTTAGTCGTGTTGCCGCTCCGCTTACCACTCTCACCTCTTCTAAGACTCGCTTTTCTTGGTCCGGGGCTGCTCAGGAATGCGTTCGAGCGGCTTAAGGGGTTGTTTACCTCCGCTCCCATCCTCATCACTCCTGATCCCGAGAGGCAGTTTATAGTTGAGGTTGATGCTTCCGACGTCGGGGTGGGTGCCATATTATCGCAACGTTCGCCCCTTGACAACAAGGTACATCCGTGCACCTTTTACTCCCATCGCCTTTCGTCCGCGGAGCACAATTACGACGTCGGTAACTGAGAACTTTTGGCGATCCGTCTGGCTCTTGGTGAGTGGCGACACTGGCTCGAGGGAGCCAGCGTGCCATTCATTGTCTGGACGGATCATCAAAATTTGGAGTACATCCGTTCCGCTAAGAGACTTAACGCCCGTTAGGCTCGTTGGGCTCTTTTCTTTGGCCGTTTTGATTTTACGATCTCGTTTAGACCCGGCTCTAAGAATCTGAAACCTGACGCCCTCTCTCGCCAGTTCGGCTCGTCAGAGGTGCCTCCTGGGGAGTGGAACAGGCTGTGAAGAGGGCTCTTTTGCAGGTCACCAGACCAGCCCGCGCTCCTGAGGGAACGTTATTCGTTCCTGAGGTCGTTCGTTCCACACCCGGGAGTTAGGGGTACTTTAGCCGCGATCAGTCAACGTTTTTGGTGGCCCACCAGAGAACGCGACGTTCGGCGCTTTGTTGCCTCGTGTCAGGTTTGTGCCCAGACTGAGTCTAGTAATTCACCACCGGCAGGCCTTCTTAGGCCCCTCCCAATTCCATCACGTCCGTGGTCTCACATTGCGTTGGATTTTGTGACCGGTCTTCCGCTGTCGGCAGGTAATACGGTTATCCTCACCGTGGTGGATCGTTTTTCTAAGGCTGCCCATTTTATCCCTCTTCCTAAGCTACCGTCCGCCCGTGAGACCGCACAAGTCATGGTAGATCATGTGTTTAGGATTCATGGTCTTCCTTCGGACATTGTGTCTGACAGAGGGCCTCAATTCGCCTCTCAGTTCTGGAAGGAGTTCTGTCATCAGATAGGGGCCTCCCCTGCTCTGTCATCAGGATTCCATCCCCAGACCAATGGGCAAGCCGAAAGGACCAATCAGATTCTCGGTCGCTTGCTGCGTAGTTTAACATCACGCACTCCCTGTTGCGATCAACTGGCCTGGGCCGAGTATGCGCATAATTCTCTTCCCTCGTCCGCCACTGGGTTATCTCCGTTCGAGTGTTGTCTTGGTTACCAGCCGCCCCTATTCGCATCCCAAGAATCTCAGTCCTCCGTTCCCTCTGTAGAGAGATTTATTCAGAGATGTAAACGTACCTGGAGGAGAGTGAGATCTGCATTATGTCGTACTAGAACGCGCACACGTCGAGCCGCTAATCGTCACCGGGTCCGGTCCCCCAGGTATGTTTGTGGTCAGAAGGTGTGGCTTTCCACCCGCAATCTGCCCATCCAGGAGGGTTCTCGCAAGCTGATGCCCCGCTTTGTTGGGCCCTTTTCTATTGTTAGGGTTCTCAGTCCGGTCGCGATCAGAATCAGATTGTCCCGTCAGTTGCGCCGTGTTCACCCGGTTTTTCACGTGTCCTGCGTCAAACCTGTTGTCCGTGCTCCGACCCGCCCCCCCCTTCCTCCTCCTATTGACAAGGAGGCTTCTATTTACAGAGTCCGTAAGCTCCTTGACGTCCGTCCTCGTGGGCGTGGTCACCAGATTTTGGTGGACTGGGAGGGGTACGGTCCTGAGGAGAGGCGTTGGATTCCGGCCCGGGACGTCCTGGATCGCTCGCTGATCGAGGACTTCTACCGTTCTCGTCAGGCTCCTGTCTCTGGAGCGCCTGGTGGCGCTCGTTGAGAGAGGGGTACTGTCATGATCTGGGTTTGCCTCTTTTTCTCTCTCTCTCACACTCTGTTGTACACGCACTCACACACACACACACACACACACACACTCGCACATGCATACTGACACATACATCTCTCTCTCCCTCACCTGTCTGTCATTTCAATCAGCGTTCGCGCTGCTTTGCAGTGCCAACTGTTCTCACTCATCTAATCAGTCCCTCTATTTACAGCGGCTGCGTTCGCGGCTCTCTGCCGGATTATTGTATGTTATGCATTCATGTGTTCTCTTCTTATCTTAGAGTTTAGTTTTCTTACCTTGTCTTGTCCCGCCTGGAGATGCTGAAGGCTTCTGGTTATTTCTCGGTGTCCTGCTACCGCATCCATTCTGTGTCTACGACGGACTGCCTTGTTTTGCTCATTCATTAAAGACTGTGTTAACTATCCTTTGCGTTTGGATCCTTACATTCCCGTTCGTGACAATAACTGGTTGTGCCACCCTTAGCAGCAACTGCAATCAAGCGTTTGCGATAACTGGCAATGAGTCTTTCACGTCACTGTGCAGGAATTTTGGCCCACTCTTCTATGCAGAACTGTTTCAATTCAGCCACATTGGAGGGTTTTCGAGCATGAATCACCACTGGTGATGGTTGAGGAGAGACCCCCCCCCCCACACACACATGATTTTAAAGCGCTTTGGGTGTACAGCAATACACAATAAACCGCATCACTCATTCATTCGTGAATCAGTGACTTGGTTTGCATGGAAATCATGAAAATGATTATGGTGTTTACATGAGTTTATTTTAGAATAATCCTTTCATGTTCCTGTTTTACATGTTAAAGTATATATCAGGGATAGGCAACTTCGGTCCTGGAGGGCCGGTGTCCTACAGAGTTTAGCTCCAACTCTAATGGAACACACCTGAAGAAGCTAATCAATGTCTTCAAGATCACTAGAAAGTTACAGGCAGGTGTGTTTGATTTGGGTTGGAGCTAAACTCTGCAGGACACTGGCCCTCCAGGACCGAAGTTGCCTATCCCTGGTATAGATCGATTAATGGCACACGTCATTATGTCACCATGTGACGCCATCCGACGTCCCCTTCAGAATTCCACGTGCAAACATATCGTTTGTCTTCATGATGATGCAATACTCAGTTTTGGGTGTTTCATTTTTAATTTTGTGAAAGCTTCAAGTGCAGTATATTATTTATACGTGCATTCAGACGACGGTGTTTTGAAGCTTTTATTTGCCACTGTTAACCAAAACTGTCATACACGACAGTTAACCACTGCCGTGTATGAATCCTGTTGCAAAATGCGTCGGAAGGTCATACACGATGGTAAGAATATGATTAAGGTGTGTGCATGTCTACACTGCACTTAAATAATGCTACTAAAATAGGACTACTCCACATGTCTTAACTCGAGTTATGTTTACTTCGATTATGACTTTAGCCGGATTAAGATAATCAAAAATCTCTGTTTACATGGTAGACTCTTAATCAGAGTATTGTCTTAATCGTATTCACTGATGTCCATGTCAACGCAATCATTGTCCTTCTCCATAACCCAAGTGCGTTTGAGCTTGAGGTCACAAACTGACGACCGAACATGCTCCTGCAGGATTTTCTAATTGAGTGCAGAATTCATGGTTCCATCAATCATGGCAAGTCGTCCAGGTCCTGAAGATGCAAAACAGCCCCAGATCATCACACTACCTCCACTATGTTTGACTGTGGGTATGATGTTCTTTTTATGAAATGCTGTGTTGTTTTTACACCAGATGTAACGGGACATGCACCTTCCAGAAAGTTCAACTGTTGTCTCATCAGTCCACAGAATATTTGCCCAAAAGTCTAGGGGATAATCAAGATATCTTTTTGGCAAATGTGAGACGAGCCTTTGTTATTTTTTGGTCTGCAGTGTCTTTTGTCTTGGAACACTCCCATGGATGCCGTTTTTGCCTAGTCTCTTTCTTATTGTTGAATCATGAACACTGACCTTAATTGAGGCAAATGAGGGCAGCAGTTTTTTAGATGGGTTCTTTTATGACCTCCTCGATGAGTCGACATTACGCTCTTGGAGTAATTTTGGTAGGCCAGCCACTCCTGGGAAGGTTCATCACTGTTCCAAGTTTTCTCCATTTGTGGATAATGGCTCTGACCGTGGTACGCTGGAGTCACAAAACCTTAGAAATGGCTTTATAACACTTTCTAGACTGAAACTATTTTGTTCCTCATCTGTTCTTGTATTTTTTTAGATCATGGCATGATGTGTTGCTCTTTAAGCATGCTTCACTTTGTCAGACAGCTTCTATTTAAGTGATTTCATGATTCAACAGGTGTGGCAGTAATCAGGATTGTGTTTTGCTAGTGAAATTTAACTCCGCTTTCTAAAATAAAGAGGGTAATCACAGTTCTTTCATGATTTAACAGGAGGGGCAATACATTTTTCACGTAGGTCCAGGTAGGTTTGGACAGCTTTTTTCCGCTTATTAAATGAAATCATCATTTAAAAACTGCATTTTGTATTTACTTGTCTTGCATTATCTTTGTGTAATATCAAAATTTGTATAATGATCTGAATCTTTTAAGTGTGACAAATATACAATACAAAACAAATACAGTAAGGGGGCAAAAACCTTTTTCACGGCACTGTATATCGTTGCGCAGGTTTTTAAACAGTTTGGTCACAGGGTTATTATTATACATAAAACACACTTATACAACACAGGAACACTGAGATAAAAGACAAAATATACAACCATCTGTATTATATATATATATTTAAAAACTTACTTTTTTGTAAAATATATCATAACATTTTTATATTAGTGCTACCAGTATTAAAACTCAATATTGTAACTTATTTGTAACATTTGAACTTTTACTTTAGTAAAACAAAAAACAGTCCAAGAGCACACATCAATAAGCCAAAAAAGCTAAATGTGGGTGCTATATAGAGATATATAATTATTTAATTATGTTTTCACCACAAGTGACGTTTTGAGCTTAAACGCTCTTTGTTCATTCTGATGAGCTCGAAACGTCACCTGTGGTGAGAACATAATTACTTCTATATCTCTGGAGCTGTGGTGTGCCTACTTTGGCGTGTTCAAACTTTTTATTTAGTGTAATATTTAGATTTTATAATATTGAAAAATAAAATTTGATTTATAATATTGTATAGGCTATCTAAGTTCACTGTTATCCCACCGGTCACTATTGTGACCATCAAGAGGTTTACTCTTTATATGACCACACTCAACAAAACTGAATATATGTGAATTCATATATGAATACTGGACACTGACAATTTGCACTAATCATGTGAAACTGCACATATTTTGAGACCCTTTGTTTTTATTTGCAGGAAGTGCACTAAAACATCAGTCAGTAAGGTTTTTAGAGCTTTATTAATGAAAACCTTTTTTACGGTCACAGGTGGGATTAACTGGGTTAAAACCAGTAAAGTTTAACTAACATTCACAAACATGGCTTTAGTAGTTACTGTAATATTCAGATTCAGTTTCCTTTATTTGTCATTTTTATGCTTAACATAAAACAAATATTGTGGCTTATTTGGTCGACTGCAATTCAGTTGGTGACAGTTATATATATTTTGACATATTTGTATGTATTTTAATAAATAGTTGAGAAATTGTACTGTTTAATATCTGTTTAATAAATGTTTTTTTATTGTATGCTTTAATGGCAGAAACTTTTTTTAAAACATTTTATTTATAATATGCAGATCATCTGAAATTATTTCATGTCAATGTCAATATATGTATTTTTTGAGGAGTATAACCTGATGCAATCACACAGTCTTTATAATTTTGCTAAATAACCCCCTTCATGGTTTTAAAAGAAGGCGAATCACCCCATAGTGTTTGTGGGACCGTGACAGTGTGCTTTATATTTTATTAAACCACACACAGAAGCTACCTGTACATTGTTTTTGCATTTCTCCTCCAAGCTTGATAATGTAATGTGATTAAGTTTCTCATTTCATCCGATGCCCGTGACAAAACGTCATAATAAACTTACCAGTAGGCCTACTAAACAATTAGACTGCAAAACATCTGGAGTGGCCAACAAGTGCGGGCCAGTACACCACCACGTAGACCCTGGGGCTGTTTCATAAAACTAGTTTACCAAATAAGCCAGGCTTATTTCAGTCATTCTGACTTATGTATATTTTGCACTGACAAGCATCCGATCTTGTAAAGTGTGTGGTAAGCACTGCCGCTCCAGTACATGCGATCTAAAGTGAAAGTGAAACTAAAAAGGATTCTTGCGTTCAAAAGCAGTTTCAATGCCAGGCATAATAGCAGCTCCCTGATGCATTCAAAATACAGTATAATGTACATTTATATAGCCTACAGGGAATAGGGGGAGGGGGAGGGGGAGGGGGGGGGGATCACGATTTTGAAATCTCTGCATCCACACCTACTTGCACAACCATGGCAAGGACAATCGCGGAAACAAGTGAAGATGACACAAGCGTATTCAAGCAAAAGCCAACATGAATAAGTTGTGTGAATCAAAGCAAAATCAACGCTACTCGCCTATCAAGAATAAATAACGTATTAACGCAATCTGGGCATCCGATTCGAGCCCTCCCCGCTCCTTGAGTTCTCTCCACTGCTGGAAAGTTGCTGATTGGTTACAGCTTAAGTGTGTTTTGGGACTCGATCAGAAACCGCGGTCAAAAGCGTTTTTTCAGAAATCGCTTAGTGCACGTTTAAGAAGCGGTGGGCCGGACCGCCACTAGCCCAAAGTATACTTCGGTCGTCCGCGTACTGTCCGCATTACATACTTTTCGTCATCGAGAGGGCTCGTGACCAGCCGTCCACCCTACGAAGCAATTGGATAAAATGTTTATTGATTTTATCTGGAAAAATAAGCCTCATTACCCGAGAAAATAAATGTAATGCAACTCCAAAGATCATGGTGGTTTAGAGGTGTTGAGTTATGAGACTTTAAACAATGTAGGCTATTTAAAATAAATTGGTAATTTTTACCAATACTTAAAAAATAAAGGCAGTATTTGGAACTCTTTTCCCAAATATTTATTTAAGCAGTTGGGCAACCTCGAATATTTGTTGAAGTGCAATTATTCAATTGAAAACATAATGACCAAAATATAATGTCCGCCCTCAGTGCCATCTGCGCGCCTGACTTATATGGTTATTAGAACATTAAAACATTACAATCTAAATTGTCTCTTTAAATTATTAAAACACTAAATCAAAAGTTAAAATCACTGAATTAAACATTTAAATAGATAATAGAAATTAGACTGCATTTCAACCGATAAGAGGAACTCATATTTAACTTGAGATAGGCCAGGGCTGTATTAGCCAGCTTGCATTTTGATTTACAGTTACTGCTATAGTAAAAATACACTTATATGTAGAATTAAAATTCAATGCGTCACATTTAATGTCCAACAACAAATACTTTAGCATAATGTATATTTTATCAGGGGCGCGGGAACAGGGGGTGCTGAGGGTGCTGCAGCACCCCCTGTTTTTTTCTGTGGGCAACTGTAAACTGTTGTGAATAAAAAAAAAAATAGGCTACATTTGTTATAATAAAGATTCATTTAAACATTTCTATGGTTGCTCCGATGTTTATAACATTTAGTTTACATTGGCTATTTTGCTATCTATTTCTATGTGATCTTCGACATATTTACCATTTTCCCATTAATTTAACAGTTGTAAGAATTAAAGTTATCAAAGTTATTAAACTGATGCAGGGCTATTTGATGCGCGCGTTGCGCACATCCTGCCAAATCACACACGCAGCACTGCCAATGCTTGCTTTTCTGTTTGTGAATGTTATGTTTGTGTTGTGGGATCTGTAGGTTGTGGCTTAAAAGCGGAACATGGAAATATCATGGATGTACTGGAAGAAAAAAAATTAAAAAAAAAATTTGTTCTCAGCGATATGAGTCTTTCCCTTCTCCCAAAAACAGCTTATATCTACCTATTAAAATAGTTCAGTTTTGTATGTAATGGAAAAGTGATTAGACTATGTTTCGTTTTTTTTTCTTCATAAAGTTAATTTAGAAAAACCTTGGGAGCATTTTTGTTCGTTAAATGTTTTTTTTTCTTTTAAGCAACGACCAAGCGGCCAGCATCAGAGTTGATCGCCTATGTTTGATTAATTTAGCCTTATCAAATCATCATGACTTGACTAAAATAAAATCGATAGATAGGCCTATAAACAGTTCAAGCATATCACAGTGTTAGTTTAAATGTTTAACCTATATAAATGTGCAATATCCAACAGTTTGTGTGGAGAGTGGAAGCTGAAGCGAGCTTTACAGGACATGGAGGATTATTTTCTTACAGTAAAAACAACTTAAAATACGCCGTATGATTTTTTTCTCATAAAGGTAAGAGTAATATATCATTTGGAACTGTAAATGGTCTACTTTTATTTGTGTGCATTCACAATATCAACATTGTGCTTTTATAAAATAGGAAAACAGAGAATGCACTTTCTGCCGGTTTTGAACAAGAGCGCTTCAATGGTGAACCGAAACTCAGCAACTCGAAACTGGCTCAGAGATATGATAAATATATCTATAGAAAGCTTTAAAATACTACTTTAAAACGAAATAATTCAAAGCAAAGCAAAAACTCTTCATTAGCCTATGTAATCCGTTAAGATGCATATATTTCTCTCTGCGCGTCCAATGAGGAGATGGCGAGTCATTTTTCCCGTCACCTCACCATCTAAAATATAAAAATAAGGGAAAGCCTAAGGGGCCGCTCACATATCGCGTCTTTTGCGCGCTCAAGTTCGTTATTTCAAATGTAGACGCTTTCAGAATGCCGCAAGCGCACCGCAGGTCATGTGACGAAATTTCCTTCTTGTAACGGAGAGCGCAGCTGATGGTTGCTTAGCAGCGACAAACGCCTCCGGAGCGCAACCGCCGCGAGCGCTTTGGAAAAAATGAGAAAGCAGCGCGCCTAGCGTTTTCCACGCATTTTTAGGCGCGATATGTGAACGGCCCCTAAAACAGGCCCGATTATAATTTGCGTTTTATTTTATCATTGTATTCAATAATAAAAAAAAGTATGTAAATCTTTGTACTTGAAATTTAAAGGATTTGCTGCAATGCAATTTTGTCTGACTGATATGCCTATGTGAATTATTTATTGGCCTATCTTTTTAATCCATGCAGCAAATGCTTTAAAAACAGCTTTAAAATTACTTTATTGCATTCCAGATGCTTTTAAAATAACTTTTCACTATACATTTTAAGGGTTTTTAAGCTTGAATGTAGCTTGAATGTAAAACATTGTTATGAATTCATTGTAGCCTATTCCCATTTGTAAAATAGCTAATTGTTGTCTAACACGATCTCATGAAAGTGCGTAGGCTATAGCACGATTTTCTGTTTCTATTTGGTAATATTTATACGCAGAAATTGACTACCCCCCACAGCACCCCCTACATAAAACACCTTCCCGCGCCCCTGTATTTTATTCTGAATTCTTGCGCTATTATTCTATTCTGCTCCGTCTGTGTCGCCTCGTCAATTCCTGAGTCCTGACAGCAAAACGGATATAATATTTGCATGACTTTTTTCTAACATTTACAGATGGAAAATATTCCTGTGACGTATCAGTTATTCACCGAGGAAAACACAATGTCTCAAATGCATTAAACAGCACACATATTCGCTGCTTGCCATTATGCATTGATTTGATCGATGATCGACATTAAGGCTGATTAAGAATAAGCGTGCACGTCATATTATCCTGACTCATTGAACCTGGATCGAGTTTGTGAGATTTCGTGAACTTTAAACTGTCGTTTATGAAACCACTTTAGTCCCAATTGATTTGTTAGGTTATGTCAAGTCAGTTTTTGGACTTTAATCCCCGCTTTTCTAAGCGTCTTTAATGAAACAGCCCCAGCTCCTGCACACACAAGGCTTATATTTTGACAGCAGCGTGCCACGAAGTCAGCTGAGCCGCGTCATGTCATGTGATTCAACATGTCGAATGTGGAACCACGGACTGATAAGATCAGTTTCCTGCTACTCTTTAAATATACTGAATGATTCACTCATCGACTGAAAGTTGAGGATCTGTAGTTAACCAGGTTTGTCTTCGCTTTGTTTTTATTGAGAGCTCTTGAGTGAACAGTCATTTCACTCGTGTAGGATTGTAAATATAATGTCAAGATGAAGCAGACTGTGTCACTGTTTCTCATAACACTGTCTGCCTGTGCGCACACGGTGTTTGCTGGTATGTATGTTTTAAATACACACAAATAAGAGTTTATAAAGAGAAGAATAAGGATAAGTTAGTATCATTATATTTACAGATACAGAAGTGACTATCACAGCTCCAGCAACAGTGAATCTACAGGAACAATCTTCAGAAATCATCAGCATTACACTGAGGTACTGTAAACCATGATTGGAATATTCACACTATGTAAACATCAAGGTTCAATGTTCTTTTATTCGTCACATACTCAATTATACAGGATATAATCAGTAGTGAAATGTAATTTTTTTAAATATATGATTTGGGAGTCATTTAACTATAACTTGGCTTTTATGTGTTTACATTCGCAGTTCACCATTGAACACATCTGTAACGGTTTATTTCAATATCACATATGAATCAAACAATGTCTCTTCAATAATTCTACTGCCTGATGAGGTATGTGCGCTTATTTCAACCTATCATTTTATTACACCCGTCTGACTTAATCATATTCAAACTTTGATGTTGAAAACATAGATTCTGTTGTTATTACAGTTTATTCTGATAGGAATTGGTACGTTTTGATTCTTGCTTTTATACGAAACATGTCAAATTCAGGATCTTATAATCTTATTTATGATGTTTGGATTTATAATATTAGCCATCATATATAATACATCTCATATTAAAATTTTGAGCAGAGTTATACATTAATAATTATATCACTGCAGACAAATGGGTCAGATAAAACGCTGTCAAACTGAGCAATGCTAAATAACTATATTTGTCCTCTCTTCTCTTGCACAGGTTGTCGTGCCGGCAGGAAACTCATCTGTATCTTTTGAAGTGCAAGCAAAAGGGGTTGGTCAGGTGACCGCTTACCTTTCTAACAATGACACTCGCATAAAAAAGTGCGTTGTAAGCTACATTTTCTTAACTTTGTGCGGTCTTCATTTTGGGTTGTGCACTCGTGGTCTTTGGGGTCGTTTTAGACCCCAGGCAACAAAATGTAATTTTGGGGTCTCCAGAGAGACTCTCCAGAGATTTTTTTAATTCGGCGAATGTCGTTTGCGGGTCAAAAAGACCCTGAAGAACACACAAGGGTTAATCTGTCACCAATTAAGCAGAACTGGATAAAAGTGATGTTCTCTTATAACTTCCTACTGTTATATTTTGTTGTCAGTTATAGCATGAAGCAACACACGTGCATGCATTATAACCATACGACAATGGAGACATTTGCAACAGCCACTTGCAAAACCTGTTCTATTTATTTATTTCCTTAATTTCTTTATTTTTATTATTTATTATTTATTTAATACTGGTGCTTGTGGGCAGCTGAGTAATATATTAACTGTGTATTGTTACAAACACTACGCCAATGCATTTAAAGTGAAAGGTCTGCTCACACTTAAGTTGTTCCAAACCTGTATGAGTTTATTTATTCTACTGAACACAAAAGACAATATTTTGAAGAATGTGAGTAACCAAAGAGTTTGTGGTCCTCACTGACATCCATAGTATTTTTTTCATACAATGGACGTCAATGGGACCATCAATTGTCCATTTAAATTGAACTGAAAGGACTATAATATTCTAATACTCAGTAGGAGAAGAGTCTTCTCTTTTTTTTTGGTAGGGGAAAAAGATTAATAATACAATCAGTAAATATTTTGATGATTAGTTGTGGCTTTAGTAGACTTTGTAGTGTTTTATTTTAGATGTGTGTTAACAAATGAAAATAACAGCTAGACGGGATTCTGTCTTTCCAGCTTAGAAACACGAGTCAGATTCCTGATTGTCAGAAGCAACGTCCTATTCATCATCAACCAAATCATTGGCTGGATTTACTTTGTGGCCTGGTCTGTGTCATTCTACCCACAGGCGTATGATAACTGGAAACGACGAAGGTACGAGATTATCTTTGAGACTCGAGGATTTAGACTGAATAAAAAAGCTGATGAATAACGTGTGTGTTTTGTTTGATGCAGTGTGGTAGGCCTCAGTTTTGATTTCCTCGCTCTCAACCTGACTGGATTCTTCGCTTACAGTGTGTTCAACGTTGGCCTGTTCTGGGTGACGTATATAAAGGTGCGTGTGCTCGACAGCTTTCTGTTTGTAGTTATTTAGTCCAGTCTTTCGCAAAATTCTGGGACAGTACTGACAGAGTAGTATTTTTGTAGAAAATTCACACATTTAAAGGACTAATTTAGTGCTAGCTGTACGGAAGTGTTAGACAACTGTCTTAAGCTTTTGTCTAGATGTTTAATAGAGTATTTTTTAATGGAGATGATAAATGGTGCATCTATAGGAGGAGTTCTTGAAGAAAGATCCAAACGGGGTCAATCCTGTCGATGCTAATGATGTCTTCTTCAGCCTTCATGCGTTACTTCTCACTCTGGTCTATATCTGCCAGTGTGCCATCTATGAGGTAAATGTTGAAGCATTACTGTGTAAATCATCTTAATAATAATAATAATAATATTATTATACACACACACACATATATAAACATTTGTATGTATGGGGTCAGTAAGAATTTTTTGAAAGAAATTGATTCTTTAATTCAGTATTCAGCATTAAATCAAAAAATGAGTTTAGCAAAAAATAAAAATGCTGTTTTTTTTATTTATACTTTTTATTAATCAAAGAATCCTGAATGTCACATGCTCCACACGTTTTAAGCAGCTGTTTTTTAAACAATAACAAGAAATGTTTCAGCAAATCAGCATATAAGAATGATTTCTGAAGGATCATGAAGAATATTTCACTAAATTACTGGTTTTGATAAAATAAATGCAGCCTTGGTGAGCATTAGAAATATGTTAAAACATCATATTGACCCCAAACTTTTGAATAGTAGTACATGGTAATATAATAACTAACAAATGAATGTATGTATATAAATAATAAATAGTAAAAAAATTAAAATCAAGAGAAGGAAATTGCATTGTTTCCTAAATTGCTTTTTATTTATACAGAGAGGAGGGCAAAAGGTTTCCAAAGTGGCCATTGGGTTATTAGCGATTGGCTGGACCTTTGCGTTTGTCTCCCTGTTTGTTGCTGTGGCACAGAAGATCTCCTGGCTGGATTATCTGTACTATTTCTCTTACATTAAACTGGGTGTTACACTTGTGAAGTACATCCCTCAGGTACAACTCTCCCATCTCACACCACCAAATACATATTATCTACTCACCCTGATATCATTCCAAACTTGGCTGGAAAAATGAAGACCGAATTACTTCCTTGTTCCAATGAAATCCAAAAGGGAAATGTTTATCAGATGTGATTTTCCTACAAAGGAAAGTAAGTGCATGAAAATTGGGGAAAACTCCAAAAACAACATTTTATTATATAAAAAATGTTCGCCCTGTATTCTAGCACTCTGATCTTTTGCTTTCAGTTGAAAAATATTCAGGGTGTTATATTCAGAATCAAACCTGGCTTGATGTGTCTTTAGCCCCCATGTCTGAATATTCATGTGTGAAAGTAATTTGAGAGTCATTGGAGATTTGTATTCAGCGGGGTAAAGTAAGTCATGATGGCTTGGAATGGTATGAGGGTGAGTAATTAATGACAGATTTGTTCTTTTTTGAGTGAACTATTCCTTTAAAAATAATGGCTTCGATGTAGTTCACTGGAATGCTAAACATAGATTTCACACTTCCTCTTTTTAACTCTTCTGTGCACTTGGTTATATTTATGGTTTATAACAGTAGAATGAGAAAGTTTCAAATGAATCAGAATAAAAGCAATCCTCCTAATGTCCTAAAAACTGCACCCAAGTGTCCCAAAGCTTAGATTTGTGGTTGAATTTTGGAGTAACATAATTTGTGAAACATGTACTAGGGATAAATATTACAAATAGCTACATTTGGATCAAATTTAATGCATTGGAAAAATGATGAACCATTAAACAACATTGGATGTTGTTTGTAACATACACTGGTGGCCAAAAGTTTGTAATAATTAAGATTTTTAATGTTTTTGAAATATGTATTTTGTTCTCATCAAGGCTGCATTTATTTGATCAAAAATTAAATGTATTTGATTGCTTTTTATCTGAATCTTTTTTTAAATGTAGTTTATTCCTGTGATGCAAAGCTGAAATTGCAGCATCGTTACTCCAGTCTTCAGTGTCACATGATCTTTCAGAAATCATTCTAATATGCTGATTTGCTGAAGATGAAAATCCAGAAAATTCAGCTTTGCCATCACATGAATAAATTACAGTGGAAAATATATTCTAACAGAAAACAGTTATTTGGAATTGTAGTAATATTTCACAATACAACTGTTTTTACCGTGTTTTTGAAATATAATTTTTTTCCAAATAAATAACTTCTTTCATAAACTTAAAAAAAAAAAATCATGATTATTCCAAACTTATGGAATAATCCTGTGTGTATGTTTTCATTTAAATGTAATTAAAGTAATAAGAACTTGATCACCATTTGTTTACATGTCCTTTACAAGTCTAGTTCCATTACCCCAAAATATGTTATGTAATTCTGCATTGTTTTGTAGGCTTATATGAACTACCGCAGGCAGAGCACAGAGGGATGGAGCATCGGGAATGTGCTGCTGGACTTCACAGGGGGCAGTTTCAGTTTACTTCAAATGTTCCTTCAGGCCTATAACAACGGTGAGACCACACTTTGCTCTACGGCAATCCTTGAAACACATTAGAATGCACACAAACATTAGTTGTCATTTTTGTGTTTCCTTGACAGATAAATGGAAGTTTATATTTGGAGACCCCACGAAGTTTGGACTGGGTGTGTTGTCCATATTCTTCGATGTTGTGTTCATCGTACAGCATTATTGTCTGTATAGGAACAGAGAGCCAATGTATCAGGATTTAGATGATCAGAATGACCAACACACCAGTGCTAAATAATGACCACTGCAATATAAAGATTTCATATGGACTTTTATATATTTTTATATCACGATCTAAAGTGTGTACCATCAAAGGGAATTACAAATGTCTTACTTAAAAACATGTATTTTGAATGCAAAATAAGCACTAGTTTCTAGTATTTAAAAAAAAAAAATCAAATTTTAGTAAATTTTTGCTGTCCTAGGTGAATTACTGAAGCTGGTACAATAATTAAATGAATGGAACTCTAAATATAAGCAGGTTTGTGTGTTTTTTTTTGTCCATATTTCAAGTTTTGAATAGTTTAAACTACAACTATTTTCCTGTTTTTGTGGAAAACTAACGCGTTTATTGTTCTCATGTTGCTTAAAATGAAAATAAAATAGCAGAATAATTCTATAGTGCTGGTAAAATATCACGCCGTTCGTACTCTTCGAGAACGCAGCGCGGCGTCTACGTAAGCGCAGAGGATTATGGTTACTTAGTCAGCGGAAGTAAGATGGCGGAGGTGACAGAGGGTAAGAGATGTTTGTGCATGAAATACCAGTAAAGCTCTTTCTATGTGTTTTAATTAAGTACAACGAATCATGTTATGATTTGTGAGACTGTCTGGAGCTGACCGACCGAGTGTTTGCTTATTTCAGTTGATTTAATTATGAATTGTTATCGTGGCATTTGAACGCACCGGCCTCAGTCAGAGACAGAAGTAATGTTTACATGCACTTGTGTCTAGTTATACTCTCTCACAGAAGTGTGTTTATCATTTACAGACATGTTTCTTATTTCTGCTATCGTCATAAACGTGTAGGCAGGTATTTTTGTCTATATCTTGTTGGGTTTCTGCTTATTTGTGGCAGGAGTGGATGTATCACAGTTAAGCTGCGTTCGTTTGATTTAAGAGGTATTCTAATGTGTTCAGCTGAGTTATGAGTCATTCACATATAATGCTTTTTGTTCACTCAGACACCGAGGTGTATAAGCTCAGATTAATGAGACATACGATCAGTCAGTTCCGAAAAAAAACCCTGTGCTAATGTGAAATAAAAAATATTGTATCCAAGATTTGGTAATGATAAAACATAATGAAAGATTTACAATTTTCATTTTTGACTGGGAACACAAAATTAGGTAAAGCTTTATGTGTATTATGTGTGTATTCTATTAAAAATAACATTACATATTGTCTATTATAAAAAAACGTTAAAAAGTAATTATTTATTTTAATTAAATACATTTATTGTATATCAAAATATAAAAAAAATAACAAAACAAAAAAATATCCAAACTCGTATTATTATAACCTTTTTGGATATTTGGCTAAAAACACCACCTAATGTTTAGGTTGTTTGTAAACATGCACACACAATGGACTATTTTCTTTTGTACTCAAAATGACCATAAATGTATACTATGCAACTTTGAGTGAGAATCAACAATTTGAAGAAGTCATTATTAACTGAAAATCTTTCCCTCCGGTGAGCTGTAAACTGCATTGAATCAGTGAGTTAAACTTGAAAACGGATTCATTCAAGTCATGCGAGTTTATAAACATGAGGTTGTTGAGCAAATAAGAATATTCCGTTTCAGAACTATTGCAGAACTGTACCTTTAATGCAATGTTTTGCATTTGTAAATAGGTAGCTTTGGCTACTTCTTGTCATGTATTCTTCTATTTAACAAAATTCTTCATATTGTCTTTAGTGTTTTCTCTCTAATGGTTGGAAGCAGAAGATCTTGACTTCATCCTGCGGAGGACCAGACAGCAGCATGGCAGATGAGAATGGTGAGTTGTGCTGGTAACCGGATGAGGAGATGATCTCATCTCACTTCTTAAGTCATATTATTGGGGCAGTCATCAGTAGATATTCAATGGTCTGAGTTAGACATCTGAGCCATTAACTAGTACGTGTGGGGTGTAAGATCATAGACAGCCACACATCTCTGTAAGGCCAGCCTTCCTCGTGGTAACATAAAAATACACACAAGCAAATGAAGACAGAAATATTTCCATATTAAGTACAGTGAATAATCAACACGTTGCTGAAAAATCTGCTGTATGCAATCTACTTTACATCTATCTTCATGCTTTTTATCAGGTAAAAAACCTTTTAGTATAATTGGAAACACATGGGGGATGTTTTTACAATTATACTAAAAGTTTTTACCTGATAAAAAGCATGAAGATTGTCTTTTCGCTGTGAAATATTTACAGATTTTTATAAAGTAAACTGTCAAGCTGTTAAGAACATTTCAAGAGGAACGTTTATTGAACTAAAACGGCTTAGGTTTACTTTATCATACATAGAGTTTCTAGAAAAATCTTTTTTAATGTTATGAGTATCATATATGATCAATCAGGCTTTTGAGGAATATTTAATTGTTCATGTCTGGATTTTTATTGTATTTCATTCCATTATTTGTTTTGAAAGTACAGAGTTTTGATCATAAAATTAAGCATGTCATCTTACTACTTAGCCATATAAATATCAGCATCTTCCCCAAATTGCATATTTTTGCTCAGTTTGGGCCTCTGTATTGTACTGTATTGATATGCTAATGTATTATACTGCTGTATCATATAAGCCATAGAAGCCTGATGTATAAAATATAGTACTCAACAAAAACACATGCACATTTTTTAAAGATTTTTTCCAAGGTTCAATAAATGGTTTTGTTGGTTTATTGTTTAAATATGGTTTAAAATTGGTTTAAATGGTTTATGACTATTAATTCATATTTTAGGCTTAAGGTTAAAATAGCATCTAAAAATAAAGATGCAACCGTTCAAAGCTCAAAACATCGTAAAACAAAAAGTAGCTTCAAATATTAATATATTGTGCATTTTATTACCGTATAATTGGATATATAACATCCCTTCACAGCAGTCTATTTAAATAAAATGATTTTTTATTCCACAATTTCATTAGTCATACTCGCACGTCAAAGTGACACGCATACATATACAAATCACACTTTTGGTTGTGAATTCTTATACCTTTTTGTAAATTGTAATATACTGTACGTAGATGTATATAATCAGATACGCTTTATCTGCTGTCTTGGATTTATTTTCTCTGTCAAGGCTACATGAGATGCAGCTGTAACATGTACATATCCACTCAATGACACCAAATCTTGTTTTTCAACTGGCAGAGAAACCTGCTGTTGCTCCTCCGGTGTTTGTGTTTCAGAAAGATAAAGCACAAAAGGTAAGACCAGCACTTCAGATTTTACTGCATGACTCGGGTCATTTCTGTCCAGAACTGGCCTTAAAACACTGATTCTGTCCTCAGAGGTCAGCAGAGGAATCCAGCACAGAGGATGGAGACGGTGAGCTTCAGTCTTTCTGCAGTCAGCGGAACATACCACTGAAAGGATGAACTTCACAAAGAAATGTTTGCTACATATTTGGGACATATTAGCATAAAAAAGAACACCTAAATCTTAAATAAAAAGAGACCTTGGTGTTTGTTTGTTTTTAATACAATTAAGCACATTCAAATTAGTTTGATTTAATAAATTAAAAGTAATTTCTTTTAAACTTTTTAACTGAAAAAAGTATAATAATTAATCAAATTCTATAAAGCCATATACAGTTAATACAATTTAATATTTAAAGAAGGAAAGTGCATATGTCATGAAAATGTTATTCCAGATCCTAGAAATCTTATAAACATGCTTCATTTTCTTTTTGAAAAATGTAATTTGAATTATGAATTATGGGTGTAAAACATCTTTGAAATGTGCTTGACAGTTGCTGTGAGTTTCATACGTAAATGTATTTATCTTTAATTTCTCTTTCTGTTTCTGTCCAGACTCTGATACGGCAGATTGCAATTACAGCCCTGCAGCCAAAAGAGGAAGAACATCACCATTTACGCAATTTCCACCAACTCATTCCGGTAATTCACCTGGAAGATAATTACAGGTTTTATAGCACATTTATAACTTCTTCTATTTAGCCCGGTTTCTTGACACACTTTCGTTTCCTTTTTACAGTTTCTAAGAATAATGTTTTCATGCCATCCCGTTTCTGCCAGTCACCAACCGAAAACTCCGACTCCGAACCCGGTGAGACTCAATGTGCTTCAAATTTGTACCAAATCACACATTAAATCGGTAAGACTTGATCATTGGGAATTGGATTGGCTTGAGAAAAGTGCTCTGTATACGCCAGAATTCAAAATGAAAGTTGTTTCTGAATCAGGGCAAGCTATTACAAACCTTTGCACAAGACTAATATTGTGCATTAAAACAGTAATGTCAGTTTTAGTTTCATGTTGACTGCTTTAGTTTTGTTTATTTCCCAGAAGAGAAAACTGTGGGGTTTCGCCTCAAACCCCCGACTCTGATCCATGGCCAGGCACCGAGCACTGGTGAGTCAGAGTTCAAACATCTGCTGTTTTGAACCGTCTGTTGCTTTATGTCCAGTTGTGGTCCTTTCATAAGATTATTTATTTACATGATTCCATAGACAGTCACCGTGTGAACTTTCTGTGCCAGAGATCGTCAGAGGGCCTGAGAGATGTCTTTTGATTGATTTGTTTCAGGTGTCCCCAGCCCGAAACCCAAAGAAGCCCAGCGCAGCATCCTGCGCCCTCCAGTGCTGCAGCCCCCTCTGGCTCGATCCCCCCCTCAGAACAGTGAGTACTAGGGTACACTAAGATGATGGTTCGGCACGTAAATCAGTTCTGAAGTCACAGTTCGGTATGTTTTCAGTACAGCAAGAAGGGAAAAAACTAAACATAAAATTGCTTCTTCTTTTTTGTTTACTGAACAAATTATGGTTCTGTCTCTAAATAAATATATCTTAAAAATAATGATAAAGGATTAAGTTAATAATATAAACTGCATAGGGAACCTAATTACTTGCATGTTACTATAATATTCATGGTTATTAACTATTACTTTTAATTAGGGCTGGGCGATATGGCCCAAAATATTATCACGATAATTTTTTTCATATCAGTCGATATCAATAATTATCACGATAAATGTCAAATCTTTATTTCTTTCAAGTTTAAAGCCAGATGTTTGCTCCAAAGTGAAAGTTGTAGAAACCATTAATTTTTCTTAAAATAAATATCTAAATTGAAAAATGTATTTCTTAGTTTCTGCATGCTCTAATGAGTGATACTGTTTCAAATCAAGAAACCGGTTTGGCTTGCCTCATAATATTAATAATAATATCATTTTTTTGTCTCTTAGAAATGCACATTTGATAATCACTTGAGTTAGGATGCAGAGGTACATTTTTGTTCATTATCAAAATCGGTAACATCTGTAGCAACCTCAGTTTTATATGGTATCATTTATTCTGACCAAGGTTTTCTTTTATTAAGCATTGATCCCCCATAGTAGCATACATTTAAATCATGATAAACAGTTAAAACCACACATATATCACCTCAATAACATGGTCAAATATAACTATATGGTTTTAGGTTGTCTATTTGTATGAAAAACAGTAGTCTAAAACCATTCAGTATAAATGCACACATGCTATAGCTGCCTTAACCACACATACTTACTATAATTATATACCATTATTCCTGTGATAAAATTCAATGTCAATATCCCACATTTCTGCCACAATACCATAGTGCAGTGAGTGTTACTACAGTAAATCCATGGTAAATAATGGCGATGTGTAGATTGAACAGCCTTCTGACTGTCTCGATACACACAGTGTTTATCATGTTCGGCTTGAATTCAAGCGTTTCAGTCTGACTGGATCTCACAGCGCTGCTTAGTGTTCACGTGACCGAGTAATCGCATCTGCTCTAGTGAGCTCACGCCGCGCGGCAGTTTGAACTGTGATCCGAGTAGATAAACGGTCCGTGTGACACGATTCAAACTAGTCGTGCTGTTTCGTTCCGCTTTTGGCGCATAAACATTATATCGAACATTTATCTAACTCTTCATATTGTTTTATCGAGGAAAATTATATCGCGATAATTATCGTTATCGAATTATCGCCCAGCCCTACTTTTAATTAATATTTATTTTAAGATACAGTAATCAGCACTCAAATAAAAAGTATGTGAACGTGTAAATTGCCAGTGTTTACATGACCTAATTACACAATTATGTTTCTACTCCAATATGCTGTTGAAATAAAATCATTTACACATGTCTGTCAACTTGTTTTCACGACACATACATAAGATAATTAAGACATCACTAACAGGTTAAAATAACTATATATATATATATATATATATATATATATATAGTGCATACATGTCTGTGGTGAAGTAACCACTGAATGGCTTGCCCGAGGCAATGCTATGTGACATTGTTTACAAGCTGTTTAATCTGTCTTTCCGTGGTTGAAACACTGATTGAGCTATAACATGAGACGTGATATGTTCATTCATGTCTATTTTGTGCTAGTAGTATAAAACTAGTTGTAAAGATGATTAAGAAATAAGAAAACCCAAAGCTTATGGCAATTATTGAACAGTAGATGAGCTGTATGTACAGTGAAGTTTTACTCATGCATCAACTGAAACAGCATCGACTAAAAGATCAGTCTTGGGATTTAGGAATTGATTTTGATTAATTCAAATGAGGATATATAAAACTAGGAGTTTCAAATAAGGTTCCTCATGTGCATTGTTTAAAACGATGCTATATTTGTTCCGTACACATGCGCACCGAACCGAAAGCCCTGTATTGAAAATATTCCGTATGAATACGTGTATCGTTTAACCCATAGTGAATGCATGATGAATATCAACTCATAGATCTGGAGGAGAACTAGAGCTAAAGCTGTAGTCTGTTGTTTCACTAGACAGGAGCAACAGCAGTTCATCCAGAGCGAAGAACCTCTCAGATGGAGGAGCAGATTGTGAACGTAACTCAGAGACGTCTGCTGCTGGCGCACAGGACAATGATGTGTCATCGGTAAGACGTGACTGACAACAACCACTGTCGTAGACCACACTTATCTGCTTGAAATTGTCACAATAAAAAGGTATAGTTCACCCATAAATGAAAATGGACATATTTTGCACACCCACAAGTTGTTCCATCTCTTTTCTCTTTTCTTCTCTGAACATACAAGAAGGTATTTAGAACAATGAGGGCAATCAAACAGCTGTCCCCATTGAATAGTATGGAAGTCAATGGGGACCAGAAACTGCTTGGTTACCCACTTTCTTCAAAATATTCTCTTTTGTGTTCAGCAAAAGAAAGAAACTCATACAGGTTTGGAATAATTGGGGGTGAGTAAATGATGACGGAATTGTCATTTTTGGCTAAACTATCCCTTGAAGTGCACTTTAGGAGGAAATCGATTCATACTTTTTTGTATTATTTTGCTTAAAGTGTATTTGTGCTATTTCATCAAATGCCACTTTGTTTGTTATTTAGTTATATAACACAGATTAATATTCATCTTGAATTGTGGCTTAAGTGTCGACATATTTTTCAGGTCACCGTAGTGTTTGCACACTGTGTGTTTTTTATATTTGACAAATGTAAGCATGTTTGAACGCAGCATGGGCTATGGTCCAAAGGCCAGACAAGTCTATCTAGTTTTATTTTACACGGCTTGTTCTGAATGTCTTCGTTTTGTTTGGCTGACCCTGTACTTCTAGTTGAAGCTCTGACACAACTATAGCAAAGTGAACGTATATGAGCAGCCTGGTCACACTTTTAAACTTAAACAACCTTTTGTTTCTTTTAAGGTAACGAGCATTAGCAATTTTAGGCACAAAACAGAAGACAAAACCGAAGGTGCCCCAATTGAGACCAGTTTTGTGTTTGGACAGAATATGAGGGACCGAGCAAAGGTTTGATTCATCTGTGTCTGATGTTCTCGGTGTGATTCTCATTCCTATTAGGGCTGGGTTATACATTGGATATTTACAGTATAGTTCTTTTGCTGGCAGTATAAAAATTAAGAAATGATTTAAAGCGCTTTACTAATTTAGTTTCCTAATCTTTACTGCGAGTATGGAAGTGTACAGACAAATGTTTTAATAGCATCTCTTATTTCAACTTCTGTAAGAAATATTATAAACTCATTTCATGAATCAGTTCAAAACACTCTTCTTCATTGTTTTGTTTGCATCAAAATATGAATTCGATTTTTTTAAAATTCATAAAAAAACATAAATATCATGTAAACAAAATGTTTGAGAAGATAATCATCTTATTAAACGGGAATGCATCAAATAAGTCAAAAGTCACTATAAATATATTTATTCATACAAGAATTTTGAAAAATGTCTCACTATTTCCACAAGAATATTATGCAGCACAGCAAATCAGAATATTATAATGATTTCTGAAGGATATTGTGACACTGAAGACTGCAGTAATAATGCTGAAAATTCAGCTTTAATCGCATAAATAAATTACATTTTCAAATATATTCAGGTAGAAAGTTTTAATAATATTTCACAATATTACTGTTTTCATAGTTTTTGGTCAAATAATTGCAGCCTTGGTGAGCAGAAGACTTATTATGATGGTCCATATAGATGACAAATAAATAATGATTGAATCAGAAAGCAGTTGGGAAGAAGATCCCATTTTCGTGATTTTTCGTGATCCAAAAATCGTGATTCGTGATTTTTACTTGGTTTCACATTGTTTGTACATTGTAAAAGTTGTATCTGTTTAAGTTACGGTAAGTTACAATACAGTTTAGTTGATTTGGTTATCGATGAAAACCACTAAATTACAAAAAATAAACAATTTCAGTGCAAATATGTGGGAGATATTATTTTATTACATTTATGATTATTTCATCCTTTTTACTGTATTTTAAATATAGAATATTTTAAAAAGATCAAGGTATAATTTACCTGCATCACCCAGCCCTAATTCTTAATAATTCTTTAAGTTCTGTCTTTATTTAGTAAATATTGTTGGTGCTTTGTCTTGTTGATTGAAAGAATAATTGTTTTAGCTGCAGGTGGCCAACAGCTGTGTCTCATCCAAAAGTGATTCAGAGGAAACAAATTACTTCTTGCAGTACATTGCTTCCAGGTACTGCTGCTGAAATGTTCATGTTCGTTTTAAGAGACATTTTTACAGATCTCCTCAGGCAGAAACTTGTAACTTTTCTTGGCATCAATACTGTTTCTCATAGTGCACAAAAACCTGACAGCAGCAATGCCAACAGTGTCAAGTTTGTCTTCGGGCAGAACATGTTGGATCGTGTCTTGGTAAAACAGTATATTCTTTTCTAAACCTTGATATGTTTGTCATGATTTGGCATGGTCAAGTTATCATAGATCACAGTCCTGACATGTTTATGTATTGCATGCTTCTAGGCAATGCCAAAACTCAGCACTGAACCTCCAGGGAGCAGCAAAGAGCCTCAGTCAGAGATGGGCCTGTTCAGCCAGACTTCCTCCTCACATGATCAAACCGTGGAGAAGAGTATGTGCTTTTTTGACTTTTTGTGACTTACATTTTTTTTATTTTACACAGTCTTAAAAGCAAAACAAATGTGGCAGGATGTTAATAAGATAGAACAGTATGTTTAGAGCTGTTTTCTGTTTGAATATATTTTAAAATAATTTATTTCTGTGATGCAAAGCTGAATTTTCAGCGTTATTTCTTCAGTGTCACGTGTTCCTTCTGAAATCATTCCATAATGCTGATTTACGGCTCAATAGATATTTCTGATTGTTGAAATCAGGTGTGCTGCTTCATATTTTTTGTGGAAATCTTGATACACGTTTCTTTAAACGAATAAAAAAGTTCAAAAGAACTTGAAATCGAAAACTTTTGTAACATTTTAAATGATTACTGTATTTGTTTTCCTAATTGAATGAATCCTTGTTGAATAAAGGCATTAATATCCCTTTACTTTTGAAATGTAATGTAAGTTACGTTTTCTACCTTTATTTTGACAGTATATCTTAATCCGCTGCACTAAATGATTGAAGCTCTTGCTTGTTTTAATGTGCTGTAGGTGACAACACGAAAGAGTCTCTGGAGGAGTCGGCGGCGCGACACGAAGCACACAAACCGCAGAAGTGTTTATTAGAGCGGGTGGAAGTCAGGACAGGAGAGGAGTCTGAGAGCAACGTGTTGCAGGTGAGAGCAGCTCACACATCTGATCCATACAGGCGAGCTTCATGAAAACACATGAGAAGATGACACTCTTTCCTGTGTGTTTTCAGATGCAGTGTAAGTTGTTTGTGTTTGAGATAACATCTCAGTCATGGGTGGAGAGAGGATGTGGAGTGCTCCGGCTCAATGACATGGCATCCGCCGAGTACGGCACCTTACAGTCCAGACTGGGTAATGCACTGCAGAGGTTATCAAAGGCCTTCACACTTCAATATTGTACTGTGAATTTGCCGTAGAGTTTTGATAGTGGCCAGTCATTGATATTAAAAGAAAACGTTCACCCCAAAAGTGAAAGGTTTGTCATTTAATCATAATGTAAATCCAAGATTTAGTTTTTTCTGTGAAAAAATAAAAAAATCACATCAAAAATTTTGGATTAGAATAGGAATAAAAAAAATATCAACATAGAAGTGGTCCAAATAACTTCTATATTTCACATCTTCTGAAGTCATATAATATTCACTACCGTTAATGTTTCTGAAAGAAGTCTCTTATGCTCACGAGTGCTGCATTTATTTGATCAAAAACACAATAAAACCAGTATTGTGGAATATTACATTTAATATAACTGCTTTCTATTTGAATATACTTTAACATGTAATGATTAAAAGAAAGTTCAAAAGAACAGCATTTATTTGAAATAGCAATCATTTGTAACATTATGATTGTCTATACTGTGACTTTTGATCAGTTCAATAATCTTTGCTAAATCAAATATTTATTTCTTAACTCATTCTGACCACCAACTTTCGAACAGTAGTGTCGAAATCACTCTCTGTTTTTGTTGAACTGTTACTTCAAGACGGTTTAAAGTGAGCCAATGAGATGCACAACAGCTCAAATTTACTGGATGCTTGCTTTACGCTATATTTATACCAAATGCATTAAAAACAGCACATTTTCATTATAGATGAGGCTGCTTGCAGATTTTGTAACCGACACAAGGGGGTGCTAATACTTCTGTTTTATCGGCCTTGAGTGCTCAAGTTAGTGGCTGATGCTAGCAATCTCAAAATGGACAAATACTAGTCAGTTCATTGGTTTTACCTATATATATTGGCCTGTATTAAACTTTTATTTCACAAAAAAGTGCATGCAACATTTTTGAAGGAACAGGGTGTCATTTATTTAGAAATAAAATTCTGAAGTGCTTTTGTTTACTGATAGCTGATCACAGTGTTTGTTTTTGGCTTGCAGTCATGCGGACTCAGGGAAGTCTTCGAGTGATCCTCAACACTAAGCTTTGGCCTCACATGCAAGTGGATAAAGTCAGTGAGAAGAGTCTCAGAATAACAGCCATAGACACAGAGGAGCAGGGCGTCAAAGTCTTCCTCATATCTGTAAGAATGATTATATCATCACAGCTGATCTGAGTCAGTCAGTGTTGTGTTGCTGGTCTCATCTGGTCTCATCTCATCTCTCAGTCCAGCTCTAAAGACACTGCACAGCTCTTTGCAGCCCTGCACCATCGTATCCTGGCGCTGCGGAGCATCAGCGGGCAGGAGTCTGCCGGCCAGCCGGCCATCCGCTTCAGCGACGACGAGTCTCGCACGCCCCCCACAGCAGCCACGCCTGCTCCAGGTAATATTTTATATTGGTATCAAATTTATGGTTGTGGTATCAAATGTATGGTTGTTAAATAAAAAATAAAAAAATCTAATCAAAATATGTTTGTTGACATGATATTACCAGGAACTGTTTTATAGCAGCCACTCCTAAGTGATTTGGTGTTCATGTTCAAGATTCACAAATCCAGCATTTTTTTTTGTCTTACAAAACTTACATAAATCAAATAAAAAATGTATTCATATTTAAAAAAAAAAATATATATATATATATATATATATATATATATATAATATAGAGAGAGAGAGAGATTATTTGTATTTATTCATTTGAAAATTAATTTGTTTGTTTTCCACAATTGTTAATTTATTTAACAATACGTTAAAAATACAATCGCTTGACTTCAGTACATCTTTTCAGTAATATGCTAATTCAATTTAAATTAGATTTTTGATGTTTTAGGTGGCATACATTCAGGAAATATTGATATCATAATAAAGAAATAATGAAAATAAAAAATGGATGTCTAGTAATTTGACAGTCTTGTATTGTTATTTTTGATATTGATAATGATTAATAATAATTGTTTTGTCTACCAAATCAGAGTTATGGAAATGTTTACAGTCCTTAAATAGAAACTTGCACATGTTATAGAAGTTTTGAAAACCATATGAACCCATCATTAATCAATGATTACACTCAAGAACGTGACGTGACGCATTTTTTAAGCTATATTTTTAATCTCTCCTGTTATATGTATATCTCCATATATATATATATATATATATATATATATATATATAATAGAAGAAAGGGGATTTCAAATTACATGACTAAAGTAGTCAAACCTTTCATTAGAAGGGGGTGACCCAGTAATTTTGGCAATATAGTGTATATATGTGTGTATGTGTCCGTGCATATATGCAGGACAAGTGGGTTTTATGAAGGGGCAAGTGAAAGAGAATTTTAGAATCAGAAGAGCTTTATTGTCAAGTGTGTTTGCACACACAAGGAATTTGTCTTGGTATTAGGAGCTTCCAGCACAGAAAGTACAAAAATAGTGCAGATAACATATAATTAAGGTAATACAAAACACTAATAATGAAGAGAATAGACAATAATTATGAATAACAATAGTAATAAATAAAAGTATACAGAAAGGAAACATGTCCAGAACTGTGAATGTGCATGTGTCCTATGTACAGATGAAGGTTTGAGGAGCTATTTACAGATGTACAGTATCGGGGTGTGTAGTACAGTATTTCATTACCACAGATGTGAGAGCAACAGGTCTGTAGTCGTTAAGGCCAGTGAATTTGGGCTTTTTGGGGACGGGACTGATGGTGGAGCGTTTGAAGCAGTAGGTAACTTCGCACAGCTCCACAGATCTGTTGAAGATCTGTATAAAGATCGGGGCCAGTCGGTCAGCACAGATATTTAGACAGGCAGGTGAAATGCCATCTGGTCCTGAAGCTTTCCTAGATTTCTGTTTTCTGAAGACCCGGTTCACTTCCTCCACACAGAATTGAAGCGCAGGTAGAATAGTGGGGGAGGGGGGGTGCAAGGGGAGTAGGTGAATGTATGCATGCATGAGTCGGTATGAGATTCTCACGGTATGATAACCTTAGATAAAAATACCACGGTATTGCCATGAATAAATAATTGAATTCTTCTTAATTCATGCAGTCACTTAAGTGAGCCTAAACCTGCAGCTCAACAATAATCAGAAAATAAATAGATTATTTCTGTAAAAACAAATATCTTTATAAAAAAAAAAAGGTGCAGTCACTTAAAGTGAGCCTTAACCTGCAGCTCAATAATCAAAAACATAATTTCTGTCAAAAATATTTTAAAACAATTATACAAAATTATTTAAAAGTAGTCATTAAACCTGCAGCTCAACAAGGTTTTTGGGGACATGCTCACATTCATCTTTAAGTTTGGATTGGTGAGGGATGTCGTTGCGTGCACATACACATAGAGAGAGAGAGAGAGTCTCTCTCCGTACAACACTCTAACAGTGGCAAAATTTGTTTTTTAAATGTCATGATTTTGAACAGATGTACATAATGCTTAAATGTATAGACGTGATGCTAGCTAAATTTAATTATTGTACTAAATAGCAGAAACGTAGTATTTCAGTCAGCTATTCCCCGCTCTGAAGTAACGTGAGGGAGGAAACTAGTTGACGTTTGCTAGTTAATTAGCCATGTTATCTGCCTCGGTAGCAAGCCAAATAGAATTTATTTCAATACTGAAACAAACTGCGGGTGAGTGAGTCTCTGTCTTGATCGGGGGAGAAAAGAACATGACACAAATAGTTTATGTACAACCTGGAAGTATTTATTTAGCGATCGGCACTAAAACGTCATCTGTATGGAAAACATACAGTGGTAGAAAAAATATCAATATTTTATATAGCATATGATATAGGTCAGCAACATCACTCAACCAAGCACCATCACGATTGCAAATGTGACATTGATTTTATACAACAGTAGTTCAATAAACAAGTAGTTAATATTAACTGACTTACATTTTAGACACATTATTGATCATTTTTGCTTACAGAAATAGTTCTAAGCAAAGCCACAGCAGAACAGTCGCTCAGCGGTGTTTCTTTACTGAATGATTCAGCATTTTTGAACGAATCAGGTGAGTCAGTGATTCAGTCGTTAAGGCAATGATTGAGGATTAGGCCATATATCATTTAGGATATTTAGTAGCTTTTATAAATATGTCTTGGATAAAAACATTACTGATGTGCATCTTGAGGCAAAACAATGAATCTGACATATTTTACGATCACTCAAGTGCAAGTTTTTTTTCCCCAGTTGAAATAGCATGCATTTTAGTCTGGACTAGACTTAAGCCTTGTCAATGAAACCAGGGGCATTTATGAATTTGCAATTTTCCCGTGTAAATGCATTTATGGAACCTCTTCATTAAGCAGTCTGTAAATACATCTAAATGGCACTTTCGATGCAGCTTCTGTGTTTTCTCTGCAGTGGAAAGATGGAGATTGTAGATACTGATTTCCTTTGAAGGGTAACAACCATACAGAGTCTAATTATTCTAACCAAATGCGTTGATACAATTTAAGAATTTGATGTAAATGATGACACGTGCATTTAGTAAGGTTAGGAAAATATTGCCCTTTATAAAGTTGTCATGTCAAGGCTTAATGTCGTGCCCTGAAATACACACACACACACACACACACACACACACACACAGGTGCTGGTCATATAATTAGAATATCATCAAAACGTTGATTTATTTCACTAATTCCATTCAAAAAGTGAAACTTGTATAATGTATACATTCATTCCACACAGACTGATATATTTCAAGTGTTTATTTCTTTTAATTTTGATGATTATAACTGACAACTAATGAAAACCCCAAATTCAGTATCTCAGAAAATTAGAATATTACTTAAGACCAATACAAAGAAAGGATTTTTAGAAATCTTGGCCAACTGAAAAGTATGAACATGAAAAGTATGAGCATGTACAGCACTCAATACTTAGTTGGGGCTCCTTTTGCCTGAATTACTGCAGCAATGCGGCGTGGCATGGAGTCGATCAGTCTGTGGCACTGCTCAGGTGTTATGAGAGCCCAGGTTGCTCTGATAGTGGCCTTCAGCTCTTCTGCATCGTTGGGTCTGGCATATCGCATCTTCCTCTTCACAATACCCCATAGATTTTCTATGGGGTTAAGGTCAGGCGAGTTTGCTGGCCAATTAAGAACAGGGATACCATGGTCCTTAAACCAGGTACTGGTAACTTTGGCACTGTGTGCAGGTGCCAAGTCCTGTTGGAAAATGAAATCTGCATCTCCATAAAGTTGGTCAGCAGCAGGAAGCATGAAGTGCTCTAAAACTTCCTGTTATACGGCTGTGTTGACCTTGGACCTCGGAAAACACAGTGGACCAACACCAGCAGATGACATGGCAGCCCAAACCATCACTGACTGTGGAAACTTTACACTGGACCTCAAGCAACGTGGATTCTGTGCCTCTCCTCTCTTCCTCCAGACTCTGGGACCCTGATTTCCAAAGGAAATGCAAAATGTACTTTCATCAGAGAACATAACTTTGGACCACTCAGCAGCAGTTCAGTCCTTTTTGTCTTTAGCCCAGGCGAGACGCTTCTGACGCTGTCTGTTGTTCAAGAGTGGCTTGACACAAGGAATGCGACAGCTGAAACCCATGTCTTGCATACGTCTGTGCGTAGTGGTTCTTGAAGCACTGACTCCAGCTGCAGTCCACTCTTTGTGAATCTCCCCCACATTTTTGAATGGGTTTTGTTTCACAATCCTCTCCAGGGTGCGGTTATCTCTATTGCTTGTACACTTTTTTTCTACCACATCTTTTACTTCCCTTCACCTCTCTATTAATGTGCTTGGACACAGAGCTCTGTGAACAGCCAGCCTCTTTTGCAATGACCTTTTGTGTCTTGCCCTCCTTGTGCAAGGTGTCAATGGTCGTCTTTTGGTCAGCAGTCTTCCCCGTGATTGTGTAGCCTACAGAACTAGACTGAGAGACCATTTAAAGGCCTTTGCAGGTGTTTTGAGTTAATTAGCTGATTAGAGTGTGGCACCAGGTGTCTTGAATATTGAACCTCACAATATTCAAATTTTCTGAGATACTGGATTTGGGGTTTTCATTAGTTGTCAAAATTAAAAAAATAAACACTTGAAATATATCAGTCTGTGTGAAATGAATGTATACATTATACAAGTTTACTTTTTGAATGGAATTAGTTAAATAAATCAACTTTTTGATGATATTCTAATTATATGACCAGCACCTGTGTATATATATATATATATATACAGTAGTCAACATTTGAAGTGCATCAAAACCTTTCATCGAAGTTGTTCTAAAACCTAAAAGTCGTTCTTGTCTTAGGATAACTTTGATGAACTTGTTTGATCCACTTGAAATGTTGGCTACTGTATATATATATATATATGTATATATCTGGCTGCTGTAACTATAGATGTCTATATAGAACTTTCTGTTATTATTTGCATTTAGCTTTGTTTTTCCCTGCTTTCCACAACCCATTATGTATTCATTTATTGTTTGTGTTTGTTATGATCTGTGCTTTGCTCATTTGAACCTTTTTTCTTTTTTCTGTCAGGTAATCCAGAGGCAGGTGTGTGCTCATCCACAGGGGACACATAGTTCTGAGCCTGCTGCTGATATCTATCCCACAATGCCTCACTGCAGCCCTCTGATCCGCTCAAACACTATGCAGGTGTTGTTTTCTCCAAACTCCTTCAGGTATACTGTAGTTATGTGTTCAGCTGGTTTTATTTATTGCATTTTAACAGCAAAAAAGCTCATCTTCAGGACTGGACACGTAACACTCTTAATGTCATCATATTGATGAAAATGAGACTCTCTTAGTGTTTTCCATTCTAAATGTGAGACTTAATTACTCCATTCCCTTCTGAGTGGAAACAGAGTTAACAGAAACCAGACACGGATGTTTGTTGTTCTGCTCGGTTTCAGCTGTGTTGTTCAGATCATCCGTCACTTTCTCACTTTAGATCTCAAGATGAGTCATGGGATATGTAAGTTGAGTTTAATTTACTCGCATAGGGCTGTAGAACCGTCCAATAATAAAAGAGAGCCGATCATCCATGTGACCGCTCTTTTATAAACATTTCAGAATCATAAACTTTCACACTGCAGCTTTAAGTGGACCACATTTATTATATTATTCATATTATATTTAGTCTCTTTATTTAAAGGAAAGGTTTGTCTATAAATGAAAATTCTGCTGTGACTCTTTTGTAGTTTCAAAGGTTGAAAAGCAAGATATTTTTGAGGATTCTGGGTTTGGATGCGTAAACAATGACAGAGTTTTTATTTTTGGAGTGAAGTGTTTCAGCTTTTACATATCATTGCAGTGAGGTTGACCTCAACTAGCAAACAAAAGGAATCATTGTATAAATACTGTAAATCATTTTCCAGTTTCAATGCAATAGTACCTTTTCAGACAGTATATTTTTATGAATGTCCTGTAAATCGAGTTAGTACTGTACATAGTTTAGGATCAAAAGTTTTATAGCAAAATGTCTTAAGGACATTAATTACTATTATTAAATAGGTTATGTGTTGTCTGTTACTACCATAATACTATATACAATGTTTTTCACCCAAATACTTTGAGAAGTTGTTGTCGTTAGATTAGTGAAAGATTCTGTGCTCCGCGGTTTCTCGTAACAAAAAGCTTGTTTATCAAATATGGACAGCATATTTTACGTTATGTGATTGGCCAGCTGTATAACTGGCTTTTTGGGGTGAATCTCACAGAATCTGTCAGGGTTGTATTTCACACTAAAATAAGATCATTAAAGGAATGGTTCAACCAAAAATGAAACTTTGCTGAAAATGTCCTCGCCCTCAGACCACCCGAAATGTAGACGAGTTTGTTTCTTCATGGGAACAGATTTGGAGAAATGTAGCATTCCATCACTGTCTCACCAGTGAATGGGCGCCGTCAGAATCAGAGTTCAAACAGCTGAAAAAACGTCCCAATAATCCGGACCACTCCAGTTCATCAGTTGACATCTCGTGAAGTGAAAGCTGCATGTTTGTAAGAAGCAAGTCCATCATAATTAGTTTTATTTCATATCCATTGATTTCTCCAGTTCAAAAGTTGTCTCGTCTGAATCAGGAGAGAAGTATGCACAGATAAAGCGCTGTTTAGACGCTAAAACAATCCAAAACAGTTCTAATCAAATCTGTATGTGTATTTTGGTATGAAGACACGGGGTAGACTTTTTTTCACTGGAGGAAGCCTTATTATGGGTTATGAAATCATATTTTGGCCAGAAGGAACAGTTTAAAATTAAAAGGTCTTAATGATTGATTTGTTTGTTACTGACATGCAGTCTTCGCTTCTCAAGACATTAAATGATGGACTGGAGTGGTGTGGCTTATTGTGATGCTTTTATCAGCTGTTTGGACTCTCATTCTGACGGCACCCATTCACTGCAGAGGATCCATTGGTGAGCTAGTGATGGAATGATAAATTTGAAGGGTGAGTTATTTTAATGGTTTGCATTGCGATCCTATTTTTCTAGATAACTTTCATCCAACGTTCATTTTCAGCCTACTGTAGTATGAAAAAAGCATCCTAATTACTGTAATATAAAAATACTAGTAAATCATGGTAGTATTTGTTGTACTCCTTAATTTGATTGAAAAAAGCCATTGTGCCCAGACAGGATATTTTAATCCGTTTTGTCATAATTGTCAATTTATAAGAATAGTATCAAAATAATGCCACAATTCGATTATATATTCAGTTGTATTACAATGATTTTAATAAATCATTCATTAGATTAAGAGTTAATTAGTTAATTTGGTTCCTTGATCAATAGTTCATCAGATTTTGGGGTGAAATGTGAATTTTTTTGTGAGATTTGCCCTTTTATACAGTTTCTTAAAGAAACAAACCCTGTTTGTTCTAACGTTTGTCAGCTAGTGTTAGCCAGACATCACTCATGAGACACATTACTGCCAAACAGCACGCAGAAACCTGTGACTCTCACACGGTGTAGTTAAAGAAGGGCTTTTCCCACGCAGCTGCTGAATCTCCTCAATACACTGCCAGTGATAGGTACTCAAGTGTAGCATATTCACAAAATGTGCAAATAGAAAACAGTGTATGGTACATTGACCGTTTCTGTCCACACATGCTGTAATGTGTCTGAAGCAGATGATCCATTGCTCCTCACATTAACACACAGTTGAAGAGCGGGATGTGCAGCCCCTGACCGTGTGAAAAAGAGCGTCTTCGGGTCTGTTTCATCACTTACATGTTCAGACGAGAACAAGTTATAGTAGGATATTTTTTTAATTCATTCAAATATTGCTAAAAACAAAACGAGAGAGATGTAGATATGTTGGTCAATATACTAAATTAGCCTTTGTTACAAATTCAGTGAGCTAAAAATATATATTTTATCCTGTTTGCAGAGGTTTTAGTGTTTATACCAAATATAGCACTTAATCGTTGTTTTGTGTTCATATTTGTCCTGCTTTTTAGTTAACGTTGCATTCTGTTGTTTTGCTTCAGAATGAATGTTTCCCATCAATATGAAAGCACTAGCAGAGCTAAGGGTTTTCCAAACAGATGTTTGCACAGTGCGAGTTGATTGCTGTAAATGTTTACATTCAGTGTGTTGCAGCAGATGTACTTCAGGACACACTCCTTTTTTTGGGTTGATTTGTGTAGACCTCGGATAGACTGTGAAAGTGCCGGTGCTATTTCTGGTCCAGACCAGCTCAACTGCACTGGTCTTGTGGTTTAAATATACAATTTTGCTCTGGTGGAAGCGTTTAGAGATCATTTAGAAGGGCTGGGCTGCTTCTGGACTGTTGATTTCACTGGAATAATTACGTCTTTTTGTTAACCATGATGTTGGAACATGTAATGGTGGTCAAATGTGGATATATATTTGGTCTGTTCTGTTTTTCATTGACAATGTGACAAGTTATAAAACCCTGGAATATGCAAATAATATAGTCATTTCATTTTTTCCTATTTCATTTTTTCGTTATTCATCCAGCAAGATTGTATTGTGTTCATGTTTGCAATTAAATTACATTTATTCAGACCATTTCACTATTCCAAGTAATACACATCTGCTGATTCTACATTATGAAATATAATGCTGCTTCTATAAGTCACATTATTCTGCCTCATGGAAACATGTACCGCCTTTGACTGTTGTTTCATAAAGTCTCTTCCTTCGTCTGAACTCTGTGCTGTGTTTTATTGTTCCTCAGTTGTCAATATTTTGTTCTAAACTGTTTTTGCTGTTCAGGTAGCAGTTTATTGTAAAGTAGACATCAGTAAACAGTCACACAGTAGGGTCATGAAAACTGTTTTCCAAAAAATGACCTCTGTGGGGTAACTTAACTGATCATTTTCTCTTTTGACTCAGGCCGTTTCTCAAATGTAAGGCTGCATCCTCCGGAGGTCGCATTTGTAGGCTGCATACTTCATAAAGATGATCTTATTTTAGAATATTAACGGTTATAAATTTGACCATTATTCTTAGTTAAGTGTAAATTGTTGTATTATGCTTTTGACTGGCAAATGTACTGGCAGTTAACTGAAATAAACCAGGCTTGATGACGTATGCAGCCTATAAATGCGACCTTCGAAGGATGCAGCCTTCTGTTTGAGAAACGGCCATGATTTCGATGAAGGCCTAGTCTGGCCAACAACATTGTTTTCTTCATCAGGTTAACCTCAAATGTGAAAAAAATATATAATTCTGAAGAAAATTTAAAACAAAAACTATAGTAGGCCACATTTGAAGTTCATCAAAGTTGTCCTAAGACAAAAGAACACATTTTGGTTTTAGGACAACTTGATGAAAGGTTTTAATCCACTTCAAATGTTGAATAATTAGTACTATATAGTTGTCAACAGTGGACATGAAATGTATTTTATAAAGTGATTCGAATGCATGGAGATTTAATCTACAGTATATGGAAGATGTCGGGTCGGATTTCGCGGGTAAATGTGAACTTTACGTCATTGGTCATGTCACGTCCGTTAACAGAAGAAGGTCCGACTTTACAGCGCATGTTCAGTGAGGTGGGTTTATTCTGACAGGTTTTCTCCATAACCAATGAGCTGAGTTGTTATCAGTGAATTGTTTAAAAATTGACAGTCAAAGGACAAGGTTATAGAGCAAGATTAGGCTTTCAGAGATGAAAACAACTCCGAGACTTAAAAGGATTTAAAACCGACTCAGAGATGCACTCCTCTTGCTCGACAGGTAAGATGGAAATTGAAAGGCTGAGTTTTTTTTTTCATCAAGGCTAAATCTCTTTATCTTTATTTTATGTTTTGACGTTAGTATTGGCTCCAAAAGTCGCTTATACGTAACAGCTGGTGCACAGATTTCTTCGAACCAGCATTTTAATTGACGCCGAAGAGCTGAATTGAAGCCCAACACTCATGATAAACACATTTAGTTGTACTCGTCAACCGCTACAGCACCAACGGAGAAACAAGTAACGTGCGCACGAGACTTAAAACGAGGGAACGAATTAGTCAATCGTGCACACGATCATAATATTGATATGAGTTTGAATTATTTTGAGAATTTTACCTGAATATTTTCTTAAAGCGTACAGCTAAAATGCAGTGTTAATATTGGTAATGTTCACTAAGGAATGGCGCCAATAGAGTTTGTAGCGTTTAAGTTCGCGGAGTGTTCTGAAAGCGCTGCGAGTAACAGACCGCTTGATGGCGCAATTTACTTGTTAAAATCCAGTATTCTAAAGAGCCATGTAATTACCTCTATCTTGGGATGTTTGATTACAGTCTATAAGTTCACTTAGGTAATGAGTGAATATTATATGAGTAAGCAGGGTCACATTGTGGTCTGTACGTGCAAGTTCAAATCCACTGTTTTCTTCCATTCTCACGTTTAAAGGTCAAAGCCATTTTGAGCAAGTTATTTTAGCTAATGGATGTTTGGAACCCTTTTTGTAAACTAATTATAGCTTCATTCGTACTGTAACTACATGGTTAAGAAACACAAGCATCTATTTGACAGTTGGCTTTGTTGGCTAACACAAATAGCCAACCGAATAACAACAGATATTGACTGCATTCTGTTATTTTGACAAACCTGTTAAGTGAAGGGATTTAAACTGTTAAGCACTCTGCCGTTTTCTGCGTGATGTGATGAGATCTCATATTTATTTTACTGCTCATATAGTTCATATGCTGGGTCTAAATATTTGGACAATTCTGGACACGCACACCCATGGATCAAAATGTCTCTCAAACTGGTTATCATATCATATGATATTTGCAAACAAATGATGCAATAATCTATAATCCCAAAGTGGTTTTCAATGGATATATGAAGACCGTTCCCCATAAGTTCAAACAGCTGTTCTATCAGAAATTATTGATCAATGTTTTACAAGAAAATACTATTTCAGTCTTTCAAAATGTTGTTTCAGTCAATGCATTATGCCATGTCATGCTATTACTTTATAATTTGTGAAATTAACCACATTTCTGAGTGAAGATTATTCCTACACCAAATAGTTTTCAGTGCATGAGCATACTTCACAAAAATGTAAAAACCAAATATACACTTAGTTTTTTTTATTTTGAATCTATTGTGTATCTTTTTGTGAAACTTAAAAACCAGGTTTATGTTATCTTTATTTAAAATAAATGCCACTTTGTTTTATATTTATAATGCAAATACATTTTATAATAATTTGTATTTGCTGAGTATTTGTTTCTTAATTGTCAAAATATTTCTGGGGACAGTGCATATTTTTATATTTACAAAATTAGAATAATTTACACTTAAAATTAAACCTTTAAGAGCACAATGATGTCAAATATTGATGTTGTTGGGTTGCCAGACGCGTTCAAATCCCTCTAACCTGTCGCTCATATGAAACGAGTGCAGCAATTATTCAGCACTTTCTACAATCCAATCAATTCAGTCCATTTTTACACAATAAGCCGTTGCACTCTGATACATGAAAAAATGGTTGTTTAAACCATTTAAAATGGCTTTTAAACCAGGGTGTAGGCATGATTTGGGCGTGATTTGGATTGGTGGAGACCTTTTCAACAGACGTTGAATTGTTTGATCAAAATTATTGCTAGGAACAATTTAGTAGATATTGGTAGGGAGGGACATGTCAAAGCATCCCTACTAAATTCTGCACCCTTGTATTTAAAACCATTCAGTACACACGACACGTGGGACTGGACACTTGTGAATTTACTAACTCCACACAGCCACTAAAAACACATTGTCCCCAATCAAACCTGGCTTGATATTTTCTTATTTAGTACAAGGATGTCTTTTTAAAAACAGGATAAAGAACAAATACCCTTTTCCCCTGAAAATAACAATGTAGTGACTGAGAGCATAAACAAAGAGGAATTATCCTGAACTGCTTGGTTTGATAGAAATCATCTTTGTGCTTCTCCACTGAGGCGTTTCTGTAATTTTCCACAGCTCTTGAACTCGTCACTCATTCTGGACAGCTTCAGTTGAGTTTATTTTAACAGTGAGGGTGTGATGTGTCAGCTTTGGTGGGCTGTGAGGTTTACTATCGGTCTAGAACGTCCTTGCGTGCACGAGGCCATGAATTTCAGATGAAATGTGACGAAACCTTTCAGAAGAAATAAAAGCATCTCCTGTTAACAGCTTTGGAACGTCAGAGTTCTTAGTGTAGAAAAGCAAATTCTTCATAAATATACAATATATCATAAAAAAATCCATGTCGATTTCATGTGCTGAGTTTCAAGTTAACACATTTTTTAAATCATTTAGTTTTTGATCACAGCAATACTGACATTAACAGGGTTTCTGTGGGCCTTCAAGCGGTCTTAACTCATCCTTCTGCAAATTAAGGCCTTCAAAAGATCTTAAATCTGAGAAGAAAGCCTTAAATTCATAAAGTCATGGCATATGACTTTATGAATGCATTGCTCAAATGCTTTCAAATACAAACACCCTTAAAAACATTTATTTGAGATGCAAAGTTAAGATATGAAGTGTTCATTTAAATCTCAAAATGAAGTGATTTTATGTTCAACACATTACAGATATCTGTCAATGGAAATTAAAACTTGTTTTCACCTTGAATGAAGTATTTTTTCTGAGCCAGTTATTATTTATTTTTTTGTAAACTTCATTTTGACCAGGTTCACAGAAAACAAGACTTAACATGCCATATTGCTTGTCACATAAATGTATCTTGATTTAACAATATTTAGACATTTTTGTACAGCGGGAAAGTAGTTTCTTTATGGTTTGGAGCAGAGCTTAAACTGTTTTTTTAATCAAATTAATTAATGAAGTTTGGTTAGAAGTTGTAGTTGCTAATACAAGTCATCGTGTTGCTTAAGTTATCTTTATTTAGTCTTAAAAAGGTCTTAAAGTAGTCTTAAATGTCCTTATGAAACCTACAGAAACCCAATGAGCTTTTTTTGTCTTCATAGATGTGAATGTAAATTTTTAGCACATCATGTTTTGCTCTTCCAGACACAGTAAGCTGGTTGAAGCCTCAGTGCCTCATTTTGCTTCTGTCTAAATGTTTATGGCTACAGACCGTTGAAACGTACGTTTGTATACATGCACATAATCATACTCGCGGAGTGTAATGAGTACGTGTGCAGCATCTCTCAGCACTGATTGTGGGTTTCCTCACTGTTCCCTTTCAAAACAGATGTGGTCAACCGCAGAAAATGTTCCCTGTATGAATCACCGACAGCGTGATGATAATTACCCTCTCCATTAGCATGCATGTGGAACTGCTGGAATCTCTTCACATTTCTCAGCGTTTTATTTATTCCTTTTGGATTCTTATTATGTGGACTGTTCTCTACCGAATCGTATAAATGGAGCATATTTTACTGTAATCTCTAATTTAAACAAATCCCTAATCTCGCTAATTTTCTCAGCTCTTTGTTTTATGAGATGTGGCTCTTGTTTGGTTTAAATCCAGAAGCGGTTTGGAATCGTACTGCTCACATCGAGCCATCGTTTCATCCTTGATTCACATGCTAAATTGAGTCTTATTGGTCACACAAGCAGATAAAATACGATTTTTGACCTCGTCATAAATCAAATCTGCTTTAGTTTTCTGGAGTTAAAAAAAAGAATAATGAGTTTCTTAATGCACCCCCCCCCCCCCCGCCCCCAGTGCTGTTTGCGTATTTTCAACTAAATTATTTTCAAAATAATTTTTTATATTAAAAAAAAAAAAAAAAAAATTTGATTCGACTAAATGATTGATTCGGCTAAATGATCCTGACAAATTCACACTTGTACTGATCACAGTAAACAAGGCCACATTGAAAATAAATAGGAAACAATTTCATCTAGTGGAAATGTTACGTATTGCACTCGAACAAAATCTTTACATGTTTTGAGACATCAACCTCAAATTTGCAACACAGCTTGTTTGGATTTATGGCTTTGTTTTTAATGAGGATTTAGAGTAAGACAGGTTTTGGAAAAATATTTTATACAACATTTTTGCTTTTTTCATAAGAAACTTCTATAAATTACTTTTTACACTTCCTTCAGCAATAATCTGGTTATTGATTTGATATTTTAAGTTGTACATTTCATTTCAGTTCTAGGCTCAAAAATTGATTAACCTAATAAAATATAACTGTTCCATAAATACAAAATATATCAAAATTATCGATCTAAAATAGCGCATTCATTTAATAAAAAAAACAGTTTGAAGTTAGCTAAGCTGACTGTCCTCTTCATAATTCCTGAGGACGATGTGTTTCCACCAATCAGTGCTATTCTTTTTTTGGATCCTGCTTAAATGTCCTACATGCAGCAGTATTTGCCACAGTTTTCCATATTTTGTTGTTTGAGACAATTGTGTTGGATACAGCCCTTGTGAAAAGCATAACAATCCGCCAAGTTATGGACATGTTAGTAAAAGGACAAAAATTGCAATCCCTTGTTCTCACACAGAAGTATGCTTCCCTAATAAACTTGGTATTCATTTACAAATGCTCTCAAATATAGTCTAACCTCCAGTTCACTAGTTGTTTTGAGAGCAAACGAGGATTTTTGGGAAAGTTTTGCAATTAAAAGCATTGAAATTCAATATTTAATGGGTCTTAAAGAGACATGGTCATGGTCCCATTAAAAAAAATTAAAGGAAAACTTATATTTTGATGCTTTTGCTTTTCTCTTTTTTTTTTGTGAGAAAACACCAAGTTATACAAGAAAATGCTAAGTTTTCTATAGAAGAATGTGATACTTTTTCGAGAGTTTTGCGGGAAAATGCGAATGTCACTATTTCCACTTATCACTATAAAAAAACAAAAAAAACAGAAGTTGAGCAAAATTAAAAGTTGAGGACTCAAAAATCTCCTAAACAATAAGTTAAGAACTCAAAAACCTGCTGAAGCTGATAGCTTTAAACTTTTAAGTTAGCGCAATTTTATTTATTTTTTTACAGTGCAGGCTGTACATCAGGGCTACACAATAGAAAAGAAAAACAAAATTTTTCCAAGTAGTGTTACATCATTCGCACGCTGAAGTCCTCTAGAGACATAATCAGACAATCTGAGCTCATAAGAGTGCGTTTTCAACCGAGACATTCTCATGCACGGCACAAATCAGTGCTCACTTGAACATGCGAACAAAAACCGAGCACCAAGCCTTGATTTCAGGTAATCGAGACCAGCTCCTTCACCGGAAATAATGCCTCACGACGTGTTTAGTCTGTCTGGCTTCACCCGAGTGACCCACTCAGATGGCCAGTGAGCTTCAGACATTGTATAATGATAGAATAGAGTCAAGGCAAACAGAAAGGCCTGGCAGTGATAGATGATGTTTGTGTTGAGGAGATAATGTAACACTCTCGTGGGTCAAAATGGTTTACCATCCAAATGACAGTGATCGATTCCTCAAAGCAGAGCAGTATTTGCTTAGTGGCTCGCCAGGATAGTTTGTGTACATGATCCTCATTTCAAAGTCAAACAAGCCGCCTATGATTGTGTTTTTCTCAGTCAGTGGACAGCAGAGGGCGCTCAGCACATGGCCAGAACAGCACTAGATGAAGGACACTTCAACTTGAGTTTGAAATGTTTGGAAATAAAGCCTGGATTGTTTCATTTATATTATAGATTACAGGCTCCATTGTATTAGACTCTTAGCGCACAGCAAGAACCGCATAAGGGAAGGAAGAAAGCTAATCTTACGGTCAGATAAGTGATGTAAAAATAGAAAAGTCATAAATGAGTCTTGAAAGGCTCTTAAAGTTAAATCACGGCTGCCTGTTGAAGAATCTGTCAGGAAACGGTACAGTTTGTGGCTGAGCACATTCATAAGCATTAAGAATCCATCTTGGAAAAACAGCAGAAGCATCATTTTAATCTAAATAAGGTGCATTTAATTGGCTACATTTTGCTTTTATTTAAAAATAGGTTTGCATTACATCATTACATGCATAACCATGTTAAATCTACCAAAACAATGTAAATACATTCAATATAAATATGTCAATAATGCATAATGTTTCAAAAGCTTTTTTATGGGAAGAGATTTTAACAGTTAACACAATTCTTAGGCAAGTAATTTAAATTGAAGGTATCTTGCTTTGTGAATGTGGTATTTATATGCAAAGAAATGTTAAGACATCATATATCTCCGTATTGCCAGAAATGTCAGAGTTGAAAAGAAACAGTCAGAAATGTTGCTAATCTAATAAAACACAAGAAACAATGCTGAGATTTGGAGTCAAAAGTATAAAAACTTCCTCTTTTTGGCAAAAGGGACACAGTGGGAAATGTTTTGGTCAGGACTTCTAATAAGCTTTATTAATTGAATGATTATTAGTCACAGTAATAACATTTCTCAGATATTGATTTGTTTTATATCCAAAATGTTAACCACTGACTTTGGGGATATTCTGAATAATATTGCAATACAATTTGTAAGATTTCACCAGGAACAACAGATAAAAAGATAATCTCTAGATGCATTTACCCCACATTTCTCTGTAAAACTTAAGACAAATGTAAAACATATGAATTAAATCTCTCACTGTTGCATACAAAGTGTGAGATAAAGACGCTGCCCTTACTAAACTAGTCAGGGAAAATCTCAGGTTACAGCCTGATAATATATAGAGATTACTCCAAATGAAATGAGGAGAAAATGTTTAAAGATCAGCTTCCATGACTCAAGAGCTTTATAAAAGTTTGAGAGCTTCACATTTTAATGCACATATTAAAGGGATTATTCACCCAAAATTCAGATTCTGTCGTCATTTACTCTCAAGTTATTCCAAACATCTGCTGAACACAAAAGAAGAGATCTTGAAGAATGTTGGGAACTGTTGTCGGTCTCCATTGAGTGCTGTGTGTAACAAATACTTCAGAAGTCAATGGAGACCTCAACAAAAGAAAGAAACTCAGATTTGGGTGAATAAATGATGACAAATATGACATTTTTGAGTGAACTTTTCCTTTCTAAATCAAACTTGGGATCCAAAGCCACACTGAACACCTGCTCAAGTATTATTTTAGCCAGTTCATTTGAAAAGACAGAATTATGTTAATGATGTACTTGCCAGTCATGAAGACACAAATGGCAAATGGTAGTTTCCTATGAATCCCCACAACTTTGTAATTCAAATTGTGCAGTGTACTGTAAATGCATGTCATTTGTAAAATTGTAAATACATATCCTTTTAACTAAAGCACTAGTTTCTCTCACAGTCAGGACTGGGTCAGGTTTGCTGTACTTTCATACTGATATATATTCCCGAACACAGAGCTGCTGACAGTAATGCATGCGCGTCAAGGCCGTTCACTGTGGGCTGACACTCAAGGGGGATTATGGGTAATATGTTGTCCTCAAGAGATGCATGTTTCTCCACTTTCAGTATCTATCATCCAGCAGTAAGCACAAGAGCCTGGAAATGAATTTGCTTCTCATTTTTCCTGATATGTTTTTTCTGCTACTATGCAGTGCTCTGATATTCTTCAATGGTTTTCAATGATATAGTAATGTAATCTGATTTTAATTTATGCTTATGCAACTCAAAAGGTGAAACAATGACAGTATAATAAATCACACAGGGTTGGGTTGGTTTTAAAGCTGATACAGTTTATTAAACATGTTATATATCGAATATAATACATATGATATCTTTTTGGCACCCAAAAAATAATAAATATGTTCTCGTTAAGTCAGTGATTCTACATCTAAATAAATAAACAAAACCATAATTTACTCTTCAATAAATATGCATAATTTGTTATATAGATGCATTGCATCAATGTTTATTGCAGTTGGTCAACAGGGTCCAACAATGCTCAAACTGCGTGTGTGTGTGTGTGTGTGTGTGTGTGTGTGTGTGTGTGTGTGTGTGTGTGTGTGTGTGTGTGTGTGAGAGTGAGTGAGTGAGTGAGTGAGTGAGTGAGTGAGTGAGTGAGAGAGAGAGAGAGAGAGAACGGGATGTCCCACTGCAGCAGGTGGAAGAGACTGAGGCCATATGGACGGACAGATGAACGCTTCAGTGACTGCAGTTACTCCAAACAAGTAAAAGAACAAATACGATTAACCCCAGAGTGACAGATTTAGATACGAATGGATTATACAGCACGATTTCTAATAGACAGGAGTGCTGATGTTTTGCTAACTCAGCTTGATTCTTTGACATCATTTGGAATTTTGTTCACCTAAAAAGTGAAACTGTGCAGTAAATACATTAGCAAGCAATTTGTATCAGACCAGACGAGTCAGTCAATTTAAATGTTACTGTTTTTAGGTGTTTCGGTAAAAAGATGGCCATAATTGATCTGAAATATCAGTTAAAAGTATAGTTCACCCGAAAATGAGAATTCTGTCATCATAGAAGATATTTGAGAAATATCTAAAAAACATGTATTTTCCAAATTCCGCTAATTCTTCAAAATATCATTTTTTTCGGTTCCACCAAAGAAAGAAAGTCATGCCGTTATGGACAACGTTAAATAATGACTGAGTTTTCATGTTTGGGTGAACTATCCATTAGTATGATAAAAGCAATATCATACTAAAAATCTTGCTTAAAATGATTTTGCATATGGTTTTTGATTATGAATGTGATATTCTGAGGTGAAATTAGATTCTATTTTATAATTGTTCTAGTTCAGCATGCTAAAAGATTCATATACATGCACATTGCTATATAATTTGCATAAATCTTCGATTTGGTTTTCTATATATTTTTGTCCATATGTGAAAAATATATACAAAATAAACTCAAAACAGTTGTTAGAGTAGCACAAAGTCTGCACACCTTTGTAAGCACATGGTTTGTTGAGTTTTAAGACCGGGTGTTTGTCAGGGTTTAAGTCTTCTGCTGTAATTACATCGGTGCTCTAATGAACTGATCAGACTTGCATGTGGCTTAAAGGGACACTCCTCTGCTTCCTGAGCACAAGACATCGATTTCAACTCTCATTTCGATTCATCGTACTTCATTTGTATACCAAATTCCCTTTCCAGTTACTATTGCAAGCAGTTATTGCATTTATAGTCTGTTGACATCATGCGTACGTGTCATACTGCAGCTGTAATCTGCTAAGTATAGTATTATATAATATTATTATAAAGAGTTATGTTTGTGTCAATGCAAACATGATTGACTAGAGAAAGTCGAAACGAGGAGTTAGTTTCACTAGTATCTGTGAGATTATTTTGGTGGAGTTTAGAGCTAAAATCAGCACACCGTTTTATTTTGAGACTTATTCGATGCTTGTGCTACTTCCCACTTTAGCTCTCTGTATTTTTGGTCAAGGCTTGACAGGAGCTAAAGTGGATTAGACTCTTGTGTTATAGGATTTACACACATAAAGTGGATTTGGTCAGGTTAACTAAGGGAAGATTCGGGCACGGATAGCCTGTTACCAGCTGCTGCTGAGAGGTTGCCTTCTATTTCAGTACATTTGCGAGTTTCTAGAAGAATGAAAACCATCCGAAAGTGAGCCTGTTTCTGAAGGGATTCTTGAAAGGGTGGGATCCAGAGGAACAGTGCAGATTTACTTTATGATGGCAGTCCAGGCCAATAGTAGCATCATTTTGACGATTCGTAGGACCTTGTGGAGACACTGTAACCTGATCTCACTGGAAATTGTATCTATTTTTACAAGGTGGTAATTTCATATGGATTCACACAAGGTGAAATACCTCGCAAAACAACCCAATGAAGTGCTACCCCAAACGTCACTTAAGTAGATTGTATGAAAACATATGAATGAGTATTAGCCACCAACTTGTCAAAATGCATAGAAGTTTTGCGATGAGATAATTTTTGACATTGTGGTATTGTTTCATAAATGCATCAAATTTTATAAATTGGAAACCATTTTACAGTTTTTGATCATTCTAATTGATCAGGTTCTGAAGGTTGAAATATACAACTTTTGCCCAGATATTGTGCAAAGAAATCCGAACCTGTTTGTGTATTTTGGGCAGTCAGATATGACCGATTTCACAGGATAATGGCGTGGTGTACGATGTGCAGACTCTGATATTTTTAGTTTCATACTATGATTCTATTCTGTCTGAGAATATCAAACGTTTAATAACATTTTAACATTTGATATTCTGAGCCGATTTTAGAGCAAATCATTTTTGAATTTGTCACAAGGTGCTTGTTTCTGTGTGAGTTTGTTGTGTTCAGAACGACCACCAGTTGTTACCATTTTACAGATTTACAACGTCGGCATTTGTGTGATACCTAGCGCTTTAAAATCCACCCTTTAGCAGATTATTAGGTTCCTTTTTGATCTTTTTATACATATCATTTTGTTTGATTATTATAACATTTAATAAATGTAAATATTTTGATCAAATATTGGGTTTTCTTTTACAGAGCCATATTGACTAATTTCAAAGCTGAGGTAGATGTTCAGTATAACTAACACGTCTGTTTGAATTTGATTTGTGGGAATGTTTTGCCTTTGACATGTCAGAGTTGAAATCTTTCAGAGGTTCTGGGATCATTTACAGGTCAGTTACACAATGAGGAAGTTTTGTTCAGCATTGGGTGTGTCTTTGTGTAGTTGCCTTGTTTACTGAAGCCCTGAATGAATTTTCTAGAGGTTTTCGACATTGAAACTCTGAGCATCCACCCAGCATTTCAGGCTATTTGAAATAGACCTACGAAGGCAATAGAAACAAGATATACAGCAGCATCTCATTAGCAACGACTAAACATGGGAATAGTTATTTGCTTAATATAGTTTTGGTTTCTCTTCATTAGGACTGGCAGAAGTGTCTGAGGAGAATCTGTCAGCTGAGTATGTTTCGTGAAGGCAATGCAAGACATAAGCTCTCGCCTCAGTGCCGTAAGCCCAGAAGATTTTCTTCTCCGAATTAAGCTCTGTATTTTTCAGTTTTCAGAGATTAAAACATGTTATGCTTCCTAATAGTTTTGAGTCCTCTGAGTTTTGACCCTCAACGTCAGACGCATCTGCACGCTTTGGCTGAAAACTTTTGGATTGTGTGATATTTGTTGACGTTATCAAGGAAGGAGATGTCCTCCTCGTATGCGGTGGGCCGACAGCAGGGGCTGTGGCGCGCTTTGTCCTTCTGGTCCCTTGTTAGCAGCCGCGAGCGCTTCATGAACGCCAGCGTCAAGTCATAGTTTTTGCGGCTAGTGGTGCACTTTCCGCTGCAGTAATGGAAGACTATAGTCTCGTCACTGACGTATCCCAACCCCAGCTGGCTGACCGTCACCTCCACCCCCTGTAGCGAGCAGGGTTTGGATTGCTTTTTTGCCCGTTTAGTCCTTTTGCTCTGCTGGGCATCTCGGCGGGCTTTCCTTTCCACCAGTGTCCCAATGACCTGCTTCAGCTCGCCCTCTGTGAAGCTCTGGAACATCTTCATGACTGAGATTGAGGGAAAAAGGAGGGTTAATTATTTTCATTGTTTAGCATTGCAAAAACATTAGCATTATTTTAATTGTGCATGCACTTTTTCAGTGGCGCTGCTTCTAAAAGTACTTTTTTCATTAAATATTAAAAAAGTCTTTGTTAAAGCACTATTAGCCATGAAGCAAACCAGTCAGCTACAAGGAGAACCACAACATAGATTTGAAGCAGAACAAGTATATGGAAATCTGTATATGAAAAAGTAGATGCAAAAACTGATGAGACTGTGTACATACTTAATAGTTGGGTTGCCAGGTACGCTAATCAAAACCAGTCCAATTACTAAAAAAAATCAATACCCAATCATGTTTCTTATAGTTTTCCCCTTCTGTTAAGAGTCTGCTCCGTTCTGAAGAGGTTGCTTTAACCCACATAGTTCAAAATGACCCGCAACAATAGTATAAATGTAGCTCAATTCCACAGTAAAATTATGGACTTGGCAACCCTGCTTAACGACTATAGGGCCAGATTTACTCAACAGGGTAAATTAGTGTTAGAGTGCAATTTCATAAAAGCAAGGTGCACATTAAAGAAGACAGACGTGGCATCTCATTTCCATAATGACCAGCGCAGTCTACCAAGAGCAGCACAAATTACTGCCTGCTTTTAAGACAGGCTTTTTTTGGGCAATAAATAATGCCACAAATACCATTCATTTGACGAGCGCAAATCATAATAAATTGCATTGTGTGATTCATTTAAATACTCCCCTCCTATAAATGTACAGATCGAAAGGGAAACTCCTACAAATGCATATTCAATAAGGCAGGGATCTCAACCCTGCTCCTTGAGAGCCACCATCATACAGACTTCAGTTCCAACCCTGCTCCAACACACCTGTCTGTAATTATCAAGTAGCCCTGCACACCTTGATTAGCTGGTTCAGGTGTGTTTGATTGGGGTTGGAGCTGAAATCTGCAGGATGGTAGCTCTTCAGGAGCAGAGTTGGAGACCCCTGCAATAAGATAAGTCGCATAAATGAACTGTGTCCATGCCTTTTCAGCGCTAATTTCCCACTGTGTGTGTTTAGTAAATCCTGACAGTAGTTTTTTTTTTTTTTTACATCAAATGAGGGTTTTTGCCAAATATGCATATAAATAGACCAATATTGAACTATTTGGACACCAGTGCCATTAAGTTCTACAGACGGTGGCACCAGCACCTGACAGTAAATCACTCAGCCTAATCGCACATGTACATCTCAGAGATGTCTATTTGATGTCTGCATTTACATATGCAAGATGTATTTTTTAGTGTATTTGCTCATCTGCAATATGTCTCTAAGACATTTCCTGTCAGATGTCAAATAGACCTTTATTAGAATGCATGTAAAACTGCTTCTGAGACGTTTATCAGATTACACAGCAGATGTTTCCCAGATCTTTAGCAGACGTATTGCAGATTTACTTATGCTGTCTGGGTAGTTGAGATGCAGATAAAATTAACTTGTATTACTGTTATTCATAATGTCTAAATATAATTTGTTAAAAATAAATATATATGGAGTGGAAATGGCTAAAAAGCCTATAAGTCTCTGAAGCCATATAGTGTTAATTTAATGTCCTTTTTATTTTTAAATAAGTGTTTGCTTTCCTACATTATGAAACTTTTAGTTTTTATAACCTATGAAGGATGAACAAATAATGTCATCACATTAAAATAACTTTCAAATTAGGTAGACTAATACTTAAAGCTTTGAAGTGCTGGGATTTAAAAACACTCGAAAACATTAAGACCATTTCTGCCTGTAGTTGTTCATGTAGTTATGTTAAATCCATTGTGAATGGTGGAGATTTGTGTTTATTGAACAATGTTTTTCCTGGTTTCCACATCAGTGGCGTTTGTTCTGATATTCTATAGCTTTAACAGAATTCTGTTCCGAATTTGAATGCTTCTCACAAGATTTGACAGAGATTCGTTCCGCTTTCGGTTTGTTTGTCCAATGTTCTTGTAAATCGATTATGATAAGAACGCAAGGCTGTTCATTCCATTTTTCAAACTGAGAAACTTTTCATTGACTGAATGCGCATTGAGATGATGTCGCTAGATTTTGCGATAAATTGCGCAATCGCAAAATCCTGGAGGGACTGCTGATTAGTGGAACCTGACTGTTGCACTCTATTACAGGTACATCTAAAAAAAATGGAACATCATGAAAAAGGTCAATATTTTTTGTCACTCATTTCAGAAAGTGAAATCCATATATTATATAGATTCATTACACATAGAGTGAAATATTTAAAGCCTTTATTTCTTGAAATTTTGATGATTATGTATTACAGATAATGAAAACCCAAAATTCAGTGTCTCAGAAAATTAGAATATTACATAAGATCAATAAAAAAAGGATATTTTAAACAGAAATGTCAGTCTTCTGTAAAGTATGTTAATTTCTATATACTCAATACTTGGTTGGGCCTCCTTTTGCATGAATTTCTGCATCAATGCGGCGTGGCATGAAGACAATCAGCGGGTGGCACTGATCAGGTGTAATGGAAGTCTGGGTTGCTTTGATAGCGGCCTTCATGTCATCTGTGTTCTTGGGTCTGGTGTTTCTCATCTTCCTCTTGACAATACCCTGTAGATTCTCTATGGGGTTCAAGTCAGGTGAGTTTGCTGGCCAAACAAGCACAGTAACACCATGGTGATTGAACCAGCTTTTGGTACCTTTGGCAGTGTGTGCAGGTGCCAAGTCCTGCTGGAAAATGAAATCAGCATCTCCATAAAGCTTGTCAGCAGAAGGAAGCATGAAGTGCTCCAAAATGTCCTGGTAGATGGCTGTGTTGACTGTTGACTTCAGAAAACACAGTGGACCAACACCAGCAGATGACATGGCAGCCAAAATCATGTCTGAGCGTGGTGACTCTTGATGCACTGACTCCAGCTTCAGTTCACTCCTCGTGAAGCTCTCCCAAGTGTTTGAATCGGCTTTGCTTGACAGTATTCTCAAGCTTGCGTTCATCCCTGTTGCTTGTGCACAATTTCCTACCCAATTTCTTCCAGTCAACTTTGCATTTAATATGCTTTGATACAGCACTCCTTGAACAGCCACTACTTTCAGTAATGTCCCTCTGTGACTTACCCTCTTTGTGGAGGGTGCCAATGATCGTCTTCTGGACCATTGCCAAGTCAGCAGTGTTCCCCATTATTGTGGTTTCAAAGAACAAGAGATACCCTGAATTTATACTGTATGGATGGCCAATTATGGAAACTCAAATGTAAATATTTTGAGATTTATTTTTTACTTTAATTCGCTGTAAGCTCTAATCATCAAAATTAAAACAAAAAAAATGTTTGAAATGTTTCACTTTACATGCAATGAATCTAAAATATATGAAAGTTTCACTTTTTGAAATAAGTTGCAAGAATTTTTTTTCATCATATCAAAAAACTTTTTCACCATATTCAAATTTTTGTGATGAACCTGTGTAATTTACTTCACAAGCTACACATTTTTGCTTTTCAACCCTTTAAATGCCTTGGCCCATTTGCTTCCATTGTAAGTATAATAACAGCAATGATGTTTCTAACATAAAATCTTTGTTGTAACGCTTCTTGGGGTGGAAAATTATTTATTCTTATACATATATATATTATTATTATTTTTTTTTTTTTTATAAATGCAGGATTTGACTGTTACATTTGCTACTGAGGTGGTTGAGTAATATCACTAAATCAATTCTTGAATTTGGTTCTGTTCCTAACACAATGTAATCATATGTATATTGAACATTTGTATAAATGGGTTCCATTTTTGATACTTTTATTGTGTTTGCGGTGTATTTTAATGTATTTTTTTTGTATTTGCAGCATATTCATGTAACATTCACATTAAATTAATATTACATGAGTAATGGTTAAACAGTTATTTCTTTGAAACAAGTTTGCACTAGAAGTCAAACATGAAATTACACATTTAAATGAAGTAAATGAGCCAACTGCGTTTAATAAATGCAACTGAAATACAACAGAATCAAAGTCCATGAATTACATATTCATATACATACATGAACATTTGTATGAGTCTAAATTTAATAATATTTGTTTTACATGCTGTGAGCATGTCAGTATTTTAGTGTTCTTGTGTAGTAGAACCACATTTTATGTGAAATACATATGAAAGTCCAGGTCTAGTTGGTTACCACAGTGGCTTAAATTTACAAACTTTAAAATTGAAACTTCAGGGAATATTGGTTATCAGATGTAGAGTTAAATTCACATGGAATTCTGTTTGTTTGAAATTGGACTTGAGTCTGATATAAATAATGACAGGCTACGTTATAATGAACCGCTGTCACAACACAAGAGAACATAAGGGCTCGTCATTATCTTACATTCTGATACGAGAAAGTTTCCTCCGTCAGCTGACCTGGCTCTCCGTTGCCGCCCACCTGCCACAACGGTAGACGATGAATTACTTGGTGTAATTGAAGATGATGGAGGTGAAAGTGATGAGGATGAAGCTCTGCGGTAGGGAGGAGGGGGCGGGGCTCGGGAAGAGGAAGTGGTTTTAAGGATGAGCAGGAGAAGTGCAGCACCACAGAGAATCAGGCCGATGACAGCAAACTTCCATAACTTCATCTTAGAATGAGAAGCATTGGGCCCCTGCAAAACGAAACAAACCAAACATCCATCACTCAAAACAAAAACAAAAAAACACTGTTTTAATGTTTGCTATTCTATTGAGGTTTTGGCCTCACGCATTTAGACAAGAGAAGCAAGCCATAAACATTAGATATCATTTTAATTTTGTCAGAATATACTCCACAACTGAACTGCTGTCAGTGGAGAAAGATGCTTTTGAAACTACATAAACTAGTAGTCCCTCGAGTATTATTAGACGATCTGCTTAATATCTGCTAACACTTTATTTTGATGCTCCCTCAGAAGACATTCTACGGATTCTACGTAACTTTGCAAGTAGCCTATGTTAACTTTCTCCACTAATGCTAACCCTACAGACTGGTAATACTCTAACGAGAGTTAGTTGACATGTATTTGCAAATTAATGAGAGTTTAGTTAACATGTAGTTGCAAAGTTACTTAGTGTTAGTAGAATGTCTCAAATAGGCTATTGTCCTCATAATGGCCTAATTCAGTCCATATTAACTGAATGCTCGACATACACAAGCCATTTAAGAGAATGAGCTAGCAAATTAATATTAGCATTAGTATATGTCTTTTTATTTGAGGTATAAAGCTTACATAATTAAATATTGGGAATACGTATGTAAAATAACTATTGAATGATGTAAGTTTCTGCAAAACTCTGCCACTTTAATTTGGGTGAGCGTATCATAGCATCTTTGGCACTTGTTTTTGTTGCAAAAAAACACATTTTGAAAGTCCACTGAAAACATATCTTCATATATCTTTGCCGTAGATATAGTATATTGAAGGTACACATTATTTGGCAACATGTTTGAGCAAACTAATCAACGTGAAAATCGACACATGCCATGGTGTTTCTTATTTGTGGTCTCTAACTAAATGAATATTGGATTACCTGCTTAACATACCCATTTAAGAAGTTGCTGCTTGCCACTTGAAAAAAAGACATCATGCACTAATGCACGTTATAGCGCCCCTTGGCGCTATACAGGTTAAGAAAGCCAGGCAAAGACTGTACCATCTGCGACAGCTGAGGAAATTCAGGGTCTCACCAGCTATCCTGAAAACGTTCTATTCAGGGGCCATAGAAAGTGTACTCAGTGCATCTCAGTGTGGTATAGTAACGCCACAAACCAGGACTGCAAAGCTCTGAAGAGAGCTATGCGCTTAGCTGAGCGCATCTTAGGGTCGGATCTCCCCTCTCTGCAGGACATCTACCTCAAACGCTGCAAAAGCAGAGCTGCTAAAATCACCAAGGACTCAAATCACCCCGGTAACCATCTTTTCATTTTAATGCCATCTGGCAAGCGCTTCAGGAGCATGATGGCAAAAACTGAGAGACTGAGGAGGAGCTTCTTCCCTCAGGCCATCAGGCTCCTAAACTCAAACTCGGTCTAGTAACATTTACAGGACTCAATTCAATAAACAGTAAAGTATTCACTATTCTCCATCATCCACATTGCTGTTATGTGTATATACCCGGTACAACCTGTTTGCACATTTCTCTTGCACATCCCTGTTTATATTATTATTTATTAAGTCCACAGTATACTGTATTGCACATTTTATTTTATTGCACATTTTACTCTTTATTTATTTTTTTATTTATTTTATTTTAACCTATATTTATATATATTCTCTTGTGTTGTGTTACGTATTTTGCACTGTCCATTGAGCGGACCTGACCTGATTTACATTTCACTAAGGATTATATTCTGTATAGTTCCTATAGTTCCTTCAGTTTGGTAAACCTTGATGTAATGTCATGTTTAATAAACTTCATGTTGATTACTACTACAATAGTTAGTATTTTTCTTGTATTTTTTCATACTCTGTATTTTTAGATCAATATGGCACAAGATTATCCAATGTAGTGCTTGAAAATGATTCATTGTATTGATTCGCATCCAAAATCAAAGTTTTTGTTTACATAATATATGTGTGTATACTGTGTATATTTATTATGTGTATAAATAAATACACACATGCATGTATATATTTAAGAAAAAAATATGTTTATATATTAAATATATTTATACAGTATATGATATAATTTATCTGAATGTAAATATTAGCTAAATATATGCTGTATCTGTTTTTTTACATATACACAGTACACACACATATATTATGTAAACAAAAGCTTTATTTTGGATGCGGTTAATCACGATTAATCGTTTGACAGGACTAATCCAATGTGATAAACGAGTTGGGTCAAAAGTAATCTAAAAGTAGTCTAATCATATTACTTAAAATGTGTAAAGTAATGGATTCAATTACAAACTACAATTGTTGTCATGTAATGTGAAATCCTTATTGCGTACATATTTGTCAAATAAGCACATTAACAATCAATTTATCATTTTTTTTTATTGCTTTGACATGTTTTTTTTTTTTTTTTTAGCTGCACTGATGATTGACGCTGATGTTTGACACCACTGTTATTCTCAAAAACGGTCCAAGTACAGCAGTCCAACAATTACAGAACTGCAGCACTAACAAACGCCAAACCAAATTAAAACCTCTTCGGTTGTGTACTCTGAATCTTTCAGCTACGTATGAGTGGCCTCGTGCAAGCCGAGTTGTTGTTCCAAAGATTTCATTCACAGATGTTTGCACAAGTGGTTTGGCCATCCGCAGCTTTTCTGCTCCTCTGTTGATCTCATTCCGGTCGCAGGTCTTGGAGCGCACAAGTGTGGGTTGTCTAGCCGTGTTATGTGGCCCAAATCGTCTGTATTCAGAACATACAAAAACTGTCACATGCTCCCAAAGCACTCTTTTTTTTTTAAATGTTTTATTTTTCAAGTTCCAAGCAAAACAGGTTGCGTTTACACTCGGGGCGCAGTGTTACACTGATCACAAACTTCTCCTTTGGCAACTTCACAGTACACACATGAGAAATATATTAGCAGGGTTTCTTCAGTGATTTCCCTACATCACCACAAACATTTATTTTCCCCTTTTTGCTCTCTTAAACACAGGTTTAATCTGCTTAGTCTGTTTTTAGGATCATATCCTTATTGTTACAGGACTAGAATCAGTACAGTGATAGTACCAAGGTATATTAGTCTGTATCAAAGTAAGGATCCAGAGTACATTCATTTATTCAATTGTGTTAAATGATTACCTTGTTAGGTACTACCATTTAATTGACACCAAGTAATTCAAAAAATAAAAGATAACACTTTACAATATGCTTCTGTACTTAATACATTAGTTATCATGGACGCCCTTGTGAAAAATATTTAAGCATACTTTCAAAGAAGTACTTATGGAAATAATATACTTTTAAAAGAATATACTTAAGTGTGAACTGAATGTAATGTTTTCAGATGCCTGATTACATGTTATTTTTAACAAAGATGTATTATAGTCATTTGTATTACATGCAGTCGGCTGAACTTTGGTGCTTTTTTGACACACAGTACATCTTTTACATCATATTATTTTATAAAATATGGTTAAAATGTAAGTGATAAGCATTTATGAAAAAAGTCAAATATACTTTAATGTCATTTCCATTAAAATGGTATATTGTTTATTTATTTATGTATATATATGAAGAATTAATTTGCAAAATTAATAAGTTTTAACCGATAAGTGCCACTTCCAAAAAAAATGAACCCTAAATACATTTTGTCAAAAAATCTTGTATTGTCCACTTTCAATGTATCGCGAGTTCATGTTTTACTACAGAAGCCGACAAACGCCCTTGGTGTTTGTGAACAGAAGCCGATAAGTCAATTTTAGCGAATCAGCACGCTGTATTCAGGTCAGGTGACATGGCTTTCACTTTGAAAAGACGTGCTAGCTGAGAGGAGTTTCGTCAAACCTGACTAAAAGTGATTGAGATACCTGTGATATCTTCTTCAGGGCGTAAAAGGAAAATAAAAACTGAAACATTTTCATGGAACTTTGAAAAATGAGCATGTTACAATGCTGAGGGAAAAGCTATATATATGAAGGAATGATGCATTTATAATAGCGCTTTATTGTGTATTATTGTTGTACACCCAAAGTGCTTTACAATCATGGGGTGGGGTGGGGTGGGGGGGTCCACCCCCAGTGTGCAGCATCCACTTGTATGTGAATTAAAAAACAACAACTACATGCACCTGCCATGGTTATTGTCTAAAATACAAACTATTATATGTATTTTTTTGGTTTACTTTACCTACTTTAAATATAAGCCAGCTTCCATTAACACACAAATAAATTCAGTTAAAAGAATGCTATTTTTTACACGAGTTCTGCTTATTAAATTAAGATGTTAAAATATCTCTTTCTTTTTGTTATAAATGTGTCAAACCATAAATACACATGTATTTTCTGTTTGTCACATAACCAGATGCAGAACATTAACTCTGCCAGTGAATGTGCCTTTGCTTGTCTTGCCTTTAAAACACTACATTCTAACAGGAATTATAGTTATTGATTCCATTCCCATATGATTCTGGGGGAACCAAACAATTCAGCAGCTGAAATCAGGACATGCCTCAGCCGGTCTTCCAGAAACTGAGAACTTAACCAGACCACAGTCACTCAAACGCTTCAGCAGACGTTATTAGAGTGCACTGGGTAATACTACGTGCTGCTTCTGGTCCAGGAGAACATGGAAAGAGGAAGATGCATGGACCGGTACATGACAGGGTTTTGTGTAGATGTGCCATGGTTTTCTTGCCAAAGCTTTGCTGTTTTATGACCCAAAATATCATATGGCAGTAACAGCAAAATATAACATAAATAAAGAGTCAGTTTGAATTACAATCAACTGTTGAAGGTATTTAGGTATGAACTTGTTTCATAATTCTAAAAAGAGTCATAATTAATTACATTCAATTATGTTTTTATTTCCAGCTGCCATATCACCACTAAGCAGGGTTGAGCCTGGTCTAGTCTCAGCCTCAGACGTCACGGACCGGACCGTTGGCTAAACGTCTGATGCATATGGTACACTTATCTGAAAACACTTCAGTAGTGTCGAAGTCGTCGTCGGATTGGTTGAATTATACAGGATTTCCGGGAGACGCGTGTGTCACGTTCTTTAACGCTCAGCTTGGAAACAACGATGCCGTGATGACAAACTCCCTCGCGAAAGAAGAAAGCCGTCGTGTTTACAAATTGTGACGGCGAACGCTTATAAGGCTTATAAATTGAACGCCTGATTTTCAAAAGTATGTGAAATATTTAAAGTTTGCGGCATATAATCTTTCAAATACAACTTGAGGGTTAGTGAATGATGACAATTTTTGTTTTGGGGCGAACTATCTCTTTAAAATACCAAAATGTATTAGTTGTTTGATCTAAAATCTAGTTTCATGGATCCAGGTACAAAGCACTTTGAGTATATGAATGAATTTGCTTTGAGCTGTGCAGAGACGGGTCAGTCTGGAATATAGTGAACTGGATTTCTAAAAATACAGTGTGCGGCCTCCCTTTAAGTCTCATTGGCCTGTGGATGCTGATGTCAGAATACGTCGTAGCAAAAGTCAGCAAACAAAATAGCATAATAACATATACTCTAACTATTTCTGCAATATAAAGACAGTAGTCTATAGTGATTATAATTAACATCATATAAGAACAACAGAATTTAATTGGAGGTCTTCATAAAAAAATATAGGCTACTAGTTAGTGCGTGCGTGCGTAAATGTGAAATTCAAATGTGAGTAATGATGATTCATAACCTCGGTTCATCTCTGTCTGGAATACAATTTCAATCCCATCATTGTGTCAGTAAGATTTTGGATGTTTTTGAAAGAAGTCTCTGATGCTCACCAAAACTGTATTTATTTGTATTTATTACAATTTATAATTTACTGTAAGCTACTGTTTTCTATTTGAATATATTTTTTTAAAGTAATTTATTGGTGTCATCAAAACAGAATTTTCAGTCACATTATCTTTCAGAAATCATTGTAATATGCTGATTTGCTGCTCAAGAAACATGTTATTTTATTATTGTTATTGCTATTATTATTATCAATATCATTATATTTCACTATTATTATTATACTTTTTTAAATGTCAAATTTTGATCACACAAATATAATTTGTAATAAAAGTTATTAATTATTAAAGCAGAATGCAAACATGTTGGCTATACCAGCACTAAATGGAAAAGTCTACAGTAGTTTATTAAACCTAAGACTAAAGGCAGTCTCATGTAAACAAACCATAACTAATAACTCAAATGAAATTTAGAAAAACTGCCTCTTTGTTTTATTCTCCGGCATCAGACATAGTCTCCAGCCAGGATACACCCTGCACAAAGCACACTGTCTCCTTATTAGGAAACAGGCGATTGTTCGGAGCTCCCTTTTGGAGGCATGGCGTTCTAAATGTGTATTCTTTGCAAGGGAAGTGGACTTGAGCAGATCTGTATTTATAGAACATTCTAAAGCAAATTGTCTTTTCAAGTGGGCACTCGGAAATGACAAGATGGCTACAATAGCATCCCAAGAGCCACCTTTCCTAAGAACGAGTTTCTCAGGCTTCAGAGAAAATAGAAATACTCCATCACATGTCTTGATATTCGGACTCTGTCTGCTAGATTGCTGAAGTTCTGCTGATGTCATTTCCGCTCTAGTCATTATACACTCAGATTTTGTATACTGTAATATCCTCAAGCTCCTGTATTTAATAAAATACAAAGTTTTGTCATTTCAAACCCTCATGGCAACAATGGAAATTTTAATGAAATATTTGTAAATGTTGCTTCCAATTTTTTGTAATTTTTGTAAGGTATCGATTTCTCGTTTCAAATACAACACTTTTAATTAACTTTTTTTTAATCTAATATTTATATTTGATTTCAGCTCTATTTCAATTACCAATTTTTTTGTAATAGATTTAGATTTTACAACGCTATTAATGTAAAGATTTGCATCCTGTTTTGGGCATAGAAACTTCAAGATTTAAACAGAAAAACAGGATATCCAGATGACATGCTCTTGTACTGAATAGTTGCACCACACTGCTTTTGTTCAAGCTTAGGAATTTGTTTAAAGCAAGTTTTATCAAAACAAACCAAGTCGAATCCGCTCATGGAGATATGAAGGCTAATACCTCCCAGTTGTGCTGCAGAGATGTGCACTACATATACTTCACGCCTAAGCAGAGTGTGTGATCCTCAGCATTACTATCAGACATCAGTACACCTTTTCTTATTTATCATTTACTACAAATCAGAGTAGTTCAAGTTTAAACAGAAAGAGTTCAGATAACCTCTTACAAAATAATGAAAGACATTTAAGTTGCAGTAAATTAAAATTGTATATATTATAGATGTTACTTTGAACCGTTAATTTTTGCCTGTTTCCTTGCACGATACTATGTTCTTCTGACTTCAATTTTGTACCATAGTGGATAATTTGTGAACTAACTCATTTTGACGTTTGCGTCACACAATCATTTCCATATGTATGGATCTTCTGATTTAGTAAACTTGCTCGGTAGCGCACCTGATGCAGCATTGCACATGCGGTGTGGAGCACTTTGCTACGAATCTGTGAAACCTGAGTCACAATAAAAAAAAAAACTCAAGGGCTTGTAGAAGCTAAAATGGCATGGTTGCTTCTGTCTTTTTTTTCTCTCGCATTTGCTTTTGTTAACACTGCCGGTTAGGTTTAGTGTAGGTGGTACATTACTTTTAAACACAACAGAGCATTAACTTTTTAGCCCCACTCAGCAAACATTTCATTTCTGAACAGCTGCGATATGTACAACAACCATCATAATAAAACATTTCCAGATTCAAGTTGATCTGTATCAGATAAAACCAAACATGCTTTTAGCTCCAGTTACTGGACATTTCACGTTGACAGTCTAGTAAAATGTGAAATAACTAGGTTGTAAGTTTCAGTATGAAATGATCAGCATATATTAAATGGTTTGCATTCTTTTTAAATAACCAATGTATTCTAGTTGCATCACAGTTATGAACTATGATACGCTACTTGCAGGCTTTGTAATGGGGTGGGGCAGTCTCTTTAGAAAGCATCTGATTGGACAGAAATCTGAGCAGTGCAGCATGAGTCATCAATATATATTTTTTTCAGAAGAGAAAGACTATATTTTTAGAGTTAACTTTTTAAAGGCTTTGTTAGAAGATAACTTAAAAGCAAATATGCATGGTCTTAAAGCAACAAACAATTTTAATAATTGTTTAATAATTTAACTCCTAATAATCCCCATCCACTTGATTGGCTCTATGACTCTCTCTCCTCTCCACCTGTAGCTGGTGTGTGGTGAGCGCACTGGTGCCGTTGTCCTGTGGCAGCCGTCGCATCATCCAAGTGGATGCTGCACACTGGTGGTGGTTGAGGAGAGACCCCCCCACATGATTGTAAAGCGCTTTGGGTGTACAACAATACACAAAAAGCACTATATAAATGCATCATTCATTCATTCAATTTCACTTTAACAAAATACTTTATTGTATTTACACGTCTTATGCAGAAACAGCTATGTCTGTTTACAGGTTGACTACTACAAAAAATGTGCTGCTGAAAGTGCTCAACCAGCCCAACACTGGCAACCAATGGCGTGAGTTTGGGGTGGGACTATCGGTTTGTTTGACCAATGGCACGTGGGAGTGTTTGGGAAACTTTCATTGCTTTTGCAATTGCGTTTGGTGACGTTAGTGGTTCAGAAATTACACGCCTCACTTTTTACATGCTATGATTAGTCCATGTATAAATGAAGCATTTAGATGAATATGTTCTAGTGTATTCTTTGCTAAATGTTATTCAGACTGATGAAGCTCTACCTCCATCCTAGGTAGTGCAAGGTGAGATCCAACTCAAATGATTGTACAAAGGGTGGATGTTTCTCTTTATCTGCAGAGTCAGAGGAAGTCGAGGTGCTAAAAGCAGGACAAAATCAATCACTCTGCTGCTCTCGGCTTGTCTTCTTCTGATGTGCAGAACTGCGTTAGGTTTCCTCACATCTCTGGCATTATATTCAGTGGCCTTGTTCAGCACACTCTAAACAACAGTATAAAACACATGGAAAATGAACAGATGCCTCTTAAATTAAACGTATCCACCCTGATGTTTATCAGCTATATAATGAATGGCTCAAATTCAGCTCATTGTTTATTTTTGCAGTCAGGGATGGGAGTGTAACATAAGAGCTTGGTGCTGATCGTGTTTATGAATTGCAAATGCATGAAACATTCATGAGGCATGCATGAATGAGATGTTTCTTACTACACAATGAATCTCAGAAGCTCTCAAGAGTCTCTTAAACGTTTTGAAGTTGCAGAGACACTAAAAACTCTCAGTGGACCTTAACGCACACATGATAATCTGCAGTGCCTTTAGGTGATTTGCTTTCCTTTGTCCACATCAATCAACTGATGAAAAACAGCCTTCCCTGGAAGTGGGAACTATACATTATCTGGTTTGAATATATTAAGGATTAATAAAATATTGTTTCATTTATTCAAACTTTTGTACTATAATTGAATTAGTAGTACTATTTAATTATATTAAAAATAAAAAACATCCAGCAATTGTCAGGCCGCCCTTCAATGCTGCTCTTCATAGATCATATAGGCATTAGTGAACAGTAATGCCCACATGATCAGGTAAAGTCTTACTGATGTACAAATGGACATTTTCCACAGAACATAATTTAATTAATTTAATTAACAGAGTGAATATTATAGGTTAGATTGTCCGGTTTCGAAATGCAAAGTAGGTATATTGAACCAGATCCTCATTTATCCTTCTTTATCGCTATTTTAAATAAACAAACAAATAAAGACACGTTCAAGTTGATTTAAACTGACGTACATGTTAAACACAATATTGTTAGTATGGACTATTTTGCTCTATTTTGCCAAGCATTGCTTCTCCATGATTGAGTGTTTTTGAAGGAATCGAGTAAATCAATGATTCAATAGGCCATTCCCAAAGATAGCTGCATAAACCGCATACTAGTTTTAGTACTATTCTTATTGTTTAGCATATAATTTTCGTGGAGGGCTGGAGTGGAATTGAGTGTTTCATGGTTAGCAGTTAATCGGTTACCTCTCCTGCACGAATGTCCGTAGATTTTTGTTGGGTGTTTTGGAATGGAAATATAGATATTTTACTTGCACACATACCTTTTCCACTTATTTCTGCCATAAAACTAGCGAGCTAAGCAAGCAGTAGTACTGACCGTGACGTGCAGGGCCAAACACTAGAGGGACCCCGAGACCATTGTCTTTTGCCATTTCGTCTTAATATATGGTCACCAACCTTTCCGTATAATCTGGAATCGTCCTGTATTTAAGGCATCAGAGATGCGTTCCGTATGAAAGCTATTCGGAATGCAGTTTGTCCTGTATTTACAGGCATATGCCATATGACCACCCTGACCATGCAAATAACTAATTAATTATTATTCCAAAAATAATTTTTCCAGCTAGAAAACATCTACCGGAGGAAATTCATATTTCACTATTGTAAGTTAATTTGGTTAAACAGAGAAACAAATGTATTAATGTTTTAATTTGAACTGGGTGCAGCTGCGCTAGCCTCAACCCCCACAAAGGTTTAATAAACATGGCTCTCAAGACGCAAAAAGAGGATGAACAGACAAACCGATTCAACCAAGTGAGTCATTTACTCTGGAAGCGTTCCGATTGATTTATTTCGCGACTTTGAGCATTAAGTTAAAGTGATTCACTAGCCAAAAAAAACAAAAACTGATAACAAAAATGGAGCTTTTCAAATCTCTGAATCAGTTAAGCCATTGCATCACAAAATGATTCACTGTTTAGAAGCGCTCCAATCAGATCGTGAATCATTTGATTCAGAACAGGACTTCAAAATGCATCTCAAATAATTTGATTTAGATTGGGACCAGTGGGTTTTTGAATCAATTGATTCAGATCGGACTGGAGTACACATCACGGGTGATTTGATTTAGATTGGAACTTCTGAGCGGGTTTGCGACAATTGATTCAAATCAGAAATTTGGAGCACAGATGGCTAATCATTTGATTCAGATTGGTTCTTCAGAACATGGATCCTGAATCATTTCAAATCTGCTGAAGCTGGTTGCCTTAATTTTAAGCTGGCTCAACTTTTTCTTTTTTTTTTCTTTTTTACAGTGTAGTAACCATGTTTTTTTTTGTATAATCACAGTTTTACTTCAAATACCATGGTTAAGCTATGGCTAAACCATGGTTAATTTGTGGTTGCCACGGTTTTATTAAACATATTTTTGTTGTTGTTTTTTGAGTAAAACTATAGTTTCCAAAGTCTGACATTAATTGTTTTGAATGTCAAGGGTGTATCATTTCATAGAGATGCTATTATATGTCCCTACCAATATCCAGCGACTACTTAATTGACCCCAGCAATAATTTTGATCCAACAATTAAATGTCGGTGGTCTGCCGTTATGTCCCCACCAAAGCCAAAATCAAACTTACACCCTTCATATTTTAGCACGTTTTTTTAAGAACTACATGCTATTCTATATAACTATTCTTATTATTTCAGCACGTCAGTTTCGTATTTTTAGTATAGCCTATCTATCTATATTCATATCAAATCTTACTATTTTGAACGAATTAGTTGAATCAAAGATGGATTTTGTTTATGTATTTGATTTGGTTTATTTGGTTTGCTAAATCCTTCACGGAAATGTCCTCGTTTTGTTGTTAAAATAGCCACCCTTGTTTGAAAGGGCTTGTAATTCTGTAGTTGTTCAGTGTTCGGAAGGGACGTCCATTCAGGTGAAGCTGTGTTTCCTTTGGCAGACCGACATAAACATATCTGGACAGATTTGTTTTATCCAGATAATGATGACGGTAGTGATGTATAAGCTGTGTTGAAGTGCTAAATGACTCCGTTGGGCTTTTCTATGAACGATTAATGTAATGGGTCCTGATATAAACCACAGGAGTGCACACACAATACATGGTTCACTATCTGTGCATACTGAGGTTCACACAGCTGCACAAAACCATTGTCAGTCCAAATACAGATCTGTTCAGACGCACAGACTGACCATTGCATTTTATAACTGAATATACATTTTCTGGAGTCAGAATAGTTTTTATATGACGTCGTAAGTTCACAAATGTTATGTCAGCTTCAAGTTATGAAAAATGGGAGAATATCAGATTTTGGGTGGATAAAGCTTGATTGATGAACTGAAAAGAATGAGCGTAACCACATATCTGGGAGGATGAAGCAGCGGGAGTTGCCTGAAATAGTGGAGCAGAAACAATATGATGTATATTTTCCTATTATTATCTGTCAGTATGGTTACAAGCATTACTTAATTTGAGAATCATACCTGTTAGTAATTCTTGTGCTATGTGAACAGAGACTAAGATATTGAAATTCCTAAGAGAAGACCATAAGATCTTAAAGCTGCAGTAACACACAACATAGTCAGTTATTAAGAAAACAGTAATCCACTGAAAACATCCTTAGATGAATAACATTACCATGTCCAAATGGTGATCGGTCTCATCTGTCCACTTGAGACAAGTCTTAAAACCAGGTGTAAAGAAGAACTGAGAGATGGGCTTGGACTCTTGCCATTCAGTTCATAGTGCATAGGGCTTTAAGAAAGAACAAAACACGTTCGTGCTTTTATGAAAGGACAAGTTATGCCTGATGTAAATGCAAGAACAGCTGATGATGATTCTGGGATGTTGATGTCTGTGTGCACTTTAGTAGGAATGATGCAGATGACAGACCTCAATCTGTCACTTCCTCTTTCGTTTGGCATCTTCTGATGGCAAAGGAAACTCAAATAAGCCTGTCTGTAAGTGGCTCTTGCCAACACCGAATGCACATTCATATAAATAAGATGAAATTAATAGAGATAATTTAAAGGCATCGTTGTGGCAAATGTGTAAGGCATTCAATATGTTTATTATATTGTTTATTTCTATATCATTATACATAAAGAAAGAGCATTTTAGCTAACTAAAACTAGTAAAAGAAAGCACATGAATTACTTAATTACTTAAAATAATGAAATTAAATGTAAACGCAAATAAAATGTAAAATAAATTAACTTATTTTTATCTTAGCTAGTTTCCAAGATTTCTCGTTTTCATTATTAATTGAAAATTAATGAAATTAAAGTATATATAGACACATTTTAAAACATCAAAAACTAATAGAGGTGACAAAAACATAATATAATTATTAAACTTGAACTAAAATTAACACGAAAGCAGAAAATATAAAAATCAAATCAAATTTAAAATATTAACAAAAACTTAAGAGTGCATTCTTGTATTCGGTGTGTTTTTGTTGTCCGAGTGCGTCGCTTTTATTAATTTATTTCAGTTTCTTTCACCGTGAACACTTGGTCTCGTAAGATGCTCTAACAAGTTAAGCATCAGTAAAGACAATCTTTATGAAACCGCTGCATCCCATTTCACTCCATCAAAATGTTTTTAAACACACAAACGTATGCCATGTGAATGGCTCCATGTGCAATAACCCTTTTTTTACAGTGTCCTTGTCACATGTCCTCACTGCAGTAACAGTAAATAATACATAAGTACATGCAACTAAAGCCTTTTCCTAACCCTACAGTAAGTACATGTTACTAAATGTAAAATTCCCATTGTAACAAAGGCGCCCTAATGTAAAGTAACTGTTGTTATTTAGAATGCTTTTTAAATCGTACTAAACAATCCTTGCAGCACACACCTCATTGCATTTATTTGCAAGATTTTTGCCCATTACTGTGCTTGACAAAATCTCAGCTCTTAAGCTGTAGTTAAGCTGCGAGAGCAGACTGTGTTCTTACCGTCTGCACGGCTTATCCAGACTCCACAGCGCGTCTGTTCAGCTGACCTCTGGGTAAAAATGGCATTGATCGATATTCCAACCCTTTCTCTTCAGAAGAGTAAAGGAGTGCTGTAGCTTCTGTTTATGCTAAATCAGAGGCTCGTCCAGGATACGCACTGCATTCCTCAGGATCCTCCAGAAATCCAGGGATGCCAAAGATGTCCAAATGTCCAAATATCCTCATACTGCATTAAACTTTGGAGACTTTTTGCCAAAACAGGAAAAAGGGAAGAAAATGTCTTCGCAATCTGCACTGATACAGTAACCAGCCTCAAAAAATGAGTGTGGAAAAAATAAACATAGAAGAATGTCCTCTCAGTCTGTACTGTGATGAGCAACCAGCCTTAAATAATGAGCGCTGCGAATAGAAACCCATTAGCTGTTCTCCAAGCCAGCGTTACACTTTCACACAAAAACAAGTAATTCAAGGATATGCCAACCATCCGTCACTCATGAAAATACATATATGTTTAAAGAATTTGGAAGCACTTGTTCACATAAGCAGCTGTTCATGTGCAGTTCTTTAAATGTTTACTGCGCAGGTTCTTGTCTTACATCCTTTATATACACAACTCCGAAAGAAGTAATCACTCGGAAAACAGCTTCAAACAGATGTTTATCCAACAGATTCCTCTGTAATGATTCATAAAAGTGAGGAAAAGCTGACTGCAAGTCCCTACAGAAGCCAAAATCCCATCATGCTCTCTCGGAGAGGAGCGCACGCATGTTGCCATGAACCGTCCTTCTGCGCAAACACGTCCCGATCCGAATCCCGCCGCTCTTCGGAGTTGAGTCTTCAAATATGTGATGTGGGCCCCATGGAGGTTACGGTCCCAGAGTCAGGTACCTGTCTGACGTGTCCCGTCCACTCCGGAGGATCACTGCTACCTGGTGCGCCACGTAATGAAGCAGCCCAGACAACTGAACTAAATTAAACAGTTTATTTCCACTCCATGAGAGGAGAGCGTGTGACTGCGAGAGCAGCACTGTGACGTTAGAGATGAGTTTGCTGTGCTGCTGGAGAGCTGGAGGACAGGGAGGATGTGAGGTGGGGGTATTGTGAAGACGGATGGCATGTGCTTCATCCCCTCTTTATACCACACACACCAGCTCCACCCCCTGTCCGTTGTGGACATTTACCTTCAGCCTGGATATCGGTCTATGCTAGAGATGTAAACAAAACTGTGAAGTCCTGCCTAAAGTCATGCTAATTTGTTTATTTCTCAATAGTAGTGCCAAGCTGCATTGATATTCCTTAAACATTGTGGTTTGGGGTTGTTCTAAATCCCTAAAGTCTGGAAAAAACACGACTTTTAAAATCTGAACAGGTTTTAAAAAACTGAGGATCACACACTACTTTAAATTAGATTTTGTATATATTATATTTCGATTATAAAATTGCATGTGCGAGTGTCACAGCTCCAATAAATCATTAGGTATTAAATTTAAGTTAGTTATGGTCATGTGAAGGAGACTTGTTGCATAACTTATTTCAGTGCAGTCATGTGAACAGCATGGAACCAAAAAAATGAACAGGTTTTTATGAGCAATGCAGGATTCACACAATGTGTGAATTTAACTGTAATCTTTGGAGAGCTGCCCAAAATGTTTTAATATATCACGTTATTGCATACTCATCATGACACATCTTTTTAAAACACCTTCAGCAGATCCTTTCAGTGCATCTCATTTATATTCAGTATATTTATTAACTGAGCAAATGCATTTATCTAAAGCAACTTACACATGAGGAAATTCCTCTTAGAACGTGTATATCTCGCCTAACTGTTCAAAAGTTATCAGGAAATGTTTAAATTCTGTTGAAGCCATATCATTGATCTGGAGCATGCGAGAAGGACCTTTTGTTTTGTGTTTTTCCCGCGAATTTCCCATGAATGTACAAGATTTCCTATAACTGCTGCTATAAGTAAAGAACTAGCAGAATAACAAAGTGTAGTAAATGGTAAAACTATGTGTGCTATGGTAAAAATAAATAAATAAAATTCTGTTGAAACCATTTTAAATTCACAAACAATTCCAAAGAAACAATAACACGTTGAATTAAACATGAAATTCTGAAGCAGAAAAATGATCGTTTTCATGGATAAAATAATTTTTACAGTGCACAAACCACTGTTTATGATTAAAATAATACATTAATTTAATAAATACCTGTTTTTGTACAGGTAAATTATCTGGAAGCGAATTCAAGTTATATTTTACGTAAAAAATTAGGTGAGTACAAAAATAGCCCACATTAAAAGTCTAGGATTCCAAAAAAATTCTTTTCTTTTTTAGGATTTTGAAGTATTCTTTTTAAATGTAATTTTTACTATGTTTTATATTTAAAATGTAAGATTCTGCATATTTCTAAGTCACTAATCGCAATTATAATTTTTTTATTAAATTATAAAAACAAATTCCATTAATGACTAGAACCCGCACACACACTTTCTGTGAAATAAACCTGAGGAATTATGAAAACGTGTATTTAAATATGATCATGTGTGTTACACACTATGAGAAAAGTACAGTTTTATTGGTAGAAGAAAGTTAGCGCACATATCAACAATTTTATTTTAAGATGCATTAACTTTAGAAGAAAAAATACTTAAGATTGTATGCATTATTATTTTCTGAAAAATCTTTTTAAAAGTTGATGCTTAAAACAAGAAAATGCTTTTTTTCATTTTCAGAAAACAACACGTAATATTGCATCTCAAGTAAATGTATCCTGAGTTAAGAATGTTTAGATGTTTGTGACAGAAAACTAGATGAAAATACTGAGCAAGAATATCTTTTTTTTGCAGTGTATGAAATAATTGAATAAACAAACACACTTAAGGCTGAAGGACGTGTATAGCTAAATGAGGGGCGTTGCAATTATTCACTAAGCTTTCTGAAGCCACGCATTTTCTGCAGAACGACAAGAAAACCTCGTAATGTCAGGCTGAACTTTGACATGGGGACAGTTAAATCCATAAAATGCTTAATTGCTGTAAGACACTATAGACAAGGTATATATAGCTGGATTAAATCGCCACTCTCTCCCAGACGAGTCTTGATTCAACATGTTTAGCTCATTATTTATCGGATACAATCTATACAGAAAGCCATGGTTGTTTAGAGCAGTTCCCATAGAAACTGATTTAGCCCGATGACTGATCTCTGGGGTGTGCCGTTAAAGCATTTTGGTCGACACAGGCCATTGTGAGTCGTGTCCATTCATAAATGATTTTAAAGCCATGGGATGATTGTAGTACTGGGAGTGCTGTGTGTGCAGGAACATCACTGACCTGTTTGTGGATATCAGAGCTGAACCCATAACATGAATCACACGCATTAGGATCCACAGATGTTTCCCTCTTCAGCTAATTTGATTTTGTGTATCTACAAACAGTTTCACAATGAAACAGATAGCTCACCCTGAAATGAAAATACTGTAGTTATTCACTCACTCTCATGTCAATTGGGTGTCAAACTCCGTAATCGCACTACATTTGACAGTATTACAGATAGCACTGTGTCGAGGAGCAGATGGAAAGTACACGTGTCGAGACGTGTTGCACCTGCTTTGACATCAGTGATGGTCACGAATCATTGACATCAAACCTGAATATGAGATTTTCAGCAAATCATAATTTACATTTATCTCCACGCCTCATGGAGGACTTTGAATGTGGCAAAAGAGCGATATGGATATCTGAGAACAGCTTCTGTGTGGTCTACTCAAGACATCAACGTTTGCCAGGTTAGCTTGTTAACGGCTAGCCCCTGCTAACTGGATCCAAAAAGCTACTTCCTCCTGTGATGGCTATTTAAAGAGACAGTACACTCAAACATGAAAATTCGCGTGTTGTTTCAAACCTGCATGGGTTTCTTTCTTCTGCTGAAGATATTTTGAAGAATGTTGGTAATTCCATAGTATTTTTGGAAGTCAATAGGAACAAGCACTCTTCAAAATCTCTTCTTTTGTGTTCAGCAGTAGACAGAAACTCAAACAGGGTTGAACAACTTGAGGGTGAATAAATGGCGACAGAATGTTCATTTTTTGGTTGAACTATTCATTTAATGTGAAAATATTTACATAAATCACAATATTGCTTGACATATTAGCATTAAATACTTTTATAATCTTATATTTTAAATGTCAACCGTGTTACGCTTAAAAGCATATTTAGGATTTATGTATTTGGAATGCATATACAATTCTCATCCATTTTGATAAAACAGTTTTAACATAAACTAATAAACTTAATGTGATGCATACGTAAAAGAAACACATAAGATTACTACAGTATAATACTAATAAATGGAATGTCCTTTAAAAACACAATAACCAGCTTTATACATTTTATCATCAATGCATGCAAAATATTTCCATATCGTAATTTAATATTCCTTGTTCCAGCTATTCCCTAGTGAAAAAAAATATAGTAAAATGTATTTGAAATACATGCTAAGTATACTACAAATACATTTACATATTTGTACTTTATGTACTGCAATTGTACTTATGGTATACTAAACTGGTATATTTAAAGTCTACTAAATTGTAACAATGAATTTTGTACTCAATGCATCTTAATTGTGCATAATTAGTGCTGAAAATAAAAATCTAATCAAATAGATGCGATTGTCAATAATAAAGTATGATTATTTTGAGTGGAAAATCTGACCTGTTTCTTACTAGTCATTTACATGACTGGACAATATGCATCACATTCCGTTTATTATTTTGTCACAAACTTTTTAAATGGAATTTACTACACAATTCAAATACTTAAACCTTAAATTCAGGCATAAATATTTTTGCTGAGTGTACCTTTGAAAACATACCCTAAAATACTTGTATTTATTTAGTTTGAGATGCCACACACTGTTTAAACATATTTTTTTCCTGATAGATAGTTTAAAATTGTACAAACTTGACAAGGCACTTGCAGAATGACCCTATAATTGTTGCGTCTATGACACTAGCTCAAACTGTGGTTGGGTTTCTTGGAAACAAACTTTTGTTCCACTTTTTTGGAAAGCCAAAGCCGTAGAAGAGCCGCTGTATCTGGAGGCCTGAGCAGAAGTGAAAAATGTAGCATTCCTACACTCTTAATCACCGCCGTCAGTTTATCATCCATTATTGAGATGAAGAGACGGACCTCCCTCTCTCTAATGGGAGGTCAGATTGAGCGCTGGCCAGAGGACTGGGAGCAGGTGAGGCTATGAAGAGGGCCGCAGTGGTGTAAACACCACAGTAAAGCATGAGAGCGCCCTCACAGCTGTGCAGGACTCTAACATCTGCGGTCTGAAAAATGGAACATTGAGTCAGCCATGAGTGTGCATGGCCTGCTAATGATATAAGCGATACCATTAGACTTTGAAAATGTCTAGGAGATGTGTGTATAGGAGACAGAAAGACACTGGGCCTGTAATGCAAGCCTTCAATCTAGCATTTGCTGGAAACTTAACAAAAGATGCAGAATCATTCCAGCAGCGTGCCAAGAAACTGTCCATTTACTTATATTTAAAGGGAAAGTTCAAGCCAAAATTGACTCGCCCTTATGTTGTTCCATATTTTGGTCCTGTATGGATTTCATTCTTCATTTGAAGACAAAAGAAGATATTTTAAAGAATGTTGGTAACCAAACAGTTGTTGGACTTCCAAATGGAATATGGAAGTCAATGGTTCCAGCGACGGTTTGGTTACCAATGATCTTCAATATATTTTCTTTTGTGTTCAACAGAAGAAAGAAACTCACACAACTTGTGACTAAACGTTGTTTTTAATTTTTTGAGTGAATTATTCCTTTGTCTCTTTCCTTTAAATACGGTGAGAAAATTCGAATATAACAAGGGAAAGAGAGCATGTCATACAATTTCCATTTAATTAGCCCTCATTTTAATTTATTTTACAACAGTAATCGTTCTGCTTTTAGTGTCTTTTATTAGTGTATATATTTATATATTTAGTGTATTATTAGTGGGGAGCTATTTTATTGCCAATGTAAATGTCTCCATAAATGTTCATTTGAGCTCAGTGGTCACACTGTTTTTAGTTTAGTTAAAACAAACATCAATGCAAAATACAATACATAATTAAATATGATCTCTGATGCATTTCTGAACGTCATATCACGACGAGAAAAAGCATGTGTTGTAAGAATAAAGAAATTGCACAAAAAAACGTCAAGCTAAAAAGATTTACTAAACTATGAAGTAAACTCACATTACGAGATATGTGACGTCACACTTTAATATATAAAGTTAAAATAAGAAAATAACATTGTGTGATATAAAGTTGCAAGTATAAGAAACACAACACAAAGTCACTATTAAAAAAATAAACACATTTTGATTGATCAAATTATAATTACGAGACAAAGTTGCAATAGTGAGATATGAATTTACATTTGTCCTTTTTTACTCTAAGGCAGAAATGGAGGTTACACTTTGTTTTGATAGTCCACTTTATACATTCTACTAACTATAAATAAATAAGGAAGTGTAACGGAGCAGACGAGGACGATAGTATAGTGAACCCAGGTGCAGGTTATTACAGTGCTGTTAGGACAAAATGTCCTGGATGAGAAACAAAACATAAACATTAGCATGAACAATGAGACTGCATGAATCAGGCCATTAAACGCCTCTTAAGTTAAAACAATAATATTGTGTTTAAAAATTAATATAGGCTACTGTAAGACTGAAAATTTATGTTCTTCCCCTGAGATGCATTTTGGCATACATTTACATTTTGTTGAGCTTTACTGTTTACAATCTATATTTAACAGACGGATGGATGGATAGATAGTAAATCCAGATAAACTGATCATTTTGTAGTAGTTTCTTAGTGTTTTCCATTGCTGTGAACAATGATTTTTCATATTTGGAAATAAAACACTGATTATTGAAGTGCGTTTTACTTCAAAATGCCATATTTAGTTAATTGTTACTTGCCGTTTCTTTATCACTTTTTGTGAAATTTACGAGCAATTTTTAAGTGAAACTTGTTTCAAAGTAAACCTTAAGCCATTTTAACTTTTTCCCTACTCAACAAATAAAGCTATCCAAAAGAAATAAGTGTAACGTGATGTACCACTTATACAAAACCATGAGAACTTTCTCCGAATGTGCTGATTATATCTAAAGATGTTCTCCAGCTATTCATCTTCAACAGAACTGAGGCGTCTTCAGAGATAAAGTCAGATTTATAGTGATCTTGTGTTGCACAAAGGGTCAAACAGTCTGTGTTAGTCCTATTGTGAACAGCATGAAACAGATGTTTTTGGTATCATGGAATGGTTTGTCACATGAGAATATGATGACAGATTTATAATTATCTTAACGCAAGCCGTTTCTATTAAGACCGAATGAATCTTTAAACCCATTTTTGGACACCAATATAGCGATGATAAAGAATAATTCAAATCGAACATCTGTTCTGCTTTAGGAACAGTTTGTACCATATTCCCGCTCCCATTAATTGACAAATATTCCAAGATTTATACTTTGTTTCTCAGTTCACGGTAATGTTTACATACACAGAAAAGATCCTCTTGGCATTTTCAAAGTAAGCACAAGTGCACGCTGCCAAGCAGCCAAAAGAGAATCCAATTATATTGGGCTGGCCTAGAAAACCACCCTACCAACTGAATATGACACTGAATATCGCTTTGCTCTCATAAAATGAATTTGCAGAAAGGTTAACATACAGACAGCGATACGAGGAGCTCAGGAAAAGAAAGTTCACTTTCAGGACTCAATGTCTACAATCTATTCGATGCCAAGGTTCGAGAAAAGAGTCCTTTACGATGCCATAATATCACCCGTGGGGACTTGTGCCTCATCGTTTTCTGCAGACGTTGCATCCCAGATGTTTGTATGCGTGGATATGTGTGTTCAGAAGGGTGGGGATTGTGAGTGGTCAAATTTGAGAAGTTTGGTTTCAGTGTATTGGATTCCCTCCACTCAGCACTCTGTAAATTATTCAGCTGTGGGACTGGCTTGGTTTAGATTTTTATTAGCTAAAGACCAACTTCATATATTTCTCTCTCAGAGTTTATCTCACACTAAACAAACTCATCTTTTACACTGAGATGTGGATGATTTGGGCTCTTTGGACAGGCAGTGTAATTAAAATCATAATAAATCAATGGTAGCGCAACACTAAAACCCAAAACTAAGTAAAACAAGACAACGCAGGCTATGATAAATCCACTAACGCCGCAAGTATTCTAATGTTTACTACAGTTCCAGCACTCGCAGCACAAATGGCTGAAATTCCATCTAGCAAAATCACTGGGTTTCTAACTGAGCTGATCATTATTTTAGGCTGGTATTTGTAGTAACTGTGCTTTCTTATCTTAGCTTACTCGCCTATTGAGTCCAATTAAAACACCACTATTAAATTCTGGAACCAAACATAAGCAAATATGGATCAATGGCACAGCCGTGTTTACTATTAAGAAAATAAATAAATTCATACTTATTTTTTCATGTCTTATTGTCTGGTAAATGTACCGAGTTATGTGAGTTTATGCTTAAAACAAGACAAAATATGGATGAAAAGTATGAAAAACAAAACAAAACAAAACTGAGGATTAAAATAATAATAATTCGTTACATTTATATAGCGCTTTTCTAGGCACTCAAAGCACTTTACATACAAGGGGGTATCTCCTCATCCACCACCAGTGTGCAGCATCCACCTGGATGATGCGACGGCAGCCATAGTGTGCCAGAATGCCCACCACACACCAGCTTACTGGTGGAGAGGAGACAGAGTGATGAAGCCAATCAGTAGATATGGGGATGATTAGAGGTACATTTGCAAATTTGGCCAGGATACCAGGGTTACACCCCTACTCTTTTTTGAAAGAGGGATTTTTAATGGCCACAGAGAGTCAGGACCTCGGTTTATCGTCTCATCCGAAGGACGGTGCTTTTTACAGTATAGTGTCCCCGTCACTACACTGGGGCGTTAGGACCCACACAGACCACAGGGTGAGTAACCCCTCTGCTGGTCTCACTTGCACCTCTTCCAGCAGCAACCTAGTTTTCTCAGGAGTCTCCCATCCAGGTACTGACCAGCTCAACCCTGCTTAGCTTCAGTGGGCAATACACTATATATATATATATATATATATATATATATATATATATATATATACACACACAAAATATTTACTAAAATAAGTTTCAAAATATATATTTATATAAATTTACATAAACTTATTTTTTTTTAATTGCAAATGTTTTTGTTTTGTATATATTTAAATGTATTTAGTTATAGTAAAAGTAGTTGATATTTTATATTCAGACTAGTGTTGTCAAACGATTAATCTCATCTAAAATAAAGGTTTTTGTTAACACAATATACAGGTACATCTAAAAAAAAAAAAATTTGGTGAAAAAGTTCCTTTTTTTCTTGTAACTTATTTAAAAAAGTGAAATTTTCATATATTTTAGATTCATTACATGTAAAGTAAAACACTTAAAACGTTTTTTTTAATGATTAAAGCTTACAGCTTATGAAAGTCAAAAATCAGTATCTCAAAATATTAAAATATTTACATTTGAGTTTCAATAAATGACCATCCATACAGTATAAATTATGGGTATCTCTTGTTCTTTGAAACAACATTAATGGGGAACACTGCTGACTTGGCAATGGTCCAGAAGATGAATCATTGACACGCTCCACAAAGAGGGTCAGTCACAGAGGGTCATTACTGAAAGCAGTGGCTGTTCAAGGAGTGCTGTATCAAAGCATATTAAATGCAAAGTTTACTGGAAGGAAGAAATTGGGTAGGAAAATGTGCACAAGCAACAGGGACTGACCGCAAGCTTGAGAATACTGTCAAGCAAAGCCGATTCAAACACTTGAGAGAGCTTCACAAGGAGTGAACTGAAGCGGGAGTCAGTGCATCAAGAGTCACCACGCTCAGACATCTTCAGGAAAAGGGCTACCAAGCCACTTCTGAAACAGAAACATGGTCAGAAGGATCTTACCTGGGCTAAGGAGAAAAAGAACTGGACTGTTGCTGAGTGGTCCAAAGTCTTCTTTTCAGATGAAAGTAAATTTTGCATTTCATTTGTAAATCAAGGTCCCAGAGTCTGGATGAAGAGTGGAGAGGCACAGAATCCATGTTGCTTGAAGTCCAGTGTGAAGTTTCCACAGTCAGTGATGATTTTGGCTGCCATGTCATCTGCTGGTGTTGGTCCACTGTGTTTTCTGAAGTCCAACACAGCCATCTACCAGGACATTTTAGAGCACTTCATGCTTCCTTCTGCTGACCAACTTTATGGAGATGCAGATTTCATTTTCCAGCAGGACTTGGCACCTGTCCACACTGCCAAAGGTACCAAAAGCTGGTTCAATGACCATGGTGTTACTGTGCTTGATTGGCCAGCAAACTCGCCTGACCTGAACCCCATAGATAATCTATGTAATTTATGAATCTATCTTTATTAAGAAATAAAGGCTTGAAATATTTCACTCTATGTGTAATAAAACTATAAAATATATGGGTTTCACTTTCTGATAATATTCCAATTTTCTTAGATGTAGCTGTATATATATCAACCCCCAATGAATTATAGAAACAAATAGATGTAGCTATTGTTCATGGACAGCATCTGTAACTACAACATATTTTTAAAAATGTGCTAAAATAAGTTAAAAATATATATTTATGTAAACATATTTTCTGTTTTCTACCAATATTTTTTTATAAATCTTTCACAAACACCCACTGTATTTAAAGTGTAAGTACAAAAGTCTAAGTGGAAAGATATTCCAAAGGAAAATAATTAGTTCATGGTTTCATTAAATGTACACTCTGGACGTAATTTCATCAGGCATCTAATTCATAATTTCCATTAGGGTAACTAGATATAGGACATCAATAACACGGTCCATCACACACCCACTCTGAACCATCACCAGCAGACTTAAGTAGCTATAAATCTTCCTTGTTTACTAACACATATTTCATTACAGTCACATCTTGGACTTTAAGCTCCCGGCCGAATAAAAGTCCCGCAGTCACTGCCATTCTAACAAAGCATGTGCTGTCCAACAGGCCCTTGAGTTGCTTATCAAAATGCCAGCTCTAATGGAGAGAGGCTTTTAACAGGCTCTGATATCAAAAACATTTCTGAAAGATCGCCTCCATTAAAGCCGACTGCATAAATCTGAGGTCAGAGTTGAAGAGATTGCCTGCTGGATGGTTTATGAAGAATACAGCTCCACGAATGCCACTCTCTTTATCACAGAGTAGTTTGTTGCAGTCAGGAACTGTAGAATCGGACCCTTGACACGGAAGAATGATGCCTCTGACGCACAAGAGTGCTGGGTCGATGCTAACTGTTTTTGGGCTTCCGCTGAGACTGAAGGCGCTTGTACGGTTAAAATGCTGAGCGAGCTGCTTGCTTTCTAATGCAGTGGCTGCGGGATGAACACACCATGATATGGATACAGTCTTTAGTAGTTGTTTTTTCTTTCTTTGGCCAAACCAAGTAGCATTTTGATTTGAGATTCAGCACTTCGGACGAAGATGAACCGGTATTTCAACTTATGTTTTCGATCGGAAGGAAACCGAGCCAGCGAGCAAATCAATAAATCAGAGTGGCAGAAGAAAGTTCACATCAGCTTCTTTTTCCCGCAAACTCGTTAGAAAAGAAGAGACCAGAAGAAACTGTGGACCGATGCTTCATATTATAGCCGGCTTTTAGTTTTAGAGGTGAAATTATCATTTCTGCACCATAAGGTGCAATCTATATTGCATAAATAAAGACTAACCCCAAATTGTGGTTAGACCAAAACTTAAGACATAAGTTAAATGCTAAACACAGTATGTTTTACCACATTTCTCTAATTTTCTGCTTTCTTGAGATTTGTTGGAAATAATTAGATTAATCGTGATTGTAATTATTAATTTGACAGGTGTTTTTGACAAAATCCAATCTTTCTAAAGTTTTGTATAAGAATTATATTAATTTATTTCTACTTTTTGATATAATTCACTGGGGGTTGAATGGCATTTCTCTATATTACACTATTGTTGAAACATGAACACAAAAGCTAATATTTTCAGAATTCTTCAGAATTTCTTCTTTTTTGGATTCAGTACAATAATGTCAGGTACATTATTGAATTTTCAAACTGTATGAATTGGTCTTAATAAAATAATATCAACTGTATTTTAAATACATTATAAAAATACAAAAAATGGCTAAAAACCATATTTGTACAGATATGGTTATGTATATTTTCTATCACTATATTTGTTTTAATGTTTTTGCCAGAGAATGCTTTTTAGCATGTTGACAGCATTTTTCAACTTTCACATTAATTTAATTTCAACGCTATACTTTATAAAGCGTACTGCCATTTAACCCCCATTTAATTTTGTTAACAAATACATAAATTATAAAATGATATAAATTCATGTACATAAACCTAAAAAAAATTGAATTACTTAAATTTAGAATAATTGTTTTGTAGATTTGACTTAAATATTTATTAGTTTTGGAACAATGTAAATGCCAAAACTCTTATTACTTTTACTCTTTTTTCCTCAAATTGGAAAAATGGTTCTTTATGCACAAAAGGTTGCTTTTATATTTTAGGAAAAGGCAGCACATTGTATGAAATCGAATGTTTTTTAGAAACAACTAAGCATGAAGGTCCATCCCTAAAATATATCTCAGCAGGCCATAAGCAGATCATACAATTTCATAAAAACTCACAACCGACCTGCCAGAAAGTGAAATAGTACCAGCTGCCATGAGAGTGTGTTGAAAAGGAGTAGTTCATGGAAGGATCATTATATTTAGGGGTCCTTGACATCAAAAAGCTTGAAAACCCCTGCTGGAAGATGTCATAACTACACCATCTGGCTTCGAAAAGCATCCTGGGAGAAAGTATTTTAACATGAAGCATTACACACTTCACTTTTAAATCCTGATTGGTCTTCGACTCTTGACAAATCCACTTCAGTGGTTTGAATTCTATACAAGGCGCTGCCAGTGTTATTGGAACTGTAATTTGCTCAATAAAAAAAATGTTGTCAATAGTTTCCAGCTCATTAGTACGGTCACGTGATGTCACCATGAGCCAAATTTCACATAACAACCATAATTAGTCCCATGAGCGGAAGCTGGTTTGACAGGCCTCGCAACATTTCTTTAGTATTTTTCTTTATTTTCAGCTCTGGTGAATTTAATTAATGATTTAATTTATCTCATTTCATGTTATAAAATTAATAATGACACCCAAATTTAAAGTTTATGGCTTCCAAGTGGCCATTTTATATATACACACTATATTGCCAAAAGTATTGGTTCACCCGTACTAATAAAAGGTTTGACTACTTTAGTAATTTCCATGAGTACAAATCTTAATGTTTAAGCATATAATGATATTCTAGGGAGTATGGACAGGACCCTTTTCTATTCTAACATGACAGTGTCTCTGTGTATAAGACAAGGATCAAAGAGAAATGATGATTCAGTCAGTGTGGAAGAACTTGACTGGTCTGCAGAAAGACAAGTCCTAATCCCAGCTGAACACCTCTGGTGTGACTTTAAATGCAGACCTTGAGCCAAAAATTCATGAATCAGAAACAGAAATCGCCACGATTGTTTCATGATGCCAGTGTTTCGTCTGGGACACCCGAAAATCATTCAGTGTATTTCGGGCTTTAAAGGAAGTGCTCCTAATCTCAGCTAGTTACCTGTATAAAAGACAACCTGTCCACAGAAGCAATCAATCAATCAGATTCCAAACTCTCCACCATGGCCAAGACCAAAGAGCTGTCCAAGGATGTCAGGGACAAGATTGTAGACCTACACAAAACTGGAATGGGCTACCAGTCCATCGCCAAGTAGCTTGATGAGAAGTTGACAACAGTTGGTGCGATTATTCGCTAATGGAAGAAACACAACATAGCTGTCAACCTCCCTCGGTCTGGGGCTCCATGCAAGATCTCACCTCGTGGAGTTTCAATGATCATGAGAACGGTGAGGAATCAGCCCAGAACTACATGGGAGGATCTGGTCAATGATCTCAAGGCAGCTGGGACCATAGTCATCAAGAAAACAGTGTGAAGGACTGAAATCCTGCAGCGCCCGCAATGTCCCCCTGCTCAAGAGAGCACATGTACAGCCCGTCTGAAGTTTGCCAATGATTCAGAGGAGAACTGGATGAAAGTGTTGTGTTCAGATGAGACCAAAATCAAGCTCTTTGGCATCAACTCAACTCGCCGTGTTTGGAGGAGGAGGAATGCTGTCTATGACCCCAAGAACACCATCCCTAGCGTCAAACATGGAGGTGGAAACATTGTGCTTTGGGAGTGTTTTTCTCCAAAGGGGACAGGACAACTGCACTGCATCAAAGGGACGATGGACCGGGCCATGTACCATCAGGGCCAGGGCATTGAGGCCAGTCAGGGCATTGAAAATAGGTCGTGGATGGGTATTCCAGCATGATAATGACCCAAAACAACTAAGGAGTGGCTCAAGAAGAAGCACATTAAGGTCCTGGAGTGGCCTAGCCCATAGCAAACCTGTGGAGGGAGCTGACGGTTCGAGTTGCCCAACGTCAGCCTCGAAACCTTAATGACTTGGAGAGGATCTGCAAAGAGGAGTGGGACAAAATCCCTCCTAAGATGTGTACAAACCTGGTGGCCAACTACAAGAAACGTCTGACCTCTGTGATTGCCAACATGGGTTTTGCCACCAAAGTACTGCATGTTTTGTGACTCGGTCAAACACCTATTTGACTCATTAAAATGCAAATCAATGTATAACTTTTTTGAAATGTGCTTTCTGGATTTTTTTGATGTTATTCTGTCTCTCACTGGTCAAATAAACCTACCATTAAAATGATAGACGGATCATTTATTTGTCTGTGGGCAAACATACAAAATCAGCAGGGGATCACATTTGTTCCCCTTCTGTATACATACACATATAAATCTGTACAGGTTTGCTAATCTTTACAGAAAAATTGTTTTGCAATTTCAGTGTCGTGATCAAATTATTAGCAGATTGAAGGTCCTGATGAGGACACGTGTGCTAATTACGCCGTTTGGCTTTTAGTCTCATGGATATAATTGGCACTCTTTTTTGTGTCTCTGTGGTTGTCAACAGGGAAAAGGCCAAAGCAAACAAACCAGTCTCCAAGATTCTTGTGTTTTCTCTGCTCGTTCCAACCAAATAAACTGCAAACAGCTGTTTCTCACATCTCATTAATTATTTAAAAGCCTCTCAGTAACCGCTGTGCTAATCACCTGTAAATATGGTCCAGTGAACTCAACGGGTCTCTAATAAAAATCTAACACCTTGGAACAGTTTTCATTGTGGTGATAATAGAGCTGTGCGCACATATATGAGGATATTCCCAGCTATGAGTTTGCCACACATCTCTATACTTCGCGCCAGACGAGACCACCCCAGAAACCAGTGATTATAAACACTCCCTGAATAGAACAACTGGAAACTGCTAACACCAATCTATGAGGCCCAGACCCCTAACATGAACTGCTGAAAGAAAATTAACATGGTGGACCTGTATTAAGACTTACAGGGATAGATTAATTTTGTAATGGTTTCAGACTCTGAAATATGAATGTATTTATGCATATAAAATGGTGAATGATGCATATGAGTTATGTAAATTAAATTAGAAATATAAAAAGGAACAATGGTTTAACAGCTCCTCCGTGTGGCCACAACAAGAACTCGTACTTCTTCTACTACAGGGTACATTATGAATATATTTTGATACGTAAGACAGTCAAAATGTAAACTTGTGAGTCATAAACAAGTGAGGTCCTAGGGCATTTTTAGGATTTTTAAGAAACAACAAAAGTCCATTTCATGTGGGCCAATTATTAAAAATAGCTATTTAATAACATTCTAGCAAATTATTTAAATAGCCTACAGCATGACATCCCATTGACCTCCTGTTCGCATGCTCACCAACAAGATTAAAGTAACTTAAAAATCACTTCAGCTATCATTTTTTAATTAACCAAGTATGTTTGTATGCAAGTGATGGACAGAGGAAGAGAACTTAACCAAGACATGTTATTTATTATACAGTGGAGACAGAAATGTGTTCGTTCTGGGCATCAACTCTATCTATATATATATATATTATTAGACTATTAAAGAGTCTTCAGAAAAACGGAATCAGTTAGACAATTACACAACAGAACAATAGCTGAAACAGCAAATAGGCATGTAAAATCTAATTAAAATGTACCTCTGTTCTGGCCAACAAGTAGCCTAGCCTTAGTTTATTTAATTCGTTTAATCGATTAACTCCAATTATGTTTATTCCAGTTAACCTGTTCGGCAACTGCATTTTTGTGCTTCTGGCTGCTTAAATATGTTATTGCGTAATTTAAATAATTTCATTTTTTAAATGCATCTCTATATTCATCCTGTGTGTCATCTTAAGGTGTAAATGTATTTTATTTTACTGTAGTTCTGCTAACCTGGCTACAGGCAATGAAGTTCCAATCTTAAGTCAAATGATTTGCTCGCATCGCTAATCATTAAATTAGTGAAATAATTTGTGAACCTACTCCGAAGTTCCCCAATTCGTAATACGAAATCCAAAGTACCGATCGAAATCAGAGGAAAAAAGATGTTTACAAATAAAATATTAATATTTCTACTCCAAAGAAAACATTCAACACAAATCTACCAACATATTCAAAGCGAGGTAACCAGTGAAACACTCAATTAATGTGACAAATTAATACCTCAAAATACATGTTATATTGAGACATTGTGCATTATGATCCAGTTTGGAATAGTTTTGAACACTGCAATTAATTTGGTGACAATAGGAAATCAATTAAATGCATATTCATCTAATACCATTGAAGAATGTTCAAATGATCTGCATATTGTAATGAATTTAGGAATTGTTGTATCTGAATGTATATGTAGAGTGATAGTCAATGTAAAAAGAGTAACAACACAATTAAAGAGGGTCAACTATTATTCAGCTGAACTGTGCAGGTGTTTTAAACACTTTGGCTACCTTATATGTTCTTACTCCACACGTATTAAATGTGCGTCATTGAAAGCACGTAGTTTTCCAGCATATTTACTTAACTTCTCAGGTAATATCAACAGTATGACCTACTTTCGGACGCGGCCGAAATTACAACAATAGTGCAGAAAAGCAGTGACATGGTACAGCGATTTCAGAAAACACTCAAACACGGAGTACAGAGATTTTTAATCGTAATACATTTGAGCAATATACAATATAAACACATCAAGCACTAGGGGACATATCCGGTCACAGTTTTGGGGGTCCTGATAGTCTCCAGCCTTCCATTTTTCCAATCTTGGTGAACATAGCCAAAGTTCCCAAGCCAATACACGCTGTGGTACCTGTCATAGCACTGTGTGCTAAACAATAAAAAACACCACCAACCTCTTTAGACTCTTCTTTAATAAAAAAATATTATGAATAATTATGAAAAACATGCGAGTATGTACATACTTCTTGCCCCGAGGAAAATACCCGAAGCACATCCACCAATGAAATAGTTAGTTGGGTCGTCAGGTGCTTCTCTGGCCTGTGCGCTTAGACAAGTGGCCAGTCCAAAGATGGCACCCATGGCGGCTAAAAGGGTTGCAAACAGGAAATTAGTTACTGGAGCAAGTGTGTGTTGCCATCTGATATAATGGATTTAAACTAAAAACCATCCCATTAATGCATCTACTGTTCTGACATGTAACAAGTAAACAAGGCCAACACAAGCAACTGTAAAGATACTATTTTAATACTTTTATTCAAACATGAAGTGCTGATAGAGAAAAATAAATATAGAAGATGAAATCACAGACAAAGGCTGCATCCAAAATTGCACACTTCCGTATTATATAGTAGGCAAAAACAACGTTCAGTGAAAATACTAGCATGTCCAAATTCACAGAGTTAATAAAATAGACAAAAAGACCCAAAAACTGAGGCCATGAGAGAGGATTTGTTAATGACAGTGATCCAACATAACTGATACTGGAAGGTCACATGACAATGACAACATGATGAATGTCTACGTCCGAATTACATTCATTGTACATAAATTATAGAACAAATAGAACATTATAGACAGACATTTTAATGGTTACTAAGAAATGACTTATTCAAAAGAAGTAGCTACTCAGAGAGCACGCAATTTCATATGCAGTGAGTCTTTAACCAACACAAATTACCCTGATCTCCCACAAATACATATATATTGAATTGTGTATATTGTGTATATCAATTTAAAAAAATATATATATGACTGGTTTTGTGGTCCAGGTTCACATACATATGTGACCCTCTCTGTGAAATCCAGACTTAAGTCTCAGAATCTAATTACGAGATAACAAGCATCAAAGTTAGATTTCTACCATTAATTTCACTACAATTTCAATCTTTGACGGCCTTATTTAGTCAATATTAAATATATAAAGGTTACAATTTCAAAGAGTGCTCTTTTCCATATGAAGGATGATTTTTTTTTAAGAAAACAGCTAATTTGTTTTCACAGAGAGGGTCACATATATATAGAGAGAACATTTCTACTGATATCCGTACAATGAACGAGACCACAGCTTGTTTGTCTTACCCATGGTGACAGTGCCTGCAGTTGCTCTGGTCAAAGCCTCAACAGCTGTTTCAGGTGGAAATGCCACAATGTGGTAAGCAGAACCTACCAGCCCTGCAGAACAACAACAGTAAGATAGTAATAAAGATCATGAAGCTTTGTTTAATACAGCAGGCCATGTCTGGTGACATCTGCATCACTACGAGAGTCATGCAAACGATGCAAGTTTGCAGCCCTGGATGTCATTTTGCGATCACAAAATACACGCCACTTAATAGTTATATAAATAAACTAATCCACGGAAATAAGTTGAACAAATATGAATAGAAGACAATTGTGAGAATAACGCGCTGTGTTATTCACTATTTCACTAGCAAGTGTAACATTACATGCTAACAGCTCAGCCTTTAGAGCGAATAAACATTACACGTGTAAAAGAAACTACGCTCAAAGGATCCGTCAGAACCCCTAGAAACCAGATATCCAGCAGTCTTACCGATGGCAGTGGCTATTTTCGTGGTGATCCATGTTTTGTCAACGCAGTCTTTGCCCTCTTCTAGATCCCAGTAGCCCATTTCTGCATCAAGGACACGGCTGTGATATCGCGAGAGTTCTTCTTCTTGAGTTTATTGGCGGTTGGTGCGCACCGAACGGGTGCATTACTACCACCAACTGGTATGGAGTGTGAACCACCTCTCACTCGATGTAGTTTCTCTAAGATAATGCAGTGATTGGCCATAAATGTATCTTTTGAGCTCGAGTTGCTTCTTGACCTCATTCTTTCAATGATGTTGTGGATCTAGTGAGAAGGGTATAACTCAGAGCCGGTGTTCTCAAATATTCGGTGACTGAGATTTTCGGTGACGCTGAACATGAATATTCATGAGTTTCCTGTTTCGCGTTAAAGCGCCACTGAAAACATTGACATCACACACGCGCGGTAGATTACACTCAAACTGTTTTCAGAATAAGGTTATGCTTCAGAGTGAGATGAAGTTCAGCAGGCATTAGGCTACTGTTAATTTAGGCACAATACTTTGTAGATTGTGTCATGTTATGTTTAATTGTATTATTACAGCTATTGATGTGCCTGAGGATACACTCCAACTTACTCAGCCAACAAACATTTTTGTTTATGTAACTAATTTATTTAGACAATCTTTAATACTGTTAATAACTGATATAAATGTATCTTTGGTGTTGGTGACACAATACAGTTTCAGTTGTGATCATTCTGTGGTGTTTCTTATTGTTTGCTCGGTTGGTAGCCTACATATCAACCCAACTTTAGTAATACATTAATGTGACCGTTTTTGTAATCTATTTAAATAGTTATATAACCATTCTTAACACAGTGTTGCAAATGGTTTGAAACCTGGTGAGATGGTAAAAGATAAAGTCAGTATGTGGCTATTTTGCATTTATGAATACAATAAAGACAGCAGGTTATTTTGGCGTTAGTTTTAATCGCAAATGTGTGTATGAAGAAGACATAACATAACCTGCAAAAGGCATATACAGCACACAGTATTGTGATTATCATGGGCTCTTTAGTCACTGGCTCAAATGATAAGTTAATCACTTTTTTGATCATTTTGTTGACCTACATGAAAATGTATATAACATACAACTCACAACTTTCACTCAAAATGAAGTAAAAGTGATAATACGGTAAATCATTTTGTTATTATTCAGATTGGAAAACAAAATCTATCTAATACAATGGTTACTATAATTATAGGTAATAAAATCACATACAGGCCAATCAGTGTAAATGATTAAATGTCAATATTCTAGTTTGCAGAAGCACTTCTTCTGGGGGAGACTTGATCTTCTCATGCACAGACCTGGGTTTATGCCTTCTGAATGAATCAGGGTTTTCTTCATTATATTAAAAAGGGATGATGTATTAAGCATAAATAATATAATGTCCCCTTGATGATCTTCCACAGAACCTCTGGATAACCTGTGCCGGGCTTGTGGAGAACAATACCCCACACACCAGACCAGGTAGACACTTGGGTATGTTAGATTATTATTATTATTTATATTATATATAAACACTACAGTGTATTTTAAAGTTGCACTACCGTATTCATTCATGTTGTAAATCTGATTTTGTTTAGATTGCATGTGACTCTTGCAACGGCTGGTACCGATGACTGTATGCGCTGGCCAAGTTTGGAGGCACGTTTTATTTGTCCGGGATGTCAAGGCAGACAGTAAAAACTAGACATTAAAAAAATGACCAAAATCCAAAACAGAAATACTTAAACTTCAATCAACATGATTTCAAAAAATATACAAACAAAGCTCAAAATATTAACTAAAACTATAAAAGTATCTCAGTGATACTAAAATAACTATGATCTTAATGTTATGCATTTGTTATGCTTAATGGTATGCCTAACTACAGGTGTTATGAGCGCAAACGAGTTCAAATTGCTGGTTTTATTTTGCGATTCAGCTGTAACAACATATAAAAAGGAGAGAAAGTAAAAGAAAGAAAATAAAATGGAATTTTCCAAAAGGTACCCTACAGAAAAGTTAGAATAACCTCAAATATACACTAGCTTATAGCCAACATAAACATAGCCTTTTTATCTCTAATCCTTGATTTGATGCTAAATGAAAGATTTTCTATTATCAACACATTCAATCTTAAAAGCGCAAGTAAATAAATAAATAAATAAATAGCCTACATACTTACATATACTTCCCTGTATGAACCTGAATTTCCCTGAATTTCCCTTTAGGTGACTGTATGCAATTTATGTAAACTTTTGTTTAAATAACTTAATTTTTATCATTTGGATATTATTTTTAATTACTTGTAAAATCTAAGTTTTTTTTTTTTTTTTTTTACAAAATGTAGGCTAAATTAAACGGGTAACCTATATTATAAAAGTTGAATTATCAGCACAATATTATTATTATAAGTGATGGCCCCAATTAGTTTGGAGCCTCGCAAGGAAAGTGCATTTTGTAATCACTGCTGCAGCTCTGTTTCGGCGACTCTGATTGGCCGGCGGCTCCAAATATTATTTCCGGGTTAACAGCTACAGGTTGCTATGAAGTTGGTGCATATGACGCGTCAGCTGACTGGAAAACAACACAAACTGCAACAAGCTGTTTATATAGGACAATGTCATAAACCTCCGCGCTGCATGTAAATGCACACTAACGACTGTCGCTGCATTATAGACGCGAAGATTTCCTGAGGAAGACAATCGCGCGTCGCTGCTGTAACGTTAGCGTCACGCATGCTGAGATTGAGAGAGTTCAGCAGCATTCAATCCGGACCCGCGGAAGATGATCAGTCCAGCGATGCGGTGTTGTCGTGGGTGAGAGAGAGCTCAGCGGACCGGTGCTTTCGTCTTCCGCATGCCGAGCATGTCGTCCCCGTCGCCGGTGCAGATCAGAGAGGCGAACGCACACCTGGCGGCGCTGCACAGGCGGGTCACAGACCTGGAGCGGAGGCTGGAGGACGCGGAGAAAACCGTGCGGGAGCAGGCGGAAAGCCTCATCCGCAAAGATGAGCAACTGAGAGCTACCACACAAGAAATCACGGAGGCCAAGGACAAGTAGGGGAAATAATATATTTACTTTCTTAAAGGGATGGTTCATCCAAAACTGTGGAGCTTCTGTCACCCAAAAAAAATGTGCAAACATACCTGGCAATAAAGCTAATTCTGATTCTGATTCTAAAAATGAAAAGTCTGTCATTAATTACTCACCCTCGTGTCGTTCCAAACCTGTTCATCTTCAGAACACATATTAAAAGGGTCATATGCAGTGTTGGAAAGAGTACTAAAAAACATACTCGAGTAAAATACCATTATCTTCCAAAATAAATGTAGTCTGAGTGGGGTAAAAGTACTTGTACTCATGAGTACTGAGCTGTGGATTCTACCCCGTCATAATAAATGCTGTACACAGCAACTTTTTTATTTAAAAAACATTGTGCATTCTGTAATTCACATTATCTTGTGTGTCAAAGAATGAAGAATATCTATCATCCAGCAGTTTTAATGTTGACTGTCAACTCTTTTAATACATCAAAACAGTATTCCGTTGAAGAAAAGATGAAAGTTATTCTCAGTACAATCATCCTCATTTAAATCACAAAGTTAGAAAAAGAATTTAAAAGCATGTGTAAGGCCAATGAGACCGCATGCTGGTGTTGCACATAAAATATTAATGTTTCGAACAGTGCAAATACAAACACCATTAGAGATTCATAGTTCACTATCACACACCATCATATGAGAGCCCATTTCTCTCGTTTTTTCAAAAAAAAATAAGATAACTAAACTTGGATAATTTGTTACAATTTTAACATACATGCACATTGTTCTATAAGGATGACATAATGCCACACCCTTTACACATTTACTCAAATTGTTATGCTCAGAAAACAATTTGTAATGAAAAATGCATTAAAAAGCCAAGTATTTCTGGTGAATCTTTTTCAAAAGAAAGCAAACGCACGTCTCGGTGAATCAGCAGCATCCACAACTGAATGGAACAAAACCGTTGAACTTGAAAATGGATCAACCTAAAAACATTATTAATGAGCCGCAGTTTTATTACATCACGCGCTGACACAGATACATTATTAACACCACGGGTCATCATCAATAAGGTGCATATTAGTCCTCAGTTTGAATATATTATTTCCAAACGTTTTAGTGTTTCCAAAACACTTTTTCACAGCGCGCACCATTTACCAAACCAGCCAGGCTTATTTCAGTTAATCTGACTTATTTTGAACCAAAATCAATTGACAATAAATCAGACTAACTGAAATAAACCTGGTTTATTTAGTAAATCTGTTTAATGTAACAGGCCCCAGAACTGTTTTGAGCCATGTATCAGATATCGGCTGCCCTGATTTCTAAATATCGGCATCGGTCACAGAAAAACCCTTATCGGTCGACCTCTATTGCAGACACTTAAATGAATTGTTTTGCCACTTTTGCACTTGTTAATAAACCATTTTGAATGCAAAGGGCACTTTTATTTTATTTATTTTTAAATAGTGTTTTTGTTTTTTTATGTATGTTTATTAAAAACAAGTTTTGTAATCACCAATTGTCCGGACCTTTGAAATAGATGAATATTCAGATTGTGACCTTTGAATGTAGATTTGTGAACCCCTGGTCTATATCATTCGAAGCTGAAATAATCTTATTTGTGTGCACTCACAATGTCAACAAAACGTCTTGATATTGTAAAATAAAGAAAACAAACAGGGTGGTCTTGATCTTGAGCAGGAACACTTCACAAAAACTGATCCGAAACTCTGCAAATAATTGCCTCACTGACATAATAAATATATTTCTAGAATGCTATAAATGACTACTTTACAAAAAATATTAAAATAAAAAATTAACATATTTCATTATGTAATCCGTAAAGATGCATTTCTCTCTAAGGAGGAGATATGGAGAGTCGGAGTCGTCAATCTCATACTATTTGATTTTTATTTATTTATTTATTTTTTGGGGCCGCTGTGCCAAGATTGTGTTTGCATGCAGTACAAATACCCTACAGCTGCATTTTAGTATTAAAAAAAGTCTGTGGCAGCCAACCTGTCATTCTTATCACGAAAAACAGCAATAACACGTAGCCTTATAGAGGTTTTTGAAACTCTAATTGATCAGTTTAATGAGATATTTGTTTGTTTTAAATGTTCAGATTTTGTTTCCAATATGCATTAAAATATGTATACATTTTTATTTCGTGCTACAAATATTAAAGAGGAAAATATCAATGATTCACATGCCGAGGCGAATGTAGTTACCTCATTTCAAATGAAAGAGCACGAAACACATTTATTGTTTGTATCTGATCTTAAAATGCACAGAAGGATGAGACTTTGTGTTATAATAAAAAAGCACAAAGCTTATTGCGACCCGAAAACGTTAAATATTATTTTTCAAGCTTTTATACCATAAATAAAACAGCTTGTGAATAGTCACCTAACGTTATTTACATCAGACAAATCAACAAGTTAACTTCGTTGGAGCCCATTTAATTTGGGGGGGGCCCGTACAAATGTTTTGCATAAGGGCCTGGGGCTGACTTGCTACACCACTGGACAGGTTACTGTTTCCAAACAAGTTTCCTTAATCACTCTGTTCAGTGTGTAGTCCTAAAATGCTGGGAAGTATTAAAGGAATAGGTCACCCCAAAATTAAAACAGATTTAAAGGAATTTGGCATTCCATTACTTGCTCACCAATGGATGCACTGCAGTGAATGGGTGCCGTCAGAATGAGAGTTCAAACAGCTGATACAATCATCACAATAATCCACACCTCTCCAGTCCATCAATTAACCTCTTATAATGTAAAAAGTTGCGTGTTTGTACGAAACAAATCCATCATTAAAACGTTTGTAACTTTTGCTTCAGCCTAAAACACGAGACCATGATAACATTTCCTCTTCAGTCCCTGTTGTCCACGCGCATCAAACCAACTAATATATTATACAGAATATGTAATACATACAGAACTGTTTTTGCTTGTAAAAGTTGCTTGGCTTGTGCATATTTCTCTCCTGATTCAGATGAGCTGACGTTTTAACTGGAGGATGAGTTATTATGGATTGTGGTCTCCACAGCAGTTAGAAAACATCTTTATGTTAAAAACATCTTAATGATGGATTTGTTGATGTATTTATCTCATATTCGATGTATTGATGTATTCGACTCTCGCAACAAGATCTGTGGTTAGAATTACATTTAGTGTGCTCACTATAGTCATGCCTCAAATATGAATAACAAAAGGCATTGTTTTTATGAATTTTATGTTTACTTGACAGACATATCAAACAACCACTATAGTCCTAATATAGCAACTGTTTTCAAAAAGACGCTTCAGCTTCAAGTTCATATTTGATGTCACTGTAGTGTATAGATAATTTTGGAGAACAAATCATGAACATATCTTCATAACAGACTTCAAAGGTACAGTTCAACCAAAAATTACATTTTTGCTAAATTGTTCCAAATCTGCATGAATTTATTTTTCCATACTTTAAACGTCAATGGGGACCAAGAACTGTTTAGTTACCCACATTCTTTGAAAATCTTATTTTGTGTTCAACAGCTCAAAGAAACTGAACAACTTGAGGGTGAGTAATTAAAGACAGAATTTTCATTTTTAAGTGAACTATCCCTTTAAAAAATTGACAACTGCTTCTCTAAAAAAATATTAGCAATTTCCTGAGGGTGCATTAGCTGTCCAGATTGGCCTACAAATTGCTGTTATGACTGAACAGCTCTATTCCGATTGGTGCAACTAATGGTGCATTAGTTGGACCATTAGTTGCACCAATGGGAATTGAGCTGTTCAACTAATGGTGCATTAACTGCAGCTTTAATTAAGAAATAATTTGCATCTTTATTTTCCATGTAGAGAGATTTTCTTCCTCCATGAGAAGCTTTTTCAATCAGAGGAATCCATCCATAAACTCAACCAAACGATTAAGGAAAAAGATTCTCTAATCGGACAGTTACAACACCGATGTCAGCTGCTGGACAACATTTGCAAAAGCCGTCCATTATTGGACAGCATGCTGGCCCAGATGGCCGAGGCAGAGAGGATGGGGTCTATCAGTGACTTGGGGAAGGCCACGACCAACAGCTCTCTCATGGACGGCGAATCTAACTGCAGCCCCAGCCGCCTCTCCAACCACAAAGACTTCTCCCTCAGCGAGGACGATTCTGATGATCAGGAATTAGATGGGGTCGTGTTTGGGACCACAGTATGAGTCTCCGCTCAACTGCTCCTCGTCTCAGGATTAGCAGCCTGTGTGTTTTGATGGTTACAATTGGTTCAGTGTCTGGTAAAACATCTGTTGTATCATAATACAAGTTACTGGAGTGTGAATGGGATGCTACTGTAAAGAGCGAATGCCTGGTCAATTCTGGCTAATTGGTGCAAGTATGCCACATATCATTAAGATTTGTCAGTTCTCATTACTGAATGAGCATTTTTTATACTTGGGTTCAGTTTAAAAGACTAACTAGTTTCATTTATCTTTTTAACTTTATATTTGCATATGCTTTGATATTTATCTGGTTATACCTTATGGAATTATATATGAATATTAGAGATTTTTTTTTTTTTTTGCATTGAAATGACCTGTTACTTGCAGTCCACCTGCAGTTTTATTAGTGACCATGATCCAGTCCTGATTTAAAAATCTGGTAAAAATGTTTTGGAGATGTAATATATGACATTTCTTGCTTACTGTTTTGTTGGAGCCTCTCAGTGAGCAATTTCAGCAGTCATTGACAAAGAACAAATGATGGATTCTTGTCCGTAGAGCCGTAGGAGTTGGATTGAGAAGATTTAGACCCAGTGTTATCCATTGTATGCCATGCATTAGTTACAAACAGACAGGTTTATATCATAAATTTGACACTTGGTCTCAGACTCCCATTTTAAAATGCAACACAATACTTTGCATACCATTGCTGGAAAGGAATAGCTCACACAACCTTTTCAATTTGGTCATTTGTTCAACTTCATGTCATGTCCTGACTGGTTCTAAACCTGTATTACTTTCTTCCGCAGAACACAGCATTTCATTTGAACAAAGTTGGAACCCAGTAGATGAAGAAAAATAAAATAAAACCTCTGTTTTTCCACAGCGGATAGAAAGTAATTGGACTATAATGTGACTTTAAAGTGTTACATTTTTCTCTACAGATAAGCCAAAGCCTAAAAAGATCATGTCTGCTTGTTTGATCTAATTATTGTGGAGTGCTAAATATCTAAAGTGTGTACTTTTTCCTCAGAAACACAAATATACAGCAAATCATGCAAACCCTAATATTACATTTCCTTTTAAATGTTTTAAAATAGCTTAACATATCTGTTATATTTCGGGTTGTGTGAACTATCCCTTTAAATGTGCATTATAATTATTCCTTACATGCGAGTTCTTTTGGACACATTTTTATAAAAAAGAAAGAACTTCACAGTAAGGCATTATGTATCATAAATTTAAAAAAAAGAAATTACAGCTTTAATGATGTTTATACATATTCTGTTGTTAATGTGAATTGATACAATTTGAAATGTTAAATGTATATTAGTGTACTCAATAGAACCTTGCTGAAAAACTGAAAATGTTTTCTTCCACTGACATTAAAAGAAATTGTGCTGGAAACTCACAGATATCAGAAGTGAATCATGGGAGTAATCCACACAAGCTTCAGCGCTGAAGCTCCCGGCTGCTGTTAATCACAGAGTCATTTTAGGTGCATGTATATCATTAAATGATCTATGCAGTGAAGTTGTTCTCTGAGAGCCTCCTTTAAAACAGTTAGCTCTTAAAATAGAGCTTCACCAGATAAACCAAGCGAGCTAAAGCTGTTGCTTATGCATTTACAGGCGCGTGGTTGAGAAATCACAAAAAGAGTGTAAACACACTTGTTAGTGTTTGTTGAATATCTTCTAGCTGTTTTCTGGGTTGAATGAATCATGTTACATATTTACATGTACTAACGACTGTCTTATTTGCTGTTATGTCAGTTTGAATGCGATGCAAACGCATATGGTACAGGCCTTTCTCCAAATTCATTTTGTTGTTCATTTAATTCGGCCGAGGAAAATCAAGTCTATGCAAGCGTGTCATATTTTGCCATATTTCCAGATGGAGCGGAGCATAATGTAATGAGTGAGTGTCCTAATGATGAGGCATTATTCATGTACAGCGTGTCATGTGTCCTGTTAAGACGTGATGGTTACACAATATTCGTTTTAAGAGTTACATGTGGTTTTGAACTGCAGCATGTTACATATTGGAGCATGCCATATTTGTCTTGCTAGTGCCCTGTACAGAAGTGTTTGCTAACATTTCCCCTACAGGTAAAGCAGTGCCTAAAAGACTGATGGTTACTTGTTCAATGGAATTATTTATTCTTAAATTCAAATAAATTATTTTGTTATTCTTCAGTGCTAAATGAGTACTAGTGCATACTTTTTCCTGATGCTTTGTGCGAAGGGACAAAAGGGACCTTGCTCTATGGACGCGACACGCATTTTGAAAAGCCGGTTACAATGAGGTAACTTTATTCACCCAACGGACATTAAAAAGAAACTTGGAGGTACTTACTACACCATACCATGAATTATGATTATTTTAGTGTTACAGACGTGCTAAATAACACATGTTATCAAATGTTCATTGACCAGAACAATAAATGGTAATATTTCAACGTGATTCCATCATTCTGACAGATGCTTTTTTATCCCAGTGAACACTGCTAATAGTGATTAGAAAAGTACAGCTCGTTCAGTCGACTGATGGATATGGATTATTTGTAGCATAATTTAATGATTTGAAATGGTTTGTGTTTTTGAGAGGAACTTCCCTAAATTAGAGGTGCCTCCTATAATCTAAAACGCAGTATGCTTGCTACCAAAAAAGTTGATATGCAGGACATAATTCAGATCCTAATATTCAATAATATTACATTCACTAAAATTGGCGTACAAATTCATCTTTATTTCAATATTTAATTAGACACTTTCTCCATTACATTATTTCCATTATCATTAACAGGACAAATAAACATGTCAGTAAACATGTTGCATTAAAAATGCTTCTGTTGAACTGCTCTCATACAGACTCAGTGGAGAAAAAGACTTTATAATGCATCTTTAATGGAGTCAGTGTGGTAGCAGCAGCTTGCCTCTACCAATGCAGTTATGAAACCCTTTGGTCCCATCAGGGCCGGCAGGCTGGCGAACAACCAGGACACTTAAAGACCTCATTATCTGATTGGGGGACACAGAGTCGCCCATCTCAGGCTGAATGACCTGGGCAGCATGCTTACGTCTCTGGACCCAAGGGCTGCTTGTGAAGCCCAAGTCGTCTGGGGAGAGCTCACCTGAGCCCTTGTACGTGCCGAAGGAGGACATTTCAGCTACAGTGGGCGAGCTGCTGAAAGGAAGAATGGCCAGAGGAGAGGTCACGTGACTGCAAGGAAAAAGCTTACGAGGCAGGAGAGGGCTTCCTACAGGGCTGCCAAGGGGATTCCTGTAAGGGTCAGAGCGAAATGTCGATATCCGCGGGATGGCGAGGGGGCTGCCGTAGAGGGCCTGAGGACGGGAGACTCTGCGGTTGGGCCGGGGCGAAGCAGGGGTAAAATCAGACTCTGAAGAGCTGCAAACAGCCGAATCCTCCAGAGAATAAAGGAAGCGCCTGGACTTTCTGTTTGGCTTTTTCAAACTCTCATTGTCAATACCTTCTTCAGACTCTTCCTCCACTAGACCTTGTCTCCATCCTGGCTTACGAGTCCCACGGCTTCCCAGCAGGACCACACAAACGCCCCTTCCTCCCTGCTGCTGCTCTTCCGCCTTCAGGGCTTCGTAGGCCTTGCGCGCACCCTCTAGATACTCGTACTCCACCACAGCACACACTTTGTGCCCCAGTTCCAGGTGTTTCTTAGTATAGCGCTTCAACTCCGTAGGGATATCTTTTCCTGGCCGCAGAATGCGGAGAGATGAGATGGTGCCATAGGGGGAAAACACCTGCATCGCAGCTTCCATGATGTCTAGCTGCTCCACACCCGGTGACACGTTTTCCTCTTCTTTGACCGGACCGTCTAGGAAGTTCCAGGCCAGAAGTAGCTTGCTTGTGGGAATGCACAGGAGCCAATCAGGTACTGGAGTCCTTCGTCGCACCTTGGTTCCCATCTCATTCACTTCCAGCTGCGGAGACGTTCTTGCAGCCGTCAGGGTGGTGTGCCAGTCACGCGTGAGATCTTTAATCTATGAACACACGAATCAAAGCACACTCAAAAATATTTTAATGTTTACTATAAGAAATGGTTTACTGGTAAATGAGAAGTTCCCTTACTATATATACACACAATCAAAAATGGTAACAGTTTTCCGAACAGGACATAATTATACAGTAAAATACTGTAAAGTTTGCAGTTTTTGGAAGTTAAAAAGAACAAGTAATCTTATTTACAGTGTAAAAAACAAACTGCAGAATTCCCGGTGTAACACTTTACACTTCATGGTTTTTCATTTAAATAATCGTTTCTGCTTAGTTTTTTAAACCTGTCAATTTAAATCCAACCTGTAAAACCTAAAATTCGGACAACCACAGTTGCAGTTTTACAGTTTATTTTGTGATGACACTTCAAACCAGATCGAGATGATGCTGGTTATTTGATCTCACCTTCTTGAAAGATGTCAGCAGCTTCAAACTAACATAACCCATCTTGTTTCTTTGGACATGTTTTAGCAGAAAAGCATCATCTGCCAGATTCTCATCAGACAGGTAGTTCTCCAGCTGGGCAGTAATTTTGTGTGTCAAATCATCATTTGGAGGAACCCAGAGACCACCCTCACAGAATTCCTCAAAAACATCAGTCAACTCAGTTGAACTCCTGAAAAACAGTTTTGTTTTTTTATAATATAAAAATATATAATCTGAAATTAACCTATTTAAAACGCTTGCCTGTGTGGATTTTTTACATTAAAATTTAGAAACTATTCAAGTTATTTTGATAATTCGTTTATTTTCAGAAATATGATAAACCTATCCATTAACGTACCCATCCAAACTATCATTTAGCCCATCATCCGTGTATGAGAACGGCCCCTTTGATTGCTGAGTGTCTTCACAATGGAAGATGGCAGTAAAACCGGGCGAGGACATGCTGTTGACACATTATTTTGATCTTTACTGACACAACTAAACGTTAAAAACATTAATTAATTAGTAATGTAAACTAATTATTTGTTGAACTGTGTTGTAAACAGCCTACCTGGCTCCTCTCCCGTATGTCTCCTCGTATACCGCCTCACATCACCTGAAGACAGGTGATCCTTTTTAGGAAACTGATTTATACGTCCTTGCGTCACCATTAAAAAACGAGGTATTCTGGGCAACGTCATGCTTGCTCTGAAACAAACGAGGGTAATTTATAAATTAATAAGGTTTTTAATTATTCGGCTTTTAAAAAAGACATTTTCGATTTTATAAATAAAAACTATAGTCTCGAACGTTTAAAAAAAGTGTATTTTATATTAAATAGTAGGCTACATATGCGCATGTGCACTGAATGCAAAGTGCCATTTGGAAGCATAAATTAAAGTAGAAGAAAGATTGTATTTTTGGCATAACCACCAAAAATTGAAACCCCAGCCATGTTATCCAATTACACGTTGCCAGAGGCACGTGCTGCCTCCGCTTCTTAAACCAAGTGGATTTTTTAAACGCAGCTTCCAAAAGATAAAAGGACAAAAGCGTACTGCGTTATAACCAATCACACACGATTATGTTGAGCTTATGAATGCGGTGGCCAATCAGAGGCGTTTAGATGAGTCATCGCTGAAATGCCCTGCTCTCTGCTGAATTCTCTCATCAGAAACAATAATGTGCAGATGTAAGAGATTCGTTTCAGTGTAAACAGCTTCAGTAATAATAATGGGAGTTATTGAGGGCTCTTGAACTCTGGCTAGACTGAAATCAATGATAATGTTCTTTGATAATGGAAATGTTCTTTGTTCTCGTTCTGTATTAATTTATAACTTACAATGCTTTAAAAAATACAATTCACGTTAAATACACAGTCGTATTAAAAGTGTTTTATGACATGACACCCATATTTAAGTAAAAACACGGGTTTTATGCATAGTTAATAGATTACACAAACACTTTGCGTGCATATATTGCATGATATAGCCTAGGTAACACGCTTGGGAATATTTCGAATAAAAAAGAAAATATTAAATGAAAACCAACAAGCCTGCATGGCTGCTGTGTGTCACGTGACAACGACGAGCCCCTCAAAAATAAGTGCATGAAGCCCCTGCACGTAGCCTCTTTTCCCAGGACGTTAATAGACGTTTAATGGGCGTGTTAATTACTCTGTGAGCCATGGACTTGTGGAGATCCTGTAGACTTTATGCAAATCTGCCTTTGACCCGACTTGTGTGTGTACTGTGAGGGGTGAGGTGTCAAGATTAACTCAAAGTGTATTCCAAATGAATAGGTACCGCAGGGGATCCGTGCAGGACTACAGCAGACCCCCCCCCCCCTACCAGGCTTCCTGTATATTAGGACTGTTACCATTCCTCGTGTTAAGTACTAATTTTTCCTCACGTATGTGCCGTTCTTCAGAGAGCACGACGAATCTGTTCTGAAGTTCTGCTAATTATCCAACACTATTCACAGCCAATAAACACACTCAGGATAATGTGTGCTCAAGTATATTATAACTACAATAATTGTTGCCTTTGTAGATGTAAGCGACTCAGTGTGACCGGAATTAAAGCCATTGCTGATAAATACTAATAACACCGCACAGAACCAAGTTAGCATAATCAATGCACTTTAAATAAAACAAGATGCAAACGATTAATGCTCATTACATTATCCATTTCTGAATGGTTAGGCAATGCCACCAAAATGTAATACACTCAAAAATAAGTAATTGTAATTTTATTATTATTATTATTACTTTTGTACTTTTGAATTTGGGCTTTTGCACCACCGTAGGGCACAGAAAAGTTCCCCTAATAGAATACTTAAGTTTATAAACTATTTAGCTTGCAACCGGATGGATAAGCCTGTGGCTCAGTGGTTAGAGCATTGCGTTAGCAGCGCAAAGGTTGTGGGTTCGATTCCCAGGGAACACACATACTGACAATACAAATGTATATCCTGAATGCACTAGTCGCTTTGGATAAAAGCGTCTGCTAAATGCATAAATGTAAATTTCATCACCAACAGGTGGCACTCGTTGATAGAAGATGTTTCTGCTGAGGTACTGATTGCTGAAATGCTTTGCTTGAATCACATAGTAGCACACTTTATCACCTTTTAAGTAGCATTTATTTACTATTTATGACCATTTATAGCATATTTCAGCTTATGGCAAAATTTCAGTTGATTCCAAGTCGTTTCCAGAGATGAACAAGATATATTGCGCTACATTAACAGCAGGTGGCGCGTTAGAACAGTGAACTGATTCAGGTCAGTTTGAGATTATTGATTTGAGTTATTGATTATTTAAATGATAAATTTTTAGATTAATTTGAAACGCATAAATGCAAGCCATGTCTGAAAGTGTTGTTGCACGGACACATTTGTGCGTATTAGCCTATGGTTTATGTTACACTATTAGGCTATGGCAGAATTGACTGAAGGTATTTATATTGAAGGATGTAAATCGATTAAACAATAAGTGTCCTTAAGACGCTGACCCCAGTGTTTATGCAGACGGGTTTCGTAACTCAAGCAGAACAAGGTCCCATGACAACATCAATTGCTCTGATCCTGTGACTGTGCCGTCTATAATTAGCCGGTGGAACTGGAACAGCCTGGGTGAGGAAAGTTCCAGGTAACAAGGGGACAGAAACACTACCTTTTAGAGCCTCTGCAGCAAACGCAAAGCAAAACAGGGACTTCTGCACAGACAGATGCCATACATTTTAATGCATCATTTCCGTCACAAACTGTGCACGCTATTGCATCGGGAGGAGAATTTGGAGTCATGAATCACCACGAATGCAAAGGAGTTTCGACCAACCGGCTTGTGCAATTTCAGGATGTGCCCAAATATTATTCAGAAACATTATGCAATCATTTCCCATACATGTGCTATACCTGCGACTCAAACCAGAATATAAATGAAAACTTATGTATAAACGTCAGATATAAGTATATACTTACACATTCATTAGAATGAAAACTGCGTAAAATTCTGGCTTTATTGAGTTGTGTACATGATGCAAAAGTTTCAGACAAAACTGCAACATGCACATCGAAAGCACCAGGGAAACTCCATAATTTCCATAAGGAAATTCCATTAAACTCGGCACAAACAAATTGAAAGCAACTGGGTGCATGTTGTACTCGCTGTTTGGGCAAATATTCCCCGAATCATCCCACGTGGGGTCTAAGCAGGAGTTTCCCCCATCACCAATGGCAGAGCGAGAGCGAGACGCTTGTTGAACATTGCTAGCCAATGAGAAAGGCGAACGTTTCGTAAAGCCACGCCCACTCGACAGCGGTATAAAACCGGGTTTCGCGGAGACGGCAGAAACAACTTCTCAGACACAGCGAAGCGAGCAAAGGAATACTACAACTCCGAGCGATATTTGGATTATACTTTGGCCAGCACACTTTGACTGGATTTGAATATTTCTGAGCTCTTCCTAAGACGTGTGGATTACTATTATCTGAAGCAAAATGACTCTGGAAGAAGTCGTTGGATGCAATATCACTGAAAAAAAGTAAGTTCTTCATTGCATGCATTGCATACACATTCAGTGCGAATCTCAATGGTACCTTGAGTACACAGACAACCATCCGACTGTCGCTTACCATAGTCCGCATGTTTTTACAGAATGGACACCGTGAGCCAAGCACTGGAAGAGCTGCTGGTAGCAGCACAGAGACAGGACTGTCTTACCGTCGGCGTTTATGAGTCTGCAAAACTAATGAATGTGTAAGTATATACTTATATCTGACGTTTATACATGCTACTGTATTGCTTTATCCCAACAAACAGGAGACTAATTGCAATTCACTTGATCTACAGAGACCCAGATTGTGTCGTGCTGTGCGTCCTGGCCACCGACGAGGAGGACCAGGATGATATTGCGCTGCAGATTCACTTCACGCTCATTCAGGCGTTCTGCTGCGACAACGACATCAACATTCTGCGGGTGTCCGGGCTGGGACGCCTCGCGCAGGTGCTTGAAGAGCCAACCACCGTGGACAACAGCGAGCCAAGGGATTTCCACTGCATCTTAGTCACTGTAAGTAGACTTAGAATCGGCTCAGTGCGTGATTTATATGCAACATGCATTCAGTGTTAAATCTAAATATCGTACGACATTGACTTACAGTGCATTTCATGTGTTTTCACAGAACTCTCAATGCCAGCCACTCAAATGCCAGGCACTGAAGGATGTGGGCAACTACTGCGAAGAGAGCCGCTGCAAAAACCAATGGATTCCTTATCTGTCCCTGCAAGAAGGCTGAACGAGTCGCAATGCTTGATGCAATGAAAGGATGAACGAGTCATTCTCTGCGAATGAAAGCAAACGGGCTCCAGCCGCCGTTGACTGCTGTCATGCGAAGGTGCTGTGAGAGAGAAAGTGGAGCTCTTGGGACTGTGCGCACGGGACCGGTACATTCCGCCCTGCCCCACCAGCTTGTCGTGTCCTCCGTGGGGGGGAAAGTGGTAGCGGAGGAACAAGTTGTGGGAACATGAACCGTGAAAGGCTGCCTGACGGCGCAAGCGGTGCCGGAGAAATTGCACGCGGGCGGCGTGGGCGTGCGATGGGTTGGAACGCGACGAGTGTACGTCACTATCGCTGCCTGCGGGACGAACATTTTCAAATGCCGAGTGAATGATCCGTGTATGTGCCGGACTTTAGTGACCATGAACTGCAGTGGCATTTATGCCAAGCTACAAGTGGACTGCAATCGCTTGTGTTAATGCACTGAGAACGACAGTGTCTGTGAAACGAAATTAATTATGTTGAGTTATTGAGATTAATTTATGCAAGTTATTTCCAGTAATTTAAATAGAGTAATATATGCATTGCTGCTCGTGTCAAATGCAAAATTGTTTCAATAAATTATTGATTGAGAACTGTACACATCTGTCTTATGTTTTTGCTTTGGGGATTGGGGGGGGGTGACCAAGCATATTGCAAATGCAGACTGACTTCCTTCAGTCAAAGTTTAAAATGACAAAACACTTCCTGTTAAACATCCTTAAAGTCTTGCCAGATTTTGGGAATGACCCCAATGAGGTGTGAATGCATTCAGTGTAAATGTTATGAAAGAACAAGAGCCCTAAATGACGTGCAAACGAATCAACAGTTTGCCAAAGGATAGTCTTCATATCCTCTGTCCTGGAATCAGCGTCATATCCTTACTGATACACAGTTTATTACGAAACCGTACTGGCAGGATTGCAGACTTACACAAGTAATTCATGTCCAGTTCCGTCTTCTCTGGCAAGCTCTGCTCCTCCATAAAGAGACTGCACAGAGCTTGCATAACCTCCAGAAAATGATCTGTCACCATGATCCATATAAAATAGCTTTCAGTAAGTGATTTGAGGTTACATTACAGGTATCTTATTGCAGGTCTCCTACTGTTTGTAGAACAATCTCTAAATATTATGTAGCAGACATCTTGTAACAGCACACATTACACCGGCAGCAGTCCCACTGGGCAGACTGGGATCGTGTTTTCCTCAAGGGTATAATGGTGATGTTATATAATGCTTCATCCTTTCATGGCTTGGTATGGGTTACTAGGGCAAAGCTTTAACTATTATGCTACCACTATCATTTAGTAACACTGTGGCACACTTCTTTGTCAGCTTTGTTTTCCAGCTCCATCCAGTTTCTGTTCAGGTCACCATTGTGAACTCTTAAGAGGTGAAGGGCTACATTACACACAGTTGCTTGTAAAACAAACATATCGTCTTATGAGATCCTTCCAACAAAACACCACCTTCCTGGTAGATAACTATATCACGATTCACAATCGCATACACGTCGTTATGATATTTCTGAGCGTTTGCTCATTTACTGCTAATCTGAAGCAACACAATGCTAGTAGGCCTAGCCTATTATAGGCTACAGTTACTGAGCTCGATAATAATGATTAAAATAGATTAGTATTACGATATAATAATAGAAAAGAGGATTCAGAGTTTCCAAAATTAGTCTCCTTTGATATGAAAGACATCAAGCATGTTTTCTGGGCATTCCCTGAGCTGATTGTGCGTCTGACGTAGGCGTAGCCCGTTTCTGACTACGCACTGGAACCCCGGACACGTCATTGACCATTTAAGGTCAATTCTGAAAGCGTCGTCTATGTCTCTTTTACTCAACACCAGCGCGAAATAGAGTCATTTAAACCGAATTCCCAGTGTTTAAAGTATCACGGTATGCATGTTTGTTTGGATAAGACATCTCCTAAGCGCTCACCAGCTGAGTCGTGCCGCTGGTATGCGAGGAATGCGGAAACAGCGGCTGTTTCCATAGACGTGCAGCGGGAATGCGCTCGCTGTTTCCCACAAGGTGCGATAATGAATCATACTGGTTTTGCTTTGTTTGTTTTTTTGTCTTATCGTGATGAAAGATAAAATGCTACAACGCTCCTAAACGTGGACTGTGATGGACATTTAGCTTATTGTCATTTATCAGGATAGGGTATTATAAATTTAAAAAAATCTTATTTTATATAGATACATCAGGAATTGTTCTAGAATCATATCTCCGAGGTTGCTTCTGAAGTTAGTGAGGGTGCTCTAGTGTTCACTCAAAAAGGACAACTCTATCTTTAATTAGCCTACACCCTCATGTCGTTCCAAACCCATAAGAACGGGTCACCTTCGGGACACAAATTAAGATATTTTTGATGTAATCTGAGGGCTCTCTGATCCTCCCATAGACAGCGAGAGGTGCACAGAACATCAACACAATATCCATTAGACATCAGTGGTTCAACCGTCATTTTGGCCTTTGATGCTGATGCACACACTTACGCAGCAATTAAAGGAGTTAAGCAATTATTAAACAATTCATGACAGCAAAAATTGGGCAAAATATTTTAATTAGGCTATATGTCAATATCCCATAAAGTAATCCAAAACCAGGTCGCCAGTGCAAATTACAGAAATGACATGGATACACATTGTGAAAATAAATATAAAAGCAAGTAATTGAAACACTGATATATATATATTTGTGTTACTATTAAATCCAAATTATTTTACAAAGCATGACCAAGAAAGAAGTATACAGGAATATATACACTCTAACAAGCAGTATTTGTAAAAGCACTCATAGGCAGAAACTCTGAGCCCCTGCTGAAATTTCCCCTTCCCATAAAGCCTTGATCTGTGTGCGCTGTAATGACTAGATGCCACCCAGTCTGTTTCTGTTTGACTCTGGTCTCTGAGGTCGTCAGGTACATTCAGGCTTCTTTCCACCTCCACCCAAACCAGCAGGCGAGACGTGATTCTGGCCAAGTTTATGACCCATCCTGCAGAGCAGACCAAATTAAATAGACAGTAAAACTACAGCTTGTGAATGCGCTCCTTTTCATTGCACTGTATAAGTCTTTAATCAGCATTTTATCTCGACACTATAAACACATTACTCATGCTTAATTAAAGTTACAGCAGATGTTGACCTTGTTTTTAGAGAAAGGGGCTCTATGGCTCGCCAGCTTACAAAGAACAAGGATAGTGCTAAAAGCTCTCTGGAAATTATTGTTACTGCATCAATGTCATTGACAAATAAGGGTGTCCAATATGAGGAAAATAGTTTATATAAAACGTTTGTATGTAAAAAGTATGTTGTAAATATAAGTTAGTATTTTAATTTAGTGACATTTGCATTTAATAACCATCCAGTAAAGAGAAATGACTACATCTGAAGTTATTGCAAAAATAAAACAAATTGCAAAAAAATGTATTAATTTAAAAATAATGTTGTTTAAATGTTAAAAAAGTAAAATATCAAAAATTTTGAACTGTGCATGCATTTGGTTTTTGACAAATAGAATATCTCACACACACACACACACACACACACACACACACACACACACACACACACACACACACACACACACACACACACACACACACACACACACACACACACACACACACACACACACACACACACACACATATAAATTAAAAGCAATATATATCAATTAAATATTATAATATTATAACATATTTTTCAATAAAATATAGCACTTAATGTATCTTGTTTTCATCTTCATTTAAAAAAGATTTGTAATTAATCTGTCATGATTATTTTATGATTATTTTATATCCATTTTATATAAATCACTTTTAATTACCATTGTGTATGCAATGTGCTCTATATATAAAAAATATTGTTACACATGTAGCATTTTGTAGCCCCAGTAATCTGCATGCTTTCATGAAACACATCCCCAGGAGATGAAGTGAACGTGACTGCTGCAGGAATCAGCTGAACTTAAGGTCTGAGGTGTCTCTTCACTTTCGGTCGCTTTACGAGTATGTGCTATAGTACGGCACCCTCGCACCGCAGCTGACCAGACAATAGCTAGCTGTGTGTTCCTCTCCAGACTGCTGGAAAAAGAGTGCAAGAGTCCTCAACCCTAGAGGCGGCACACCACAGCACAATAGCAGCAAAAGACTAGAAGTCTAAATTGACCTGAACGAGACTGGTGACTGGAGTCGAAAGTGCTGGCGAGTGCTGACGTCAAGCCAGAAAGTGTGTGAGAGAAGAAGGGCGGGGGGAGGGTTAGAGAAACAGGGAGCCTATTCTTTCACTTGGCAAAAGCCCTGGCTGATTTAAAGTAGCTGACAGTATTTAGTTCAGACGGCAGGGCTATTAATAGAAAGGCCTGCCGGAGTATTTTTAGCACAACAGGGCTATATTTATATCTCAGGGAGTGGTGGCCTTGTAGAGAAAATAAGGGGCTTCTTGGTTCTGTAATGGATGTTAAAAAAACCTAGATGGATTCTCTTGCCCCTCATGTGGTTCTGCTGAATTGGCCCGAAACAGAGCAACAGAGTCTCTCTTTTGTAAGCTGTGTGCAGTGCTGGACGGTTGGGACTGAGTTGCCGTGCATCGTAGCCATAATTATAGACTTGTTTTAAGCCCCCCACCACCCAGTTTAGCCTGAACTGTAACCAACAAGTCCTTCTACAGCCGCACACTTACCATATGAATGCATATGTCAGTGATTCCCAATGAAACCAGTCTTTAATTAAAGAAAACCGCACCTATTATACTGACCTCTGTTGGGTCAGAGACAAACACGCGTGTCCAATGTAAGGAAAAATAACTACCTTTTAAAACGCATCTGTTAAATCTTAGATACAAAATCTTAGTATTCAGTTTCATTTCATACAATTAAAACAAATAATATATATTTTTAAACCATTTTAACCAACAAAAAGTTTCTAAAAACACCTTGTCTAGTGAAGAGTAATAGCATATTGTCTTGATTGCTTTCCCTATTTGAGAGTTTTCAGCAGGATTTGGATTGGTCTTACGTTTCAAGAAGTTAACATCACTGATTCTGTTGCTTGCATGTTTAAAGCAGCTTTGAAACGATCTCTGTTGAATAAAGCGCTATATAAATAAAGGTGACTTGACTTGCATACACATCGTTGTTAAGTTATAAATAAAGAATATTGATGTTTTACTTTTTACTTCAAACTTCAACACTTAATTCAATGTGTTACTTGCCAGTTCTTTGATTAATTGTGCAACAAGCAATTTCTGAGTAAAATGTTTGTCTACACAATTATTTGTTTGTGCATGTTAATGTAAAGCATTAAAATAAACAAGTAAACAGTTGTAGTATTATAAGAAGTATTCATAGGGCTTTTAGTATTATACTATTAGTAGTATAATAATGCTGAATATTATTATTACACACACACACACACACACACGCACACGCACACGCACGCACACACACACACACACACACACACACACACACACACACACACACACACACACACACACACACACACACACACACACACACATTAAGCATTGTTACGCACATTAGATACACAGGTGATGCACATCCAGAAATGGATACTTCTAAAAACATATTATAAAACAGAGACGTGGCAGTTCCAATTTTGTTCTATTTCTATCGACTGTCGTGTCAGTGATTCTGGCTGAATCTGGCCTGCAGTAATCATTATTCTTTTGTGCTGACACAGATGAGAGCATGTTATTGTAAGCCTGCACGTCTGATGTCTTCGCTTTGAGAGCGCTGCTGCTGCTAGTTTGGTCTTCGATTACTGTAAGAAGCATCGCAGACATCTGATTACGAGCGCTGCCCATTCTTCACATGAGTCATGACCTCCTCCAGAGCTCAACAGACTCAGCCGTTACCGCTGTCTGAAGTGTCAGACCATCCACAGTAAAGACACCAGTGATGCATCAGGAGAATATGTGTTGCGTTTAAAATAGCTTTTTCTAGATTACTTTCACAAAAGGAAATGACATCCAGCTGAGACATTTATAAGATAAGAAATGAAATCAGATCTAATTCAGAATTGCATGCACTGACTCAGACAAGACATCATAAGTGTAAAATCTGGCACAATCATGCATCTGAAAGAGCTTTTCGTTCAAAAAACAGACCTATATATTACAGTCGGCTTCGTTTTTAGCTAGTGTGAATCAGAGAGCGATATCATGGTAACAATTAAATAAAGCCTGTATCATGGGTGGTCTCATTTAGTGTTATGGGCGAGTCCTACCCGAGAAAAATGATTGTGTTCTGTTAAAAGTCCTTTACAGTGGGGAGATCAAGGGCAAAATCTCTCTCCTGCTGGAGATTTTATTCAAAGCCTTAACAAGCACAACATGGCAGCATTTTCTACTGGTAATTTCATTGCCTTTTATGACTTTACACTTAACTCTGTCTTAAATATTCAGTGTGAGGCTGCAGTATAATTTAAGCTTTTAATTATTTCCAAGGGATATAAGCTTTATTAATGCTGAAAAAAACTCATCACGCTTGCCTGATTATCCTGCATGCTGTTTATAAAGCAGTGCATGCCTGCATTTCATTTAGCAGCATTACTATAGTTTTAAGCTTTCCAAGTGGTGAGAGTGTCCCATGCTGAAGAAGACAATAATTACTAATGCACTATACTCTTCAGGCATCCCAATGAGCTTGCATAGTGTTTTCCATACATCACATGTGCCACCGCTCATGTGCACCACCGTCTCCAAGCTCCATTGCTCCCGCTGGTCCACCTGGATAAAGTAAAGGATTTATTACTCTCAGATAAGACCTTCTAGAAACTTCTCCATTCCTGGTTCACTCACCTGGACCAGCTTTTGTGCATTTCCAAGTGTGGAAAGTCATCCTTGGTGACAAATAACATGGGCATGCACAGTTTTCTTCATGTCTTGCTGTTAATTTGCATACTTTTTTAATGCATTGCATTCATTTCTTTCGGTAACGGGTTGCAGTATTGCTATAGTTGAAGTTTGAGTGTTTGTTAGTGATGGGCTTTGTCCATGTTGTCCTTTTGTCCAAGCTTGCATGTTTTGTCTTTTTATGCAGCACATGCATACATTTAATAAGAGCTGCATTACTGCTATGGTTTGAGCTTCATGTATTGCTAAGGCATTTGCTTTGTTCATTCTGGCAAAGACAACAATGCATGCACTTTACTCTTCCTAGCGATAAATTGCATGCTTTTTTTTAATGTATTCTACATGCATGCACTTATTTTAGTATGGGGTTGCAGTATAATTATAGTTTGAACTTTATGCAAGCTGACAAAGACAACCTACACACAAAATATACATTTCACGCTAATACGCCTGTATGCAGTTTTTTTTTTCATGCATTGCACACCTTCATTCGTGCATGACTTTTTTTCCTTTTGAAGTCTTTACAAGCACAGTATGCCTTTCTCATAAACGACACAAATGCTGTGCACTTCAAGTGGCCTCCATGCTCTGCTGAGGTCTTTCCAAGGTAACTCAAATTTACCAACAGTGGAATTTCACCTCAGGCTTCACTAACACAAGAGAAGCCTTTGTTTGGCCCCATGTGCATGTGTCTTTGTTTGAGGTGGCAGTTAATTGAAAGGTACATGCAAACGCGGCAGGAAGCCTTTAATGACACAAGGCCTTCATGTGGACGTTTCAGAGTGAGGTTTACACTCACACCAACAGGTCTGACTGACCCACAGAGTTGAAAGGAATCTTTAAATGCAGCCCATTTGAACTTCACCCATCCCGCGCCCCAGCCGCAGCAGATAGGGGGTTGGGTTGGGTGGGCTGTGGGACGGGGTGGGAGTTACAGGATGTGGTGACTAAAGCAGAAACGGGTCTTTGTGTAGGGAGGAGACAGAGACAGTTTATGTTAGTGGTTCTTATTAATATCCCAGAGGTATTCCCATTTTTATTTGAGACTATCCATTAATCACCTGATCTTGACTTCAAGATAGATCGAACTTCAGTTAATGGAAAATTAGACTAAAGATGAATTTTATGCACAAGCATACCAATGTCTGGTACGCTTGTACATATGGCAAACATAACTTATGGAGCATAAACTCATATTTAAGTTTAAATCTTCAGCATAATCAAAAGCTAAATTAGCTACAATATGACAGTGGAATTTTCACTTTAGATAATTTTTTTTTTTGTAATTTAGTTTACTTAATCTAAATAAAGACAATTTAGAAAGTCAATGTGTATTGTTTTTTTTTGTATATGTATCATATTTTATGTTATGTGCTAACTCAAGCTAGTAAGTATCTAGTCATCAACTCTCTGTTATCAAGTTAAAACACTATTTAAACATTTACTAATACTATTGAAAGTGAAAATACTGTTTAAACAAGCTTATCAAAACCATAATTTAGACCATTATAAAAAGCCCTTTTTTCCAGATTGGTGTGATGCCTTGACCCATAGAGTTTCATGGAAAGTGCATTGCTAAAACACAAATCAAACCAACTTTCTCACACCACAACAGACGCAAAGTCTTGTAAGTTTGTGTCATTCTGCCTGACAAAACCCGAATAGCTGGATTCATGTGTTTTGTGTATTTTCCAAACTTGTAGTATCTATATAGTTAAATGCACAGTAGAGAAACGCAAAATGCAGGATAGGCTTATAAAATGTCAAGATGACAAAATTGCTCTGAAGACATTGTATATTTTGCTCTTGAATTGGTAGCCATGTGCCCAGAGTTTGAGTTATAATTATGATCAAAGAGCCTGAGCCCCCAACCTCAAACTCAGGGCTGACTCAATGTAACTTGCCGACACTAAAAATAGAAACAGCCCCATTGCCGCGCACACACACACCCTCTTGTTAGACCTATTTTCTGACCAACAAAGAGAAGACGGGAGGGGTGGGGAGTGCATGGTTTTGTATGGTGTTATGGAAGAGTAGCACTGGAAAGTTGACTAATTCAATTGCTCTTGCTGCCCGAAACTCTGGCATCCAGAAACCAGAATCCCTGCTCCATTTATATATATATTCAGCATTCCCAATGGAGAGCTGCTCAGCAAGGTGAGGAAGAATGTGCAAAATAGAAAGGCCAGAACATTCCAGACAGGATTGCGTAAAGTGGCTACGACTGGGAAACATGTTAATCTACTTATTTATGGACGCTCCGAAAGATCCCTGGCTGACTCACTCATGCCACAGGCAGGGAAAAGTGTCTGGACAGAAAGGGCTTCCACCCGATCATCATAGGAGTAATAACCACCTCACTACTGGAACTAAATAAACTTCACACAGAGGCTTGAAATGGAAAGGGTGCTTCGGTAGAATAACCACAACAGCACAACCCTCCTGTCAGGTTAGAAATGTGGCGAAAAGCTCCATATTTAAATCAGTTTGTTCGTCTACATGCTTTGGCTAAACCCAAATCGCCCTAATACGCCTAGCTGGCCTGTACACAATCAAACCCTCCTCGGAAGAGCCGCATTGACCAGACAGCTTCTCCCTTCTCCCTCGTTTTAGATATAAAAATAAGTGTCTATGCCTAAACACTGATCCCACATAAATGTCACAGCCTTCTAAATTAGTACCGAGCTGCACACTGAAACAATCATATCTGGTATTATGTTAAATGGGATATTTCTGACCATAAAAAGACAGCGTACACTGCATACAACTCTGAAAGCAAGAAACCGCAATTAAAGCAGTTTCTTTATATTCATTCACACATACACACACACACACATATATATATATATATATATATATATATATAAATGAGTTGGGTTCCATATTTTTAAGATTATCCTATTTAAATCAATGTGATAAATGATTAATATAAAAGTAGTTACCTAAAATATGTAATGTAATGGGTTACATTACTAACTACAATTTCTGTGATGAAATTTGGAATGAGTAACAGCCAACAATTTGAAAGTAATCTACCCATTTGTGGTAGAAAAACAACATTACCTTTGATGCCAAACCGAGAATTCCACCAATCAGAGAGTCTCAGTGAGCAAAGAGCGCCAAACGAGATCTTTAGCTCCGCCCACTCCCATGAAACACCACAAATGACCTAATCGAGTCGACCTCTTTACACTTGATAAATACTAAAGTATTTGTATACATGCATATTATGCAATACACTGAAAGTATGACATGACACTTGTTTCTATGGATACAAGCAATAATTGGATGTATAACTTTATATTTCTCTGTCAGTTTTGGTTTATGTCATTCGCAGTGCTTCATGAGATCGTAGTTCTTTCTCTCATTTAACCCATTATGTATTGTTTTATACCTTTTTTCTTTTTGACTGATTTTCTCCTCGTCCTCCTCATATCTGGTTGGTTTGGTGAAGACTTTTGAGTTGTTGATGACTCTAAATTGAACTCCGTTTTGGGTTCAAGACAAATGAAACTCTGAAAGTGAGAAAGTTTAATCTGGGAACTTTAAGAAAACCTCACACATGATGAACTTTAAGAAAAAAAAATGACACCAATTGAAAGTGGCTAAAATGAGTTTTGCGGGATCAGAGTTTTACAAGTATCTGAGTTTCTCTTGACTTACACAGAAAACAGAACGACGCAGAGAGGTGTCATAAACATCTGCAGTCTACACTGACAGTGACTAGTCAGAAATTAGAAAGGGACATGAAGACTAAACACATTTTTGAGATATTATCAGATATAAAAGTGGACAATAATTTGGCCTTATGGGTTTGAAATTAACATCACCATTTTTATTCCTGGCCAAATTTTTCTTTACCTCATTTTAAATATATGCTACATAAATGTAATAAACAGCAAACCTCAATTAAATATATTTTTTGGAAATGGAAAATATATTTAGTTTCAAACTTAAATACAAAATATATTTCAAAGTGTATTTCAGGGGCAACAAATATATTTCCAATCTTACAGTAGCCTATATGATTTATTCATTATTTATTTTTCATTCAAATGTGTTATTTATTCACACGTGTAGAAGACCACAAATAATGTGATGTGAATTTTTTTTTCTTCTTGGATGTAAATATATGGAGGGCTAAATAAAGTTTTAAATGCCTTAGATGCATTTATATATATATAAAAAAAAGGCCAAAACATTTATATTATTAGAAAATATATTTTGATACATATTTTAGCTAACAAATTTTGGGGGCATTGTTTGTATATTTTTAAATTGCATAAGGATTAGTAAGTACATCTGCATAAAGTACTATTCTTATTATGGCTTTAATACAGAGTAACATATAACACAAAGGTGTATGGAAATACTTTTGGAAAGCTGAGGTGTCCTGAAGTGTGGCATAATACTCGTCTAAAATTATTATTTTTTAAAATAATTCGTCAATCTCTAGAAACCATTTAAAATAAACTAGTATAAGCAAAAGATTGTGAAAAAACATAAGATAAAATAATGTGACCATATACAGAACTTAATATAGTCAAAACACACTCCTTCATAAATTATGCATATATACTCAGTGCTATGCCTCAGCTACTCAAATATCTTAACCCCCACCTCATCAAAATGAACTTTAAAAAAAATCTAAAAACATAAACAATGTACTTTTGATTAGAGCAAGTCCAACTTTACCAGACTGAACCCTGAGAAATCCCCAGAAATTCACAGAAATTGTTATCCCCTTGAAATATAATTTGCACACACTGTCCATAGTTCTGTGATGAGTGTGTTTACTTCCCGTGAGGAGGTGAAGAGGTCAAGCCATGGTGTAACTGTTTAGTTAAAAACAAGACAGCCAGGTGTGACCGAATCTGGTACCTTCCATTTTTAAAGAAGCCATGAGTTGTTAAAACACACACACACACACACACACAAAGATGTCACTGTGTGGTGAGCAGAAACTCCGAGTCATGCCACGATCCTGCAGATAGCATACATCAGCTTTCTCACAGCCTGCAGCACATTTACCACTGCAACAACACGCGTCCCTTCAGGAAAAATGTTTGCCTTAACGTTTTTCACAGTAACTGTCACTGACTACCATGGAAAGAAAGTGTTTCTTCGATCAGTACATTTGTTACTCAATTTCTATTCCTGCCAGAGTTCTGCATAAACTACAGATCTGTGTGCTTATATGTGCATTTGTTTGTTTTCTTGACATGCACGACGATGCTGTAATTTTAAAACTGTCTAATATGAACATGAATATGATGCACAGGAAGCTACCTTCTAAGGCAGCAAGCTAATTCAAATGAAACCTCATCTTTTTGAAACATTCTCAACTCTGCATGCCCCACAAAGTGCTCTTACAAAAGAGCAATACATAAAGAATTGACATTATACAGAATCGACAGCATATGGTTTGCTAATGACGTTACATTCAGATAAGCATAAAAACACATACTAGTGAAAAATATTGACATGTTGCTAAGGTAATGACATGAAAATCTAATAACAATAACAATGGAAAAGTATTAGCATTTTGCTGAACTAATGTCCTGATACTCATTAGCAAATTGCTGGCTTGCCACTCTAATAAATGTAACACATGCTAGTGAATAACATAGCATGTTGCTAATGTTATGATACTTTGATAATAACACACTGAAGTGAAGAACATTAGCATGCTAATCTAATGAAGTAGCTAATGACAGCATACTCTAATAAGCATAAAATAAAATAAAATGCTCTTCATGGTTACAGCTATGACTATGATGTTGAATAACAAAATAACCTTGTATAATCCATACCCCACAGCACATAGTGCATATTGTATAGTTACAGTATATAGTTTAAAATTAACAACGACTGACTCCTGGCTGTTACATAAATGACACAAATGTAAAAACTGGAGGTAAGTCGTGGTGCTGACCCAGATGGGTGTGTACAGGGTGTGCAGGATGTTTCAGGGATGATGATAAAGAGTGAAACGTATTCAGATGTTCAAATGACAACTGATTAACTGAAAGTCAGCGCCGCTTTTAAACCTCTGACTCAACTAACCAGTCAACTGTCTCTCAGGGAAACGGACTTGCATAAACCCCAAAAGTTGCATTCGCAAGAAAAACCATTTGCTAAATATTTGCATGCGTTTGGATGGCTTGAGACAGTCACAAGGAAATCTCGCCTATGTATATTTGTTCTGACTGTCTGTCTCCTCCCAGTCTCCCAGACTGTAGCTCAGCCCTGCGACTCCCCGAACGTCTCTGTCTCGGTCTCTTCCCTGTCGGCACACCTCGGTCTGGTGAGAGAGTGGGCGAGAGAAAAGCAAAAGATGTGGCGGGGTAGAGGGGAGAGAGAAAGTTCATCAGTCATCAGTGACTCACGGAGGGAAAACCCTGGCTCGTGTGCCAAGATGACTGAGGGGAGAGACATTCCAGATGGTATAAACAGGACCCTGTTTAGTGCTAATGCTAATGGCTGTCTGATCTTTCTTCCTCATGGTCTTACCGCTACAGACAGACTGTTAATGACTTTCAGACATGACTTCCTGTGATACAGACAGCAGATCAGCATATGTGCTGCCTTGTATTGATTTCTTAAAAGTCCATCTTGGTCACAAACACCCGCTTTCACGACTTTAAATCTATTTACGCTGTATTTTGCAATCCGGTAATCATATGGGTCTGGTGCATCCTTCACAATGTAGCACTCAGAACTGGCTTGCAACACTTAAACAAGCATAACATGTTTTGTTGGTTTTAGCTGGTCATGTTGTTTTATTTTAGAGTTTTAGATGGATTCTGAGCACTTTTCAACTAGCTGCAAAGATAAACCAGCTAAACACCATTTAGGCAAGCCAGGAAGACCAGTTTAAACCAGCAAGAGCAAACCATTTTTGGTTCGTTTAAGCATATTTGTATAGGAAAAGATGTATAAGTTAAGCTTCCATTTTGGAACTGTCTTGTCTATCTTGCTTAAATCCTTCAGCGAATGAAATGGTCCCTGTGAAAGTAAACCGTGCAATTCATTTGTTGTGAATTCATATAGCTAAAGTCAGGACTTTGCACATTAATTTTGGACTGGCTGCAGCAGAAGAAGAGAAAATACATTGCATGTAACAAGACATTCATCACCTCCCACAAACAGCACCAGCAGCTTGTGCAGGGGCGCTCTGAATGATTCATCAGATTTTATTGGAGCTATTTACCTCAAAGAAGCACGCATGCTTTTGGCTGCAATGCTGTCAGATTTGGAAATCTACATGCATCACACACTAAGAATAGAAGCGATACTCATGTATGCCTAGACATATGGCATTGCAAACAAGAAAAACAGAGAGACCTTTCTGATTGTAATTCGTGTTGGTATAATAACTTTAATCATTTACACAGCAACAAAGTGAAGCAAAGTCTCATTTCTGAAATGAGTTATGAAACAGTCCATCCTCACATGACACTGCGACCAGGATAGGTAGAAAATATTAATAATTTGCAATTGGACATTCTCTTTCAGAGCATCATCTCTTTCTTCTTCCTTCCATCCTTCCGTCCATCCGTCCATCCATCCATCCATCCATCCTTCCGTCCATCCATCCATCCATCCATCCATCGAAGTCATGGTAGTCTAATATTACGGCTGGTAAACAGGAGGATGGTAGAGCAAATGTTGTGCTTTGAAGCAAGGCAAGGGAAGGCAAGTTGCTTTGGATATAAGCATCTACAGTCTTCTAGAACGATTGAACCTAAAATATGTCTCTTCTACTGAGACTTTAGGAGCGTTTAAGGAGCGGTAAATTATAAGTGAGTGATGAGTTATCTGGTCACGTTTAATTCTTTGAACACTATGGTAATAAACAGATCCCTTTAGAGAATTCTGTTCAAAAAGTTCCTCTTAACACACTCCAACTTTCACATTTAAGTTTTTATTCTTTGCTGCTTTGGTGACACATGTCTTAAGTTTCCACACATAAGTTGTAGAACTGATACTTATAAACAGCTGAAGACAATTAGCAGGTCTTCATAAACTAGCAATTCATAAATCAGTCATTGAGTTAGATTGAGAAAATTGCTCTGACTAATGCCGAGCACAGCATCCTCGTAGCTTCTTATCAAACTCAATCGGACTGTCTGCTGGTAACACCCAGCCTTGATGTGCAGCTAGGATCCTCAAAGACTAATCACTACTGAAAAACACTTCCCAGCATGGGCTGGTTTGTTGGCAAATAATGAAGAAAAAACTTCAGTTCGGTCCTTAAGTACAGATCACAGGAACACTTTGAAATGAAAGCAGTGTCAGATTGAAGGTGTCACTGAGTCATGATTGCGAATATTCAGAACACAGCTGGTGTTTGAGTAATTTAGTGTGCAGTAAAACTATGCGCTTGAAGAGAATATGTTCAAAGAAGCATGAAAGGGAGACCCCGGTAAGTTTCCCTCAGGCTTCCTGTAAGAGCCAGGTGTGAGTCACGTGAGAGTCATACATCTGATCTGGGTTTGGACAGATTCGCTTATTAGATCACAAAGGCAGGTGAACTGTTTACAAGATATGAAAGCGTTTAGCTGTTGCACATGTATATTTTGACATGAATGATCAAAGAAAAGGTGGTGCTTACCTGTGCACAATTTACAGACCGAGTGATAAAGTGTTCTGCGAGTTACTGCTATGGTGTTGCCAGGTTGTTCGTTCTTGCCTAAGCAAACCCCACAAGTGTTGTCATGTCCAGTACTCGTAAAAAACTCACGTTATAATAATAATAATAATACAAATCTGTCTATACCACACAATGAATCTCTTACTTACATCTTGTTTATACTTTGGTTATAGCAAAACGATTCGCTGAACAAACTCTGTGTGGATTCTGATTGGCTGTTGCGTTCACAGGCTCATCAAACATGTCTGTGATTGGCTGCAGTGCTCAATACTCCAAATAAAACTCACAAATACGCACGGGAGGGTTTGAAAACAACCGTATATCAGTGGGTATCGAATTGACTCGGTATACAGTTTATCAGAAAATGTAAGTATCGACTTAGTAACGTATCGGTTATATTTTGGTAACACTAAAATTATCACCAAACGTGACCAAGATGAATAACGTTCTAAAATAATAACTAATCGTTTTGCTATCTTGACTAAAGTATAACTTATTTGTGCTAAAGGTTAAACTTAGAGCTGAACTCTACTATACATGCCGTGCTTTGTAATTCTCAGTAGATGTCTATTTGTGACAGTTTACACGAGATATTAAGGTGTGGTAAGAGGGAGTGTTCGGGTGAGGTACATTATCTTATCCATATCTAGAAACCTGCGTGGATAGACACACCAAAGCCCAAACAATCCAGAGAATCCTTGTGCTGTTGCTACAATGTGTGACATGATAAAGAAGTATGTGGATATTCAGTGCTTAGCAAAGAACTTTCCTGTTCTGCAATGACAAAGAAAAATCCTCTCTTTAAAAAAAAAAACAGTCCACAGAATCACGCAGCAGATTCTGACGTTTCGAAGACAGCTGCAGGTCAGAAAGAGTGAAAGGTGAGAGGTCGCACTAGAGTACGAAGACAGAGCTGTTGTTTCCTGTCGTGTGAAGGAACTGCAGCAGAAGTGCAAAGACTTTCTTAGGAAAAAGACTTAACCGAAACCTGTTTCTGTACAAAGAAAAGCACATTCCTGTTCCTAATATCAGGATCCTGGTACTGGTGTGAGTCATCGATCTGTCCTGGTACACCTGTGGGTGGGTTTTCTAGGTGGATCCTGAACACATATTGGGCAAACCTTGGCACACAAAGGGAAAATTTGTAAGCTTCACACACTAATTTATTTCTAAATGATCTCAGCTGTCATCAGCCAAGAATGCTGTGCATACGATCTGTTTGGATCCAAAGCCTTTAATATGGCTGATGAACCAATGGCAGCGCAATGTGTTTAAACAAACAATCCCACCACAGGTGTCTTATGAATAATAGTCCACCTGTAAACACCTTTTGCACACTTCAAGAGATCCTCTGACTCATATAGTACTTACAGGCTACGCTTTAGTTCAATGCAAGCATTCTCACATCACAAAATCCGGATCAAAGGGTCTGCACACAACATATTTCTCAGAACTGGCCAGGCGAGATAGACAGCCCCCAAATGTGTTCTCCATCACTGAATCAGATTAGTTTACTTAGTTTTTTTTTGCTGTATGGTTCACCCAGGATGAATATTAATATCATATCTATGAGACTAGCTTCTCGGCCCGATGTTACAGTTACTTAATCACAGATCAGAAGTTTGAGCGCTGAATTTTCAAACTCAGAACTACTTGTTCCTTGGTGCAAACATGAGATTAGCTACTGGCTCCAGCAGAACAGAGGAAGGACATCTGAGAGTAAGTTACCATGCTCTATATCTGCAACAACAATGTTGTTTTGTGTGTGTGTGTGAATACACACTGGGACAGGAAGGACAGACACACAGGAACTAGGCTGGGGGATTTGATTCTCTCTCCTCTATGTTCTCCTCCCACTTGCACTCTCCTCCATGTCCTGTGCTTTAATGAGCAGGAACAGGAAGATAGTGGTGACACTGGGGCCTGTGAGGGTCACAGAGCAGAGCTGCTCACCTCATCCTGACCCCCCAACACTTTCGCTACGATGCAGAAATCCTGACTTCTGTTGTCCCAGTATCAACATTTCAGTGATCTGTATCGATGCCAGTAAAATTTTAAGACTCAGTACTAATATTGGTAGCTTTCAATATCTATTGCAACTATTGAATTATTGTAATAGTTTCACTAATATAGTTAAATGCTATTAAAATTACAAGTAAATAACACAATAAAATATTAACGTGTTGTGCATAATGAATTGCTAATTTATATCATGTTTATACTTTGTTGATTATAATGATTCGTGAGCGCGCAGAGTTCACACAGAACATACTCATTGGATTCTGACTTAAACGCCTCTGATTGGCCATCGATTTCATGCGCTTAACAAACATGACAATGCTCAAAACTTGTTGCAATTAGAAACCTTTGATGCTCTTCACTTCAACGGGTATTGGATCGACTCGGTATGACTGGTAATTCATAAAAGATATCATTATCGACTTTTTGTATTTGTTACATACACAATTATACAGAGTATAACCAGCAGTGAAATGTGTTCTCTGCATTTAAACCATCCTAGTGCACACACACCTGGAGCAGTGGGCAGCCATTGGGGGTTCGGTGCCTTGCTCAAGAGTCTCAACTCAGTCATGGACAATTCCTGCCAGAGTTGAGGTTCAAACCCACAACCTCAGGTTACACTCTCTAACCATTAGGCTCCAAAGCCAGAGGCAGGGTTGTCTGGGATTTGAACCCGGGACCTCTCGCACCCTAAGCAAGAATCATACCCCTAGACCAACGAGCCACTGGACTTGGTATCAAAGTAGGCTACCGGTGCTTTTGACAACAGTTTTAATTTTGCTGACTAAATCCCGGGTCAGCTTTTTATCACAGGACAATCAAGTGAACCTATTTGAACTGCATCAGGACACCTAAAAGCCTGTAAATATGACACCGATTTAAAGCCCAGAGGTGTGTAGGTCAAAGCACATCCACCCAGCTCCCCAGGACACTTGCAAAATGAGAACGATATCAATTACAGCACAACATTATATTGCATTATATAGCCAATGCAATACAACAACTTATGGGTAATGCTAGACCCAAAACCGTTCTCCAGTGGGGCAAATACTGCAGGGTGTGGGAGCCGCGTGCTGTGGGGAGAGGCTGGAAGCTGTGCATACTTTCCTCACGAGAATCACATGCTGATCTATGTACAAGCAGGGCATGTGAGTTCGACATGATTTGTACAGAATGGTTTTCATTATGTGAATAATGAGCACTAAATGTACAGATCATCCACTTTCCCACTGCACATGCCATTAATTTCAGCGGACACACACACAGGACTCCCCCTCTGTTTCACACACACACTTTTCCAGCTGCTGCAAGAGGAACAGAAAGGAAGAGTTTCCCAGAGCTGTCAGCAGTTCTTCTTTCTCAGCTGATATAAATCACTCTCCCAACCATGTCCCCTACCAAAAGACGCATAAACGGGCACGCGAGAAAGTAAGAGGTAATGCAGGATACGCTCACTTATCAGTACCGGCAGCAATAGAGGGAAATCAAAGTACTATTAGCAGGGGATACAAGCCCAAAGTTAGAAAGTGATAAGCAGAGCTGGGTAGATTACTTACACATTGTGGTCTGTTTTCAGATTACTTTATGAAAACACTGTAGTTAGTAATGTAATCTAGGTTACTAATTTTAGGTAATGTAATCTGACTGCTTTTTTATTTTAGATTATTATAATTTTTTTAATTAAACTCATTTTAAACTTACAATTGAACTACCATATTTTTATAAAAATATACGTTCCTGTGTGGCTCAGTGGTAGAACATTGCGTCAGCTGAGCGAAAGATTGTGGGTTCGATTCCCAGGGAACACATGTACTAATAAAAATCTATAACCTGAATGCAATTGTAAGTTGCTTTGGATAAAAGCGTCTGCTAAATGCATAAATGTAAATATATCAAACTCAGGCATTAAACATTGTATTAATATAACGTAAGAACTGCAGTGGGCTGCAGAAAGAATTAATAATTAATTCAATCATTAAAATTATTTAAACGCTTGGAAAGACAATTTTAAAAGACAAAAAATATATAATAATATATGTTAATAATTTACTACCATTGTGTGAACATATAATCATATAATCCATAAAAAGTAACTGTAATCTGATCATTATAGTATTTTAAAAGGTAATATACTCTAATCATAAGTACTTATCTAATTGTGTAATCTAGATTACATCTAATCAGTTACTGCAGATAAGTCTAACTGCATTTTTAAATTAGGAGAACATTAAAGTAGTGCTTCCAAATTTAAAACGCTGTTGTGGGTGTTTGTCAGGATTGTGTGGTTGCTAAGGTGTTTAGGTGATGTTTTGTATGGAATTGGTCTATGGCATTGTTGCTATGTGGTTGCTGGGGTGTATTAAAATAACAGCGATGCCTGTCCTGGCAGTGCTGTGTCCATTAATATACTTATCAAGATCCTTTAATGTTGCACATGTCAGTCATTCAATTAAAGACCTAAGCGCCAGGCCTTCTGCTAAAAATAGAAGGAAGGGATTCCCTAAAAGCATGAGAACTGTATGCAAAATGATGCTCTGTTGCGCCCATGTTGGCCGAGAGCGATGCCTGAAGTGTGCTAACGCAGGTAACAGCTCAAGGGCAGGAACGTAGCGTCATGGTGTTACCTCAAGCAAACAGGGCGTTAGTAGTGTTAAAAACTGAGTGACGGGATTCCCTATAGACATTATTTTCATGCACCAGCGATACTTCGTGACTCATCAGTGTGGAATTTGAAAGCGGTTGAAGCAGCGCTTGTGATGCAAATATAATCAGAGTGCATGGTATTCAATAAAAGAATCCAAAGAATGAAACTACTATTTTATGTTCCTTGAAAACCGTGTTTTGCGACTCCAGAGTCTTCTGAATATGGTTTAAGCATTAATATATGTTCAATAAAGCTGAGAGCAATACTTGTTTATTGGTAGGTGAAGATGAAATGATATAAGATAAATATTTACAAATATGCAAGGGATGGGGTATGTATATGTATGGGGAATTATAATTTTTTTCTATGGAAACTTTGGCAGGTGGAGGTACCGAGTGGGCCTGTTTACAGCTAATGTGATCTGAAGGTATCTGCCCCTGAGAAATCAAACATGGCAAAGTTTTGGTTTCAGCTCAGCTTGTTTCATTTGACATTGTTTTTTTCTTTGCATAAAGACAAACTCCAGATCTTAAAGTTGAGATAGATCCCACTGGAAACCTTGGGTAAAACCAAGGAGGGTTTGTTTGTGTCCGCTCCTTCCTTTCAGGCCTCCCGCTTTCCCGATCCAACGTCTCAGAAACAGTTATCTTTTTCTTCTGCATTCTTTATGTCTCCGTTCTCATATAATCTTTTCCTTTCATGTCTCATACGCCCTCATTTCCCACTCTTTTCCCACACAACCCTACTGACGGTGAACCCACGGTGTTGGCTAAGAGACGAAAAAATGCTGGGATGTTTAAACCACATTGTAAGACAAGTTCAAGGAGAAATTTCCACGGATGAGTACTGACACATCAGCATTGAACTTACTAAAGGGCATATTTTATAAACCGTTACACCCTCTTGAACAACAACCCACACAGGTAAAAAGCTGAGTGTGCCTGTTGCTGTGATGATTTGGCAGTACTGAGTGCTAACTGTGCCTCAGACAATTGGCCAGATCTGATGTTTGGCTTTGATAGTTAATCTCAAAAGTGCTTTCAGGAGCATAAATACGTCCTGTCTTCATTAAACAAGAGAACCACTATCAGTTGTGTATGTTTCTCCAGCTGAGATTGCAATAGAGTGACCATACATCTGGTTTTAAAATATCATGTCCCCTTATCAGTGCAGATAAAAGGGTAATGTTATCTTTAAGTTAATTTAAAATGGCATACTTAAAATGACATACTTAAGCATACAGTATATGGCATAAATGGCAAGAGTAGTAAGCTATGCAGTTCCAAAATTAGTAACTCATTAGGATCTAGTGAGTATCATTTCACAGTGCTATATTCGGTATGTTTTATATTTAACACATTAATTTTCTAAAATGGACTGCAGTGTAAATGCATTCATGCCATCTTTGAGCTGCATCAGTCTTTTTAAATACATCTAAATGCAGGATTTCAGAATTCTAATTTGTTGATTTGATTAATTATTTAAAGCTTGTTTTTTTTTAGTGTTTTACAGTTTATTATCGCTTTTGCATATTGCACACTTTTTCTGAAGTAGTAACCGTGACATGGGCTGCTTGGTCACTGACGTAAGAATAATAGAAGATTCAAGACAAAAACACGGAAGGAATGTCTCTCATTGATCTAGTTCTCCAGCATGCAATGACTTTCCCAGATGTGCTCCGAGGATCTTAGATTAGTCAAATCAGCACGTGTCCGTCACGAGGAGCAGTAAACGCACCCTTATCTTTCTCCAAACAGGTTCCCAGTCTCTCTCTAAACTAAAGTGTACTGAGTTAAAGAGCAATGATCTAACTGACCCTGGTTTCCTGGAAGACAAGTATCAGGGCAGGGACATAAGAGAATGTCCCCCTGGAGCAGCACAAGGTCTCGGAGTTCATTTAGATATACCGTGAAACATGATCTAGTCCTAGATGGAGATGAATGTAATGCGGCAGGAGTATTTTATTGGGCCCAGAGTAACAAGGGCATGAGTGATAATGACCCATCATGCAAATGTTATGAGTGACTCCTCAAAGGGTATCATTTAATAAATTAAAACATCTTAAAAAGTTTTAAATATAATTTTCAAGTTAAAGATTTTTTAAACATATCATGAATAATTTAATCATAATTATTATACAATTTAGGGAGTCCTGATCTCATTATTATTCATTTAGATTTTTTTTTTATATTTATGAATTAAATCATGATCATAATATATATTTTTAAAATGTACCTTAAATTATAATTAAAACTTATATAAATATATATTGATTAATATATGTGCACATTGAATTGAAGGTTAAAATGATTAGCATTTGGTTAAAACATTATTTAAAATTATATACAGTTCAGCGATAAACAACATGAGCAATTATTAATGCATAAATCATTAATTAATGCAAACAATTTACTTATGGAAAGCTGACAATTTCCATCCAGCATTTTTATTCTATCCATTCATGCAGTGGGTGCAATGCATTACCAAGTAATTCATTACTCTATATATTACTTTAGTAAAGTATTTTTTCTACAATGTAATTAGTTACTCCAGATTTAATTGCATTATATAATATATAGAACAATTCTATATAAAACAGGAGTCAATTAAACATAAAAAATGTGCATCTACTATGTAAATGTATGTTTTTAATGTAAATGTCTCCCTTTAAATATTTTGGGCAGTTCAAGAATAATTTATGCAGGTTGATATTACGTATTTGAAAGAATTAAAGGATCAGTTTTATGTTTATCTTTGTATTGTGCAACTGGTCGAGGTTGATATGGGATTTAGAGAGTATTTAGTAATGCAATATTTTTTCAGAGAGAGTGTACAGTAATCTAATTACACAGTTGAAGATGTAAAAATAAATAGAAAATACAAAATATTTTAAGAGTACCGTAATTAACACTGCATGCATTTGATACATAATTATTTATCTTGCTGACACGCAATTAGAGTATCACAGCTCATTAGGAGTTGATGTATTTGGTTTCTGCTAAAAGGTCAGTTTGGTTAAAAGTTTTTTCACTTTTATTTCATGCAAACTTCACATAAACTCTCACTGAAAACAAATGACTTCCCAAGTATCACTGCAAATCACTGTACGTGTGAACGGTTAGGACAAACAGTCCATGATGTCCCCTGTTCGGCTAAAAAGACAGTAAAAAAATCCCAGTGCACTATTATTTGCACTTTATGTCCATTTTAATACCATTGTTAAGTGAAAGCTGTGATATTTTTCACATGGGAATAATTTGTCTCTTGTTCGTCCTACAGTGAGACTGCAGGACAGGAAATGAACATGACTCAAATGACAAAGGCGCATTGTCCCAGTACCGACCCACAGCAGAGGGCAAAACCTGAGAACAAACCGGCAGGCCAGGACTCAGCATTGACCGGCATGACAATGAGCCACACAGAGCCCACAGAGGCGAGAGAAAGAATAGAGAGCGGAGGCACAGCCAAGGCTAGCACACAACCTCTCTGCACTTCATTCTGATCTTCCCATCCTGCAGGAAAGAAGCACTGGCTGCTCTCAGAGCTGCAAACGAGGGAGGAAGGACACATAACGCTCCCTCACAAGCATGCAATAAATATCAGAGCAGGAGCTTTGAGATGGGAACTTTCCACAAGACCTTGTCAATGACCTTGAGGTTTGACTCGAACAAGAATGAAAGCATTAAAACTAGCATTCATGTTAAGTATATTACAAATACATTTACATATTTAGGTACTTAATAATACCCTGCAAATGTACTTTTAGTATACTGAACTCGTATAATTAAAGTCTGCTACATTGGAACAACTAACTTTTGTCCTTTGTTGTGTTTTTTAAACACAACTTTTGTCTAATTTAGTAATGTTGTCGTTAATTGGGATGTATTATTGCTCAAGTCCAATTAAAGATATACTGAAATATATCTGATTGCGCTTAAGTGGAACTATTGACACTTTAAATATTTTGCATTTAAAGGCCAATATTATTCAAAGATCATGCAATCCTCGCCAAAAGTGACATTAAAACATGTTCTTTAGATTACACACACACACACACACACACACACACACACACACACACACACACACACACACACACACACAGGCTATGCACATACATATGCATCATTGTACTTCTGCTTAGAACAATCTGATGACATTGCAAATAAAGTACAAAAATGAATTTTGGGGTGAAACGTGCATAAATGTCATGAAAAAGGTAATATCCTTTATATTTTTTTATTTTGGCAGGCAAGGCAGGAATATGTAACTGATGCAGATCTACAGGTGTATAATTTATAGTTGACATGCAATGTATGAAGTTAAATTCGATTTTAAAGTACAGCTATTCTTAAACCGATTTACTGCCTTACATAACGTGTGCTGGAATCATCCCATGACTTTACAGGGAGAATGCATTTCAACCTCTGGACTAATTGGAAGAGGGTTGCTCTGACTTCAAACCGGCACATGACATGCTGAAAGCAGAAGTGACCCCTCAAGCTTTTTTCCTTTCCACCCAGTCATGCACACTACTCCATTATACACTTTCTATTATACAACAGTACATTTTACATTTTTATGCACCCATACTAAATAAATAAATAAACGCACCACACCTTAGGCGACTCTGGAGTAAATGGACAATAAATGCAATACTTGCAATAGGTTTGTTTTGCAAGTAATTAGTCACTCTGGGTTGTAGTGCAAACAGATGAAACCCGCATGACCATTAGCTGTAAGTGTCTTTAAGGAGTGCTTTGGCATGTGGGAAATGATCTCCGGTCACGACTCTTTGGGCGTATCACGATGTGAGGGGGAGTCTGATCCCAGACCAGCAGCAGCAACGCGCAATGCTTAACCCCGAGTGTCCTTCACATGACGGGCGCATGGCGACGCCGCGTATCAGTGGCGCGGAAATGAAGCTGTCTAGGGATTAGTCTAATTCAGTTGAGCTCAAATTAATATGGGCGTCGAAAGATTAGTCTTCGTGTTTGGGCGTCGATTATAAGCAACGCTCTTTGCCCCAATCGCATTCGTGTTTCCGCGGCTAAACAGCTGTGAAGGCGCTGCTCCACGCCGCAGACAGATGGAAGATCCCGCTGCGTTCCCATGATCCACCCCACTCCCCCCCCACCCTCCGCCCGCTCTCACGCATCCTGCAGCACGATCTCCAACACTGCTGACAGACGACGCTTGTTTCCTCTTCACTGCAATACGCTTCAATGCATGACCCAAACATCACGTAAAATAAAGTCATATTTTCTGTTATGTTCCTGTGGCTCAGTGGTTAGAGCATTGCGTTAGCAGCGCAAAAGGTTGTGGGTTCGATTCCCAGGGAACACACATACTGACGAAAAATGTATAACCTGAATGCACTGTAAGTTGCTTTTAAGCGTCTGCAAAATGCATAAATGTATATATTTCATTATAAAAAAAATGAAAGAACCAAATGCAAATTAAGCTCATGATAACAAATCTATCTATCTGTCTCTCTCTGTCTGTCTATCTCATCCATCCATCCATCCAATCTCTTTTAAGTGGTTAAATTCAGCTTCTAATTAATCTAGGCTACTTAAACATCAACAAGAATATTTTTTATATATTAACAATTAAGCCCCCCCCCCCCACTGTTATTACTGCAATAAACAAACAAAACAATAATATTAATATTTAAAAGACAAATGGCTATTTTGCTCCTCTTTGCAATATATGTATAAGCTACAATATTAGCCTGCTATTTCCAAGGCATAGTCAATTTATGAAATCAGTTTATTAACATAGTAGGCTAATGTATATAGCCTACCATGCTACAATATCTAAGTCATAGTTTACCCCAAAACAAAATAAGAGAAAAGGTTACAACAATACACCGTCACCAATGTATGTTTGTATTTATTTATTTATTTAAAATCTCAGCCTTAAGTTACTCTATTTAAATGAATAACAACAACTCATACATTTTGTATACATTGACAACTTGGCAACCGCCCATTCTCATTACTGTAATAAATCTTACAGTACTTTGACTGAAAGATAGATAGATGATAGCTCATCAGGGTTGGTGGGAATAGCTCTCAGTGCTTCTATTTTGAGGATGATGACACCGTCCTGATCTCAGTGCTGTCTCTGTTATAGTGAGGTCAGAATACAGGTATGTCAGGCTGAACTGTGAGCAGTCATGACAGGCGTCCCAGCATTCATGTCTGGAATGCACTGACAGAGCAGGAATGCAGGATCGTTGGAACGAGTGATCTCACCCGGCCAGCGCATTCTGACCAGGTTCCAGTGCCAGGCAGCTGATTCAGCTCTCTGTGGACAGATTAATCTGTACTCCCTTAAATCCCACACTGTCCTCTACATAATGCAGCATGAATACATGTTATTTTGACTGCTCTTAATAGTTTTTCAGGGCACATGCAATGCATTAAATACAATTTCGTAGTGACCTGTTAGTAAATCTTTCCATCCAAGGCCTTTTCACATTCAAACAAACTGTACTGCTATATAAAAAAAGAGCGTGCACATTCGGATAGTAAAGATGAGTGCAAAATCATTCAACTAAACTAAAAGTGCATAATCTATTGCATTCATAGATATTATGAATATGTGTTCACTCTTTGTTTACTTTGCGGTACTTGCAAAGCAGAAATGAAAATTTGGCGAAAATGTACCAACCCTCAGGCCATCCAGGATGTAGATGAGTTCATTTCTTCATCAGAACAGATTTGGAGAAATGTAGCATTCCATCCCTTGCTCACCGATGGATCCTCTGCAGTGAATGGGTGCCGTCAGAATGAGAATTCAAATAGCTGATAAAAACCACAATAATCCACAAGTAACCCACACCACTCCAGTCCCTCAATTAATGTCTTGAGAAGTGAAAAGCTGCATGTTTATAAGAAACAAATCCATTATTTATGTTTTTAACTTCAAACGGTCACTTCTGACCAAAATACCAGTCCATAATTTATAAAAATGTTTCCTTCAATGAAAAGATGTTAATTGATGGACAGGCGTGGTGTGGATTACTTGTGGATTATAGTGATTTTTTTATCAGCTGTTTGGACTCTCATTCTGACGGCACCCATTCACTGCAGAGGATCTGTTGGTGAGCAAGTGATGCAATGCTACATTTCTCCAAATCTTAAGAACATGAAGAAACATGAAGAAACAAACTCATCTACATCTTTAGGGTTTACTTCAGTAAATGTACATTTTTGGGTGAACTATTACTTTAAAGCCCTAGTCGCAAAAATGCATTTATACTGCATTGTATTCATCTGTATGTGCAATAGTACATAAGAGGCATGTCAGTGTTGTCCTATGTTTGCATAGTTCCACAACACTCCAAATGTACAACAGACATGTAACAGGTCAGTGTGAAAATGTTCTTCATTATTTTATGCGTGAACGTTGCAAAGAATATGCATCAGCAGACCATCATACGTCACAAAAACTAATACATCTGTTTTTAATTAGTAGAACACGATCGAAGCATGAATGTGTAAATGTCAGTCAGAATAACAGAACACTCTGTATTTCTGGCGCCAGTGCAGAAAAACATCCAGTTCATCTGGATAATTCACTGACTGGCTGGTTAAACTTCCTCAGATGTTTGTCTGTAAAACCGCCAAAAGAACAAGCCGCTCTCGCGAACTGCTCTCTCTCTATCCTTTAGCTTAGCGCCTGCATGCTCCTCCATCCCGTCATCTAGTAAATAAAGTTCAGAGTATCATGGAACGTTCTGTCTTCTTCCCGTCTCCCTCTGTTCGCTTTTAAGGCTTGAAGTTACAATCAGCCAGTCCCAGCCAGTCGCTCGGCAGGTATCAGCCAAAACAACATGGTAGGGAGGGCCGAGCACCCAAGTCTGTGCATAGGCCACAGCTATTGTGCAATATCCCCCAATAGGACACAATAGGGGAGTATTGTACTGCTTTGTTTTAAGACTTTTTTTGTTGTTGTTAGTGTCATCATGTTTATGCATGCATAAATAGCTGTGCATGCACATGACATTTTTTGCAGCCATTTACTTTGCAATTGCATTTTCCATTAATCTAGAAACTTAAAAGTTCCCCTTGTGAAAAAATAAGTGTGTTTAATTGTTTTCAGTGCAATGCATTTCAAATCTTAGATATATAAAATATAAAATAACCCATTAAAGGGATAGTTCACCCAAAAATGTAAATCATTTTGTGATCATTTACTCACCTCAAGTTGTTCCAAACCTTTATTAATTTTATACAGATATAGGTCTTGAAGAATGCAACAAACAGTTGCTGATCCCCACTGACTTTCATCGTACCCCCCCCCCCCCCCCACACACACACACTCTAAAAGTCAATGGCTGCCAGCAAAGTTAATTAAAACCTACTTTATTAAAATAAAAGGTGTTAACTTACTGTAAACGCTCTACTTAAAGAGTGTACACTTTCATGCCAATGTTTCTTAACACACTTAAATACATTTTTAAAAAGTGCACTTTGTAAAAATGTTGAATTAAAAGTTTTGCTTTACATTTTAAATCATTATGCTTCAGTAAACTCTTATCTATTAAGATGTACATAGAAGTACTCGTAGAAAATAAAGAAGAAATAATTACACACAATTCGTCAGCTATAGAAAAGGAAGTCACACTTTTCAGTTAAAATCCAGTCACCATTTTCAATGGCTGTTCGTTTTACTCCCAAAAAATTCAGATTTTTTTTAGCACGATTTGAGCAAAAGAAGCACATTAATGATACCATTATTAAATGTATGCAGCATTGTTGTTGTCAGATTTGGATACACATTATATTAACTAACTACTATATACTAACTTTTAACTTTTTTAATTTGTTACAATGCACTTATTATGTAGATATGATTTTTCATTGCACTCATATTTTTTTTAAAACAAGTGCATATAATTACATCTGGTACACCCAACCCTTACTCTTTTAAAACACCCTTAACCTGCCAATACCGTGAAACCTGTCCTATTCTTACCCGTATTCCACCTCCATAGCCGCAAACATGTTTTGCATTACAACATGAACGAGTATGTGTACCTATCAATTAATGTTTTATAAACAGCAGTTAAAGACACCTAATATAAAATGGGACCGCAGAGTTTATTTCTCATGCTTCTCCATTCAGATAGATAAGAGTTGTACATGTATATCTGTTGCGTTCAGAAATTAGCTGCCTGAGGCATAGCCAAAATGAATAGACTTGACTGGAAGGTACTTTACTGTGAAGAAGCCATTTGTAGTTTGACCTCCCACACAATATTAGTGATTTAGTGTTTACAAAACATCTCCCTGTTTCTTTGAAGAACCTAATCAGTCTGACGTAGGAACAGTGGCTCAACCAATGGTGTGCGTTTGAGGCGGGGTACTTTCTTTGTCCCACCAATGGCAGATGGGGGAGCGCCGGGTAAACAATTCTGTGGATGCAAGTGACAAAGGAATGGCACACTTCACCTTTAAGGAATGCTAGGAAATTGAGTGTTCTGGGAGGAGTTTAATTAACACGTGTACACAACAGGTTCAGACCTTTTCTAAGAGAACATGTCTACAGGGAAAACCAGCTCTCGTTCACCGTGCCATGTTTTGCTGTCAGTTTCAGCCCAAAATGAAAAGTCTGTGAACATTTACTCGCCCTCAAATTGTTCCAGACATGTTTGATTATCCTGTCTGAGAAGATATTTAGAAAAATGTTGGGATATAGCTGCTGGTCCCCCATTGAGCACCATAGTATAGCAAACACACTATGTAGCCCCATTCTTCAAAATATATTCTATTGTGTTTAGCAAATGAAAGAACTTTATACAAATTTGGAACTAGCTTGAGATGCCAAAGCTTTCATTTTTGGCTGAATTATCCCTTTAATGGCATCCGGTTTAGTCACTGCAAATCTAAATGTAAAAACTGCAATAAACAGGATTATTGCATGATTTTTTTATGTTTTGTGCTTGCATTCATGCAGAGCTCAGTCTATTAATATCTAACATGGATAGGAGTCGTAGGTAATGTGTGTGTGTGTGTGTGTGTGTGTGTGTGTGTGTGTGTGTGTGTGTGCGTGCGTGCGTGCGTGTGTGTGTGTGTGTGTGCAGAGTGCACAACAGCACTGAGGAAAATATCAGTAACATATATCGAAGCAAACAACACCAACAAAAATAGGCTGGAAAAGGTGAGAAAATGAGAGAGAGAGAGGGAGAGAGAGAGAGAGAGAGAGAGAGAGAGAGAGAGAGAGAGAGAGAGATGGGGAAAAACAGGAGGGGTTTGGAAACAGTTATTTTTTCCCCTCCCAGAAAAAGTTCAGCATATGGTCCTTTGTTTTTGAAACTGGCGAGTGGAAAATAACAGGACATAGTGTGTTTCTGCCTGTGGCAATCAAGTATGCATCAGATACACACATCAAAGCACTCTTCGTGCTTTTCTGTACTTCAGGTTAAGAACCAATCACACTGCTCTGCAGATAATACTTACTCAAGACATTCCACTCCTATTTAGAGTGCTCTATTGCATATGAAGAACACGCTGCGGGCTATCTCATAACTAAGTTTGGTGTCAACAAGAATTCATGACATCTTCACATTTTTGGATGTGGTGTGTCTTCCTGCAGGTGTGTTCTTGGAAATCAAGACACTCATTGAACTACAATGAATAAATCAATGTATGTGTTCAAATAAAGGAGAGAGAGAACTGGGTGTGCAAAATACAGTTTGATGTGTGTGCAGAATGCAATGGTGCATTCTGTTGAAATTTCCCTACTTGATTGTCCCCAACCTACAAGCATAAAGATTTGGCTGTCTAATGCTTTAAAAGTGACGCATGATGCCTTCTTTGCAGCTGATGATGCTTTTCGAGGCTAAGTAATTCTATTTTTAGTGTTGGACTTTCACATGTGCTTATTTTTCAGTAGTGCATGTTGCCAGCAATGCCAAGATAATTGGTTCGATTCCCGGGGAAGGCATGAACTTGATAAAATTTTGTTGTATGCAATGTTACTTTGGATGAAATGCAAATGTATCATGTATAATCCTAAGTTTCTAAGTTGGAAGTATGACTTCAAGTGCACTTTTCAAGGCTGGAAGTCCAGAAATGAAAGACAGCATAAGCATCTCTTTGAATGGCATCTATTGCAGTTCCAGTTTCTGTCTAGAGAGGCACAGAGACAACACAAGCTAAAAACAGTGTCGGATAACAGACCTTAAGGCTAGATTTATTCATTCTGACACTCAGAGTCTTTAACGGTCATTTCTAGTCTGTCGCAAGATCCATGATATTGAGAACAATCAAGGTGAACTCTCTGGGAACCCTTAACAATACAAGTCTAAAAATACTCTAGCTCTGTTCCAAAACCCGCGGAGCTCTATACTACACATACTGCTGCTTTCTTAGGTATTAAACTAATTGGAATGGAACCCAATGTAACTGTAATTATTGGCTAAAAGAGTCAGTTTAATTAGATGTAACATTTTTACAAATTCCTTTTGGTATGGAATGGTATTGAATGTACTGTAAATACAATAAACATACCAGTCAGTTAATCATTTATGTATTTGGCATTGCAATAAGGCATCCATATTATTAGGAATCAATCCCAATTTGCATGGTGTTTTTGGTGTTACTGTTTGAGCCACAGTGACCTTGGTTCCTGAAGTATTTTCTATATTCATTTGTAACATAGGGACTTTTATAAAGTCTTCGCCAAAGAGTCATGAACCAAACAAACTGTGGTTTATAGCAAAGAAGTTTAAAACAATCTAACGACTAAAGATTTGAAAGACTAAATTTAGTTCAAACTTAAATGTCGCTTTAATGAGGGAAAGAACTTCAATCCTGACTTTTTCACTCCATAGGAATGGTACAGAATGCATGTCTTCTCTAATGCTGCATTTTAGTTAGGCCTACAGGAGATTTGATTTAAAGTTTTTAGAAAATAACTACTTTGTAGTAATGCACCTAAATGCATGCATGCATGCAAACGCCATTGGATGTGAAAATGTTAGCCAGGGTTCAATAAATATTAATAAATGAGCGTGCAATAAATTATTAAATAAATGAATCCTTTATCGGGGAAAATGCTAAATCATGCATCATCAAACCACTGATGTACAATCATCAAGGGACACCCGGAGAGAACAGACGCATCTAGCAACACCAAAACAAACACACCTTTTTCTAGAATCCACCACAGCTCTTCTCTTGTCATTATGCTATTATCCTGTATGATATTTATAGTCACTTCCTAATAGCAAGACAAGACGTACTGTACTGTACCGCACAGACTACTGGCTGCCGCCCAAACAGCCTGCTGGAGACTGGATGGAATTTGTCCCCTCCTTCTCTCATTTTCTCATATGCACATACAGTACTGTCATGTTCACACACATTGCTAATTATATCTGTGAGAACTACCTGAATACAGTGGGCTATTCTTAGATAATAATGTTTTTTTTTTGGTGTAGTCTAAACTATGGAACTGTTTTAGCAAACTGGTGAATCACACAGCTGTTAAAAGCCATTGCCAGATCCAACTCTGCTATATCCATTCCAGCGAAGGTTTGCAGCTTGATCTCTCTAATCTTGGAATCTCCAGTATGGGTAGTTTCTATGTGACTGCATACACTGTAAAGTTTCTAAGTAATTTAAAAGTTCATTTTTAAAATACTTTTATTTAGCAAGGATTCATTAAATTGATCAAAAGTGACAGTAAAAAGAAAATACTACAAATATTAAAAGGCATAATTTTTTCTTAAAGTAAATCACTTAATCAGCCTATTAAAATGATTTCTGAAGCATCATGTGACACTGAAGACTGGAGTAATGATGCTGAAATTCAGCTTTGTTTTTTTTCACAGAAATAAATTACATTTTGAAATACGTTAAAACAGAAAGCTGTTTTTTTAAATTGTAATAATATTTCACATTATTACTGTATTTCCTGTATTTTCTCAAAAATATAAAAATCTTACCAACCCCAAACTTTTGAACACTAGTCTGTATCTCTTAAAAACAGAAACTTTGTAATGCTATTTTTCTGGCCCACAGTCATTTGCATCAAACTTCATTGGAACAGCTTTTTCAAAGAATGTTCATGTGATAAAATCCTTTCCAAGGAAATACTGCAGCCCTCGGTCAGGCTGTCGATCAACGGGGCAGGACAAGAAGGAACTCTTGTGTGTGTCACCATAGAAATATAATCATGACAAACAGAGGGAAATTAAAGCAGGAAAACATATATCCTGTTTCAAAAATTATAAGCCTGGATTTTGGAAGTCATTACTCATTTCATGTAACTCAATATTTCTCCAGCCAGCCTTGTTTGTTATCAGAGAGGCTGACGCGCTATGGCAGAGGTTCCTGGTAACCGTGTTGTTTGTGGACGGTTTACTAAAGGAGGAGGGCGACTGACTCGGCCTAACTTGGTTTGTTTCACTACACTGGGTTTCCCTCTTGGCACAGGCTGCAGCAGGGGATTATGGGTCATGGTCTTTGGGACCCCTGAGTCAGACTCAGCACTCTCTCCCCTGGATGTCCTACTACAGTCGCCCTGCTGTCGACCGGCCCAGTAACCACAGAAACCACTTATACAACAAAAAGTCACATGACCACCATATGCCACACATAATGTCCAAGGAAACAGTCACAATTATAGAACTTTAAGCTTTTATTTTAATTCTGAGTTTTGAGATAAAATGTCAGGGGCAGCACGAGACCGTGATAGAAAGTATGCATTTAATGAGTAACATTTCAATATTATTTACTAAATAAATTCAATAATTTAGGCCAACATAGTGTCTGTCTGTCTGTCTGTCTGTCAGTCTGTCCGTCCGTCCGTCTATCTATACATTATTTTACTATATACACTGTTTGTAAACAGTTGAGCAGGACGGTGATATCTCTCTGCTGACGCAGCTCTTCAGATGAGGAACACTCTGTCTGTCTCTCTCTGTGTTTGTGTGTGTGTGTGTGTGTGTGTGTGTGTGTGTGTGTGTGTGTGTGTGTGTGTGTGTGTGTGTGTGTGTGTGTGTGTGTGTGTGTGTGTGTGTGTGTGTGTGTGTGTGCGTGCATGCGTGTGTGAGCATGTGTGTGTGTGTGTTTATCTCAAGAGGTCACAAAGCTCCAGTGTGACACTTACTGTGACATTTATCTAAACTAACAAGAGCATGAGAGAGGCTCATTTCATCACTTACTGAGAACTGTGGCTCCACAGCGCAGTACAAGCTCTCATTATGTTTGCACGAGTCTTAGTAACAGTTGTGTCACAACAAGGGTCCAAGCTCATGCGTTATTTCAGTTTTAGCTGTGCAGATGTCTTCTGCTATTTACAAATGTATTGTCCATCATATCCAAACTTTCCCAGCAAGAAACACACGCATGACCACACATACAGTACATACGGACTGCTGCCTTCTGACAGCATGGGTCCTCCAGAGATGCCTTGATGTTACACAACACAGTTTTGTGTTTGTCGCAATCTAATCAACTCTAAAAATAACTTTTGGTTTGATCACGTAACACTAATTCAATAACTTGTCCCTGTACAATTTTGTCTTCTGAAGACGCAGCAAATTATGTGAAGTTAATAACAAGAATGCAGAGTCTGGAGTCAGATTTAGGCCTAACTCAACTAAGCTTATTCTCTTATAAAAAACAAATTATGGTATTATAAAAAAAACATAGTAGTTACATTTTCAAAAAGATACTTCATTTTAAATTATAACAGTTACAATAATTTAAACATTTTATTGTACAAAATTAAAACAAAATATTCAATAATAACTAATATAAATATTTTAATTATAATATTATTATAATTATGCATAATTTATTATATACAATACTTATTTTTTCCTTCAGTCTTTCTTCATTGTACATAATAAAAAAGTTCAAGTGTTTTACTAAACTGATCCCATTGGAACCACTGTGACCCAAACAGTAAGCTGCACGTTCACAGCGCTCTGTAAAACGACACACTGGGCAACAGCAGCACGGTAACACCTCATGCCAAAGACACAAGGCAGGTGAAACCTCTCACCTGTCTTACTCAGCGTAACCCAGAGTGACCCACAAACAACAACAAACACAAGCAGCGTGGAGCCTGTCCCCTCAGAAACACATCAGAACATTTACTAAAGGAAATGAAATGAACTCAGTAACTGCAGACACTGTTAAAATGTTGATATTGCATTTAATGAGGTTTGTATAAAGCAAATATGTTAGGGCAAAGGGTACTTAACTAGTCGTGATGAACAGATGGGACCTGCAGATGGGTGTTGGGAATTTGATTGTGGGTGTGAAGGATACTTAAAATAAGGTGTATAATTATGCAAGTTAATTTCCCAAGATCTGACTGTCCAGAACTATTTTAATATGTATCTATTACAATCAAGAGCATGTATGTGTGACATATGCATATATACTGTACATACTCCCAAATCTAATTAGGTTATTATGTATATTTGATTTAATTGACATATTTCTGTTTTGGTGGTGTAGTGCATCACATACTTTTCACATGCTATACCTGTCCTTCCCTTTCTGCTCAGTCTGTACTGGGTGTAACTACCAATTAGCAGAACACGCTGTGAAAAGCCTCTCATACTCTTCCCATGTGTGTACAAAGAGCAGAAAAGACAGCTGAAAAAGAACAGCATGTTCCCTGCAGATAAAGAGATCAAAATCTTCTAATCATCTCTGAGCAAAAACTGGAGTACATGAGAGGATGGCCACAGGCCTGTGTCCTGCAGGGTTACACCTGAGTTTAGGGTAAATTCGGTTCAAGGGCTACATGAAGAGAGCGAATAGATTCTGAAAGGACAAAAGCTTCTGAAGTCAAATACTGCAAGGCATGTCAGTACATGTGTGAAACTGTCTGGCCAAGGCAGATGGCCAATTTGAGTGTAGAGAGGTTATGCTAGTGTGTCTATGCTAAATGCATGTAATTGGGCCAATGCTCGACTGGCCTCATTTACAGACACTAGACAATGTAAACAGACTGCAGCCAGACCTAGTAAAAACAGAGTGGCATGGACCTAAATGAACCATAACAGAAAAAAATTGCTAGCCTCCTATTAGCCACATATAAAATAAAACAAGTATTGCCCCAGATCCATTCAGAGACTTCATTTTCCTCACTGTACTCAATAACTGGCACGTCTCAAAGTTTAACACTTACAGAGCAATGGTACAAGCAATACTACTAACACTAAGGGTGTGGGTTCAAATCCCAATTAATGCATACAAAGCGTATCTTGTATGTACGGTAAATTGCTCAGGATGGAAATTAAAGTTGCATTGTGCATAAATGTAGCATCTACATCAAAAGGTTAACCTAAAAGATAAGCAGCGTTTGTCGCTTGCTAGGTTTTAGCACAATTTTCATGTAGCATGTTTGTAGAGCAATACTACCAGTAACAAGCAATACCAAGGTTGGGGGTTCAATTCTCAGTAAATGGATCTTGTATGCAATGCAAATTGCTCTGGATAGAAGTTTTTGCAAAATGCATAAACTTAACATCTAGAACGGAGAAGTAACTCAAAAGATAAATAGGGAGATAAATAGATATGCAGACGTGCAAAAATGTATTCATACTTTTATCCAAAGCGACTTGAAGTGCATGCAAAGAAATAAAAACATCGTTGGTGTCACATTCTGTCTGCTGAACTACAAGAACACCAATTCATTATAAAACAAAAGCTATGATAATGTAAACAAACAGATCTCATTTCAGCTAAAAGTGAATAGCGCAGCCGGTCGTGACCTTTCTTTTGGAAGTTTTCACAGCATAGACTATTATTCGAGTTACCGGTAAGAGAGATTAACTCTCCTGGCCTAAATAACCAGCCAGACAGCTGCTAAAAAAAAAAAAAAAAGCTAAAAGCTAATTAAAAGCAGCCCTCAGGATCAGTTAAACCTTAATCCTTAGGATCAGAAACCTACATTTCTACAAGCAATGTGTCAAAACTACTCTCGGATCGGCATCTAACATTTCTTGATTAATTGCCTGCCCTCGTGAACAAGTACAGCATGTCTGCGAGTGCAGTTTTATGTTTGGACATGCCTTTCCCACAGAAGCCTTTTCCAGGTAAAAGCTTGCGTGCTGTTCAAAGGTTCGCAGTATTTCCTAGACTGCTTCCTAGAAACTCTCCCTATCTGAATACAGCTTTCATTCACACACATAAACACGCATGCATCCATAAAGTACTCACTCACACAGCTGCAGGAACAATGTATATCTAAACTTGACCTATGCCCTAACGAACTCCAGCACATGGATGTTTGGAGAAGAGCCAGCGTTGCGTAAAGAAGCACATGCTTCCATCAGCCCTCAATACTTTCAGTGCACTGCGCTCACCCCCTGAACCCTGTTTCGGATTCAAGCGTATAATTCAAGCACATGTTGTACAAACTGTACAGATTAGTTTGTACAGCTATCATTGTTGTCCTTCAAAAAACTGCTTGATCTTTGATCGCACTTCCCCTCCCACATTTTATTCCACTCAAAGAACAGGATATCTTCTCATTACAGCTCTATTAAAAAAAAAGGACATGAGCTGGTATCAGTCCAGACTGGCACGCAGTGGAGTGGCCGGGTGCGACAGGAAGACATGCATGCAATCTGTCCGCTGCACGTGGCTTGTGCAGTGTCACTGGATTCTGAAAGGTCAGAGGTCACCCAGGCCACATGCACAATGCAACTGATTTTTTTTTGCACTTTTTACTGTGCACACATGGCAAACGAGTGTGTGTAAAGAGAGTGGTGATAAAGCCCTTAGGATGAATTTTGAGGGTAAACCGGGGGAGGACAGTCTGAGGCTCAATGCACTGTGCAGTTGCAGCCACACCTGTTTGTCAATGGGGTTCAGCAAATTTGCATCACCAAATCTCTGCTTCCAGTGAGTCTTATTACCCAGAAGCAGAAAAAGCAAGCAGTTGGGATATGGAAAAATGTGGAATTCGACTCTAGGAGCAACAGATAAGATAAAACTCCTATTCCCAGTGAAGCTGTACACAGGCGTAAAGCTACAGAGTATACATCATATGGGTGTTGTGTGTACATGCTTTTAAGTTGCCAAAGGAAGCCAAAAGAAAAGTTAAGGAGCCAAAGTCTTTGCAATTAAATGTTTTAGGTTTTTGTTTTGTAGAATCTTATCCTATAGTCTTTATGTGGACTTTGTGCTAATGTGGGGAAAATGTCCACTGGAAAAAATATGTACATTTGATAAAAGCCTGTTGTTGTGGAATCTTTTTATTATTTGAAAAGCTGTATTTTGAAAAGTCCCTCTCTGCCATCTGGGGAAAAAATACTTAAATAGAACAATTATTCCAGTATTGCATTAATAACTGCTGTGCTGAATATGATTATTCACATAATTTATTTATTTTATTATTAATGAACAACACATTTTAAACAAAAATTTGCTTACTATACATACTAAATAGCATGCAAGATTAGAATGAGTGACTTTCAAATTCCAAAAACCTCAAGTTCTCTTTCAGTGTTCAAACTTATGTCTGGTTGTGTAGTACACAAAAAGATGCAAAGATGGCTAGCGGTGATGCTATTTTTTTTCTGATAGATTTCGTGAATACCTTGTTGAATCAGCCTGTGATCATAACGATGGGTGAGAACCAGAAAGCCGTAAGAGACATTTCAACAATTTTACAGGAGAGCCAAAACAAAAATGTTACCATAGTTTGATCTGACTTTGTGTACTGATTTCAATTGTTTTAATACAACATTTGTACACTCATGGATGACAGTACTTTTGCTGGTAGAAAGAGCTCATTCAGAGCTTTCCTTTGATTTACATTTCTCCATTTCACCAAAAATGTCACTTACGCCCTTCTAGTTCTCACCCCTCGATATGGTGACTCGGTATGACTGAAATTATGAATAAGAATACAAGGTGTACGAGAAATAATTCATAACAAATCTTGTTCTTCTAGATCCTAGGAATCTAATTCTGCATAAGTCACTCTGAATCTGACTAAGATGGATCACTGATTTGCTGTCATATGTGACTTTCAGATTTAAACCACATCTTTATGAATCACCAAAGCAGATGATTTACCGTCAGTCTTGGTCTGTAGAACATGATTGTTCTGCCTGATTCTAGCGTGTTTTGTATCTCTTAAGTTCATTCATGAAAGGATGTTCCTGAGGCTGGATGTATTCGAATGTATTCGACCACCATCAGGTGCTCAGTAAATAATTCAGGCGCAGGACCACGCCGTGAGCGTGCATGTGATTTGTGACTGTCAAACTCAAGCGCTCTGGGCAGAGTGACGCGGCACACATGGTGTTGCTGTGACTTAGCAATGTCACCGTGACCAGTACACGTCTAGCTTGTGACACTGGCTTACTCTCCAATACAGGAAGCAAATGAATGTGGGTGCAGTCTATGGTTCCGCATGTCCATCATGAGTAGAAAAGGAAATCACACTCTCCTCTAGCACTAACATGTTTCAAAGAAAGAGGATATTTCATCACCAGTTTGCAGCAGATCTGTAGTTTCTGCAATGTAATGCATTGAGGCATTTTAAAGCTGCAGTGTGTGAATTCCACACCATAGTGGCACCAAATGGAACTGCAAATATAATCAACTCATGCAAAACCTCTGCTATAATAGAAAGCGTTGATAGGACATGTCAATTTGTAATACTTCTGATATGAATGAGAGGTGTAAAAATGTGTTGTAATGCATCATTCCAATAATAAAACATTATGTGTTTAATTTTAATTGTTTGTATTATTATTATGTGTTTAAATGCATTGTAATGACTATTTGTTCATTAAGTGGTAATTGACATTAACTTGTTTAATATTTAACGTTTTCTTGCTCATTTTCATTTTAATAGTTTTATTCTAGTTTAATTTAATAATTTGCTTGATTTAAAGATAGTCGTCATTGTGTATCAGGACATTTGATGTCACATTATTTGCACATTGTTTCACATATTCTATATGATAAGTATTACATCTGTCTATTGATGTTAGTTTGCTAGCATGATATTATCCCTTATTTTTTATTAGATCAATAATATTTGTACATTACTTTCTCAATCAATCAATCAATCAATCAAATCAATCTGAAATAATGAATGAATGAGTGAATGAATATGTATATATATATATATATATATATATATATATATATATATATTTATATTAAGACTGATTGTACAGCATAATGCACCAGATTGTCAGTATATAGTACAAATTGTATTTATAGTTACTTTATTGTCTTTACCATAATTCTGTAAATAATTATGAATTGTTACAAAATAATCAAATCTAATCAGATGGAATCATAAAATAAAGAATGCTATTAAAATGAAACAATTAAAAACAATTATTTACAGCCCTAGTCCAAATCTGTGTAAATGAACAGTGATGTGATGCATCGATTAACAAAGGCAATGCAGATACAGTCAGATGCTGCAGGAGGAACGATTCCTAGAAGCACAGAGCAACGTTGAGTGATTTAATCACTGTTAGTGTAAACTGGGATTTAGCAGGCACCACCTTAGTTATTGCATTTGAGAGCACTTTCCTGTAAATTACATCAGCATACATGTGATAAGCAGATCAGTTCAAACAACGTTCAAACATCTGGAGAAAGACAGCATGCATGTCAGGTGCTTTGTTTTTCATGAGCTCATCTTGACTCAGCATCACATGACAGCAGCTTCTGCCAATTCCTCAGAACTGATGTCACACTGTCTCTGCTGTATATCGAGAGGCTTTGTGTTTGGTGCTGGAAAGCCCCTCCATTTGGAATGGTCTGTAATCTTTTCACAAAGAGCTCTGCAACAAATGACCATAAATGGAAAACAAGTGCATGACAATGAAGTGTAATCGCAGCAGTCCAGTGAAGCAGACAATGAAGTCACTTCAGAGGTCCACACCTCCTCACTCTCTGACTTAGTTGGCTCAGGCCACCTTCTTTTCCAGAGTTGAGATCAGCAACATTAAATGTAGTCTGACCTCATGGAGGAAAAAGAGGGAATTGACGCTCTTGCACACGCACACACGCACACACAGACAGCCTCAATCTCTGCTCCCTCTCTCTTTCCCGGAAGACACTGTTTTATTGGAAATGGAGAAAGCAAAGCAAAAGCAGGAAAGGGAGGAGCAAAAACAGATGAGGGGTTCCTTTTAAATCAGGTGATTGGTGAGTCAGTGCATGAGCTCAGTGCAACACAAGATCTCCTGATTGGTGGACAGTGATGTGCTGATCCGATCAGGACATGGATGTGCTGAACCTATAGGATAGTGGATTTTTGTAATCCTTATTGTTATTCTTTTTTATCCTAAATATCATATGCATTCAGATGTTTAATTCTTAACTTGATTTTCACAATGTATGTGTTTTATGATACGATTTTTAAGATTTTTTATTTTCTTTTATGGTAAAACTATATAGATTTTCACATTTTCTGAAGAAAGTACAGTGCTAGGTGTTGCTCTGTAACACGTGACCCTTTAAATGTTTTGTGTTTGCGATTAAAATTGTTAACTTTTGATAAAAATCCTGCTTAAAGGTTTTATTTAAAATATTTGACATAAAATCATTGAGCAAACCAAATTTGATCAAACGAAATCACTATGGAATAATACATTCTGTATTGAAAAGCACACAAAAAAAGTTTTTGTGAAATAAAAAGACTGAAGGCACATTAATAAAAAAAAATGTTCTTCTTTTTGGGTGGGGGGTATTTTTAAGATTATGCTAACAGCTGTAACTATTGTACAATACAACCCGATCTCATGAAAGTGTATATAAATAGTAAGCCAAATAAAAATCTCATGGTATTGATACACAAAAATGGACTTTGGCATGTGTTTGCTACGTGTTGGGTAGGATTAGGGTTGTGGGGTAGATGCGTATCATATGTGTGCGAAAACTGCGTATTATATGCACGCCAAAAAATTGTGTATCATATGCATGCAAAAACTGTGTTTAAATGCATGCAAAACACATTCGTATCATACAGTACATACACCAAAAATATAAAGTATACACACATTTTTGCGTGTCAATACCATGAGTTTTTGTTTTTATCTGGCATAATATTTATATGCATTTTCATGAGACTGGGCTCTAAAATACGCATTTTGCTCTAAACAGCTTAAATATCTCATTACTGCAAGTTCAGCAACAGGTCATTACCACTACATTTTTGCCTATGGTGGAAATGAGAATGTGCAATGGTGTGAACTTCTCAAAAAGGTAAAAACTGTGGGTTAAAGAGTAAAACCCATTCCTGGCATGTAACTTAGATGTTTGTACTTAAAAGTGCACAGTTACCCATACGCACATACGTTTACATGTGTATGATCTGCGTAGGCATTTAGAGATAGGAATTTGATTCCCAGTTTCTCTTTGACATCAACGTTGGGCCCGGTGCACATCATGTTCAATGCAATGTTTATACAACAGACCCTCAGCACGTTAACCCTTCAACAGACGTCACAAACCAAACACAAACATAGCCAGCGGCCTGCGTAAGCACTCTACCGTGAGAGAAGAGTTGAAAACAAAGGCGGTGCAGCGCCATCATTAATATTCCATCTCACATAACACAGTGATAGTGAGGTCACCGTATAACAGCTCTCTTAAGTGCTTTGTCGTTAGAGGCTGGATGATATTTCAGCTCTGCACAACTACACCATCTCTCCTTCAAAATAAACAATAGGGATTCAGCTGGATGCACATGGCAAACTCTTAATTTGTCGAGTGCCAGCCAGAGGAAATACTAAAAAAGCATTTGGCACTTTTACCTGAAGATGTATGCCAACCAAATCTGATTGGGAAGAAGAAGAAGATTTTTTATTTGTCACATACACAATTATACAGAATATAACCAGAGTGTATCAGATATGGCAGCCATTGGATATTAGGTCATCATGGTGATGGAAGCTGAAGGTTAGTCTTGCAGGCAGATCTATGTCCTGAAATTCATGCATCAGATCAGTTTCCCATTAGAAACCCATCAGGCGTTTAATAAGTACACATGCTGTCCTTCTCAAGACTTTTAGAGTCAACTAAGGACATAGCTGCCGCATCAAAGCCAACTCTGAAGAGAAATGAAATGAGATATTTCTGCCTCAAATCAAGCTATGTTGTGAAGCAGGGCTCCTGTGGAGATTATTAGTAACTGAAGAGCAGTGTTGAGGAGATTTACATTTCTAGCAGGCTAAAAAGGGTGGGTCTTGTCAGGATACATGTGTAAAGACTGGTCAAAGGCAGGGGATCCAAGTGCAGTAATATATATTTATTGGACAGAGGCAGAATCACACAGGCAATGGTCAGAGGGCATAACAGGAATATCGGAGGCAGAGCAGAGACGTAAACAATACCAGGCAGGGGTCGAGGTCACAGGCACAGGTTCAGAAGTCCAAGGTCAGGCAGTCCGGGGTCACACACAGAGATAACAGATACGGGGGAAGAACGCTCAGAAATGTAGCTAGGGCAAAACAAGACTTCGCAGTGAGTGAGTGTTTGTGTGCTGCTTTTATGTGAGTGAGTGAATGAGGTGCAGGTGTGGTGAGGCAATTAGGGTTGATGAGTGAATGGTGACAGCTGTGTGATTGGTGTAATGGTGGACGGGAGAGTGTGAGTGCAGTGCATGATGGGAGATGTAGTCCATGGGTGATGTGCAGTAGAGTGAGTGGTAACCAGATTCATGACAGAGCCCCCCCCCAAAGAGCGGCTTCCAGACGCTTACACAAAGCATACTCCAGGAGGGTGGTGGAGCGGAGGTGGAACCGGGGGAGGGAATGGAGGGCCAGGTCCATGTGGGGCCAATGAGGCAGGAGCCCACCAGGGCGGGGCGGAGGAGACAGCAGAGACGTGAAGTGACACTGGGTAAACTGCTGTGGCGTGAGGTGACTCTGGCAGGTCGGCGGAGACGTGAGGTGACTCTGGCAGGTCGGCGGAGACGTGAGGTGACTCTGGCAGGTCGGCGGAGACGTGAGGTGACTCTGGCAGGTCGGCGGAGACGTGAGGTGACTCTGGCAGGTCGGCGGAGACGTGAGGTGACTCTGGCAGGTCGGCGGAGACGTGAGGTGACTCTGGCAGGTCGGCGGAGACGTGAGGTGACTCTGGCAGGTCGGCGGAGACGTGAGGTGACTCTGGCAGGTCGGCGGAGACGTGGGGTGACTCTGGCAGGTCGGCGGAGACGTGGGGTGACTCTGGCAGGTCGGCGGAGACGTGAGGTGACTCTGGCAGGTCGGCGGAGACGTGGGGTGACTCTGGCAGGTCGGCGGAGACGTGGGGTGACTCTGGCAGGTCGGCGGAGACGTGGGGTGACTCTGGCAGGTCGGCGGAGACGTGGAGTGACTCTGGCAGGTCGACGGAGACGTGGAGTGACTCTGGCAGGTCGACGGAGACGTGGAGTGACTCTGGCAGGTCGACGGAGACGTGGAGTGACTCTGGCAGGTCGACGGAGACGTGGAGTGACTCTGGCAGGTCGACGGAGACGTGGAGTGACTCTGGCAGGTCGGCGGAGACGTGAGGTGACTCTGGCAGGTCGGCGGAGACGTGGGGTGACTCTGGCAGGTCGGCGGAGACGTGGGGTGACTCTGGCAGGTCGGCGGAGACGTGGGGTGACTCTGGCAGGTCGGCGGAGACGTGGGGTGACTCTGGCAGGTCGGCGGAGACGTGGAGTGACTCTGGCAGGTCGACGGAGACGTGGAGTGACTCTGGCAGGTCGACGGAGACGTGGAGTGACTCTGGCAGGTCGACGGAGACGTGGAGTGACTCTGGCAGGTCGACGGAGACGTGGAGTGACTCTGGCAGGTCGACGGAGACGTGGAGTGACTCTGGCAGGTCGACGGAGACGTGAGGTGACTCTGGCAGGTCGGCGGAGACGTGAGGTGACTCTGGCAGGTCGGCGGAGACGTGAGGTGACTCTGGCAGGTCGGCGGAGACGTGAGGTGACTCTGGCAGGTCGGCGGAGACGTGAGGTGACTCTGGCAGGTCGGCGGAGACGTGAGGTGACTCTGGCAGGTCGGCGGAGACGTGAGGTGACTCTGGCAGGTCGGCGGAGACGTGAGGTGACTCTGGCAGGTCGGCGGAGACGTGAGGTGACTCTGGCAGGTCGGCGGAGACGTGAGGTGACTCTGGCAGGTCGGCGGAGACGTGAGGTGACTCTGGCAGGTCGGCGGAGACGTGAGGTGACTCTGGCAGGTCGGCGGAGACGTGAGGTGACTCTGGCAGGTCGGCGGAGACGTGAGGTGACTCTGGCAGGTCGGCGGAGACGTGAGGTGACTCTGGCAGGTCGGCGGAGACGTGAGGTGACTCTGGCAGGTCGGCGGAGACGTGAGGTGACTCTGGCAGGTCGGCGGAGACGTGAGGTGACTCTGGCAGGTCGGCGGAGACGTGAGGTGACTCTGGCAGGTCGGCGGAGACGTGAGGTGACTCTGGCAGGTCGGCGGAGACGTGAGGTGACTCTGGCAGGTCGGCGGAGACGTGAGGTGACTCTGGCAGGTCGGCGGAGACGTGAGGTGACTCTGGCAGGTCGGCGGAGACGTGAGGTGACTCTGGCAGGTCGGCGGAGACGTGAGGTGACTCTGGCAGGTCGGCGGAGACGTGAGGTGACTCTGGCAGGTCGGCGGAGACGTGAGGTGACTCTGGCAGGTCGGCGGAGACGTGAGGTGACTCTGGCAGGTCGGCGGAGACGTGAGGTGACTCTGGCAGGTCGGCGGAGACGTGAGGTGACTCTGGCAGGTCGGCGGAGACGTGAGGTGACTCTGGCAGGTCGGCGGAGACGTGAGGTGACTCTGGCAGGTCGGCGGAGACGTGAGGTGACTCTGGCAGGTCGGCGGAGACGTGAGGTGACTCTGGCAGGTCGGCGGAGACGTGAGGTGACTCTGGCAGGTCGGCGGAGACGTGAGGTGACTCTGGCAGGTCGGCGGAGACGTGAGGTGACTCTGGCAGGTCGGCGGAGACGTGAGGTGACTCTGGCAGGTCGGCGGAGACGTGAGGTGACTCTGGCAGGGTCGGCGGAGACGTGGGGTGACTCTGGCAGGTCGGCGGAGACGTGGGGTGACTCTGGCAGGTCGGCGGAGACGTGGGGTGACTCTGGCAGGTCGGCGGAGACGTGGGGTGACTCTGGCAGGTCGGCGGAGACGTGGGGTGACTCTGGCAGGTTCGGCGGAGACGTGGGGTGACTCTGGCAGGTCGGCGGAGACGTGGGGTGACTCTGGCAGGTCGGTGGAGACGTGGGGTGACTCTGGCAGGTCGGCGGAGACGTGGGGTGACTCTGGCAGGTCGACGGAGACGTGGAGTGACTCTGGCAGGTCGACGGAGACGTGGAGTGACTCTGGCAGGTCGACGGAGACGTGGAGTGACTCTGGCAGGTCGACGGAGACGTGGAGTGACTCTGGCAGGTCGACGGAGACGTGGAGTGACTCTGGCAGGTCGACGGAGACGTGGGGTGACTCTGGCAGGTCGGCGGAGACGTGGAGTGACTCTGGCAGGTCGGCGGAGACGTGGAGTGACTCTGGCAGGTCGACGGAGACGTGGAGTGACTCTGGCAGGTCGACGGAGACGTGGAGTGACTCTGGCAGGTCGACGGAGACGTGGAGTGACTCTGGCAGGTCGACGGAGACGTGGAGTGACTCTGGCAGGTCGACGGAGACGTGGAGTGACTCTGGCAGGTCGGCGGAGACGTGGAGTGACTCTGGCAGGTCGACGGAGACGTGGAGTGACTCTGGCAGGTCGGCGGAGACGTGGAGTGACTCTGGCAGGTCGACGGAGACGTGGAGTGACTCTGGCAGGTCGACGGAGACGTGGAGTGACTCTGGCAGGTCGACGGAGACGTGGAGTGACTCTGGCAGGTCGACGGAGACGTGGAGTGACTCTGGCAGGTCGACGGAGACGTGGAGTGACTCTGGCAGGTCGACGGAGACGTGGAGTGACTCTGGCAGGTCGACGGAGACGTGGAGTGACTCTGGCAGGTCGACGGAGACGTGGAGTGACTCTGGCAGGTCGACGGAGACGTGGAGTGACTCTGGCAGGTCGACGGAGACGTGGAGTGACTCTGGCAGGTCGACGGAGACGTGGAGTGACTCTGGCAGGTCGACGGAGACGTGGAGTGACTCTGGCAGGTCGACGGAGACGTGGAGTGACTCTGGCAGGTCGACGGAGACGTGGAGTGACTCTGGCAGGTCGACGGAGACGTGGAGTGACTCTGGCAGGTCGACGGAGACGTGGAGTGACTCTGGCAGGTCGACGGAGACGTGGAGTGACTCTGGCAGGTCGACGGAGACGTGGAGTGACTCTGGCAGGTCGACGGAGACGTGGAGTGACTCTGGCAGATCAGGCGCCCACCAGGGCGGAGCAGACGAGACAGACGCCCACCAGGGCGGAGCAGACATGACAGGCGCCCTCCAGGGCGGAGCAGACGAGACAGACGCCCACCAGGGCGGAGCAGACGTGACAGACGCCCTCCAGGGAGGAACAGACGAGACAGACGCCCACCAGGGCGGAGCAGACGAGACAGACGCCCACCAGGGCGGAGCAGACGAGACAGGCGCCCTCCAGGGCGGAGCAGAGATCCCTGGCCGAGACTGGGACCTAGAGGAAACGGAGACACAAGAGGCAGAGAGAGCACATTTGGTTTCAGGAACCGAGGCAGGGAGTTTAAGCGGCCATGGTAGATCCGGGGACTCGGGCAGCCATGATGGATCAGGGGACCTCATGGGCCATGGCGGGTCCGGGGTCTCCGTGAGCAACGGAGGGGAGCTCCCTCCATGAAAGTTCTTGGACTTGAACTCCACTACCTCGAGGGGGCACTCTGGAAGCGCTAAATCTCGGTGGCGCTCGGGCGGCTCTGACTCTCTTGGGCTCTCAGGTGGCTCTGACTCTCTTGGGCGCTCGGTAGAACTGGACGGAACCAGCGGAGACGAAGGAGAGCTGGGCGGGACCAGCGGAGACGGAGGAGAGCTGGGCGGGACCAGCGGAGACGAAGGAGAGCTGGGCGGGACCAGCGGAGACGAAGGAGAGCTGGGCGGGACCAGCGGAGACGAAGGAGAGCTGAGCGGGACCAGCGGAGACGAAGGAGAGCTGGGCGGGACCAGCGGAGACGGAGGAGAGCTGGGCGGGACCAGCGGAGACGAAGGAGAGCTGGGCGGGGCCAGCGGAGACGAAGGAGAGCTGGGCGGGACCAGCGGCGAAGGCGAGCTGGGCGGGACCAGCGGCGAAGGCGAGCTGGGCGGGACCAGCGGAGACGAAGAAGAGCCGGAAAGGGCCAGCAGGGGCTCTGGGGAAACGGACGGAACCAGGAGGGGACCCGGAGTGCCGGACTCTGTGAGCTCCTGGATCGGAGCGGCCTCTGGAGCGGACTCTGTGAGCTCCTGGATCGGAACGGCCTCTGGAGCGGACTCTGCGAACTCCTGGGACGGAGCGGGCTCTGGAGCGGACTCTGCGAGCTCCTGGGACGGAGCGGGCTCTGGAGCGGACTCTGCGAGCTCCTGGGACGGAGCGGGCTCTGGAGCGGACTCTGCGAGCTCCTGGGACGGAGCGGGCTCTGGAGCGGACTCTGCGAGCTCCTGGGACGGAGCGGGCTCTGGAGCGGACTCTGCGAGCTCCTGGGACGGAGCGGGCTCTGGAGCGAACTCTGCGAGCTCCTGGGACGGAGCGGCCTCTGGAGCGGACTCTGCGAGCTCCTGGGACGGAGCGGCCTCTGGAGCGAACTCTGCGAGCTCCTGGGACGGAGCGGCCTCTGGAGCGGACTCTGCGAGCTCCTGGGACGGAGCGGCCTCTGGAGCGAACTCTGCGAGCTCCTGGGACGGAGCGGGCTCTAGAACACCCACAGTGAAGGAAGAGCCAGCACACGATAAAGCATAGTTCAAAAGGCCCCTCAAACTCCCATGATACACTCTTCCAGAAAACAAAGATTTGTTAAACCTGGCCTTGACCTGACTAGTGAGTCCGAAATAAAACAAGTCCTTGAACAGATACTCGTCGTACAACGGTACCTGGTAAGACAGCTCACAAAACTGGTGAACATACTCTTCCATAGTCAGGCCTCCCTGGCGAAGATGTAGGAGTAGGCTTATGCTGTCCATAGTAGAGCTGGGTAGGTGAGATGATGCTGCTGGATCTGAGGTGGCGAAGTCTTCTGTAAAGACTGGTCAAAGGCAGGGGATCCAAGTGCAGTAATATATATTTATTGGACAGAATCACACAGGCAATGGTCAGAGGGCATAACAGGAATATCGGAGGCAGAGCAGAGACGTAAACAATACCAGGCAGGGGTCGAGGTCACAGGCACAGGTTCAGAAGTCCAAGGTCAGGCAGTCCGGGGTCACACACAGAGATAACAGATACGGGGAAGAACGCTCAGAAATGTAGCCAGGGCAAAACAAGACTTCGCAGTGAGTGAGTGTTTGTGTGCTGCTTTTATGTGAGTGAGTGAATGAGGTGCAGGTGTGGTGAGGCAATTAGGGTTGATGAGTGAATGGTGACAGCTGTGTGATTGGTGTAATGGTGGACGGGAGAGTGTGAGTGCAGTGCATGATGGGAGATGTAGTCCATGGGTGATGTGCAGTAGAGTGAGTGGTAACCAGATTCATGACAACATGTAATAGGATAACAATAATATTAACTCTCATCAGGTTAACTTAAAGCTCAGTGCTTAAGTGAGATAAAGTAAGCTTCTGGCTTACCCTCAAGCCTGTTTATGGGTGACACTATGACTAAGATCATAAATAGGTTCATTTGCATCCTAAATCATCTTCTTGTGGATGACAAGGGCTGGTGTAGGAATCAGGTTTAGGTGACAAGGATGCCGGTCCAACGGAAGCTGTTAAATCAGAGCAGCAGGTTAAACATTCAGCAGGGCTGGTTAATCACAAACACACTCAGATCTTCAGAAGCTAGCAGTTCACTAACTATTTTCCCCATTAGCCTAATTTACATAAGTATTTGAAAAATGAAGGGAGTTGGTGCACACAAATGTGTTTGTCAGAAGTTAAATACCCAACATCTCAACACTCTGCTGAGTTGGCCTTACCAACTCTTCACAGCCACAGGGAAGAATAAGGAAGAATGAGTAATTTGTATTTTTCTTCTTGACATATTAGGCCGCCTCTCATGGCCTTAGAAGTGAAATCCAGGTCAAAGTTTAGCAGAGGATTCAAGGATTCAAGGTTTTATTCGTCATAATACTAAATTATACAAAATATAATCCGTAGTGAAATGTAAATCAGGTCAGGTCCGCTCAGTGGACAGTGCAAAATATGTATAAAAGAATATACATAAATATAGGAGAAAAAATTTAACATAAGGAAGAATAAGATAAAATGAACAGAACCGTATGCAGTGAACTTAATACATAATAATATATGCAGGGATGTGCAAGAGATATGCATAGCAGCAATGATGGAGAATAGTGGGTATCTTACTGTTTGTTAAATTGAGTCATGTTGATGTTATGAGTTTGAGTTTAGGAGCCTGATGGCCTGAGGGATGAAGCTCCTCCAGAGAAGCCAACAAATATATTATAGTCCAAAGTTTTTGATTCCTTATCACCTTGCAAACAGCAAACAAATTCTGTGGGCCTATTTACACCTGGTCACTTCATGCATTTTCTCTGATCGGATATCTATCTGATTTGTTAAAACATTTCGATTTACACTTGGCCACAAAAATGTGTCTTCGCCAAATTGATATAATTTCAGTCTTCAACTCCTGCACTATATGATGGAGGTCACATAAACGAAAGCAACATATACAGTATGCGCTGCACTTTATGCTATTTTATTTTATTTATTTTTCAATAGCAGCTAATTTCAAGAGTAAAGATCACAACAGGCAACACAACACGCTCTAGGCTGGACAATTGCTTCCTGGGGGTGCAGGCCAATCGCCGGCAGCCACCTCCAGTTACTAGATCGTGGAGAGGGCACCTTTTTTTGCCCGAAACAGAGCTAGTGCTTCTTCCTTCCTCACTGACTTCACTGGCGGGGTGGTTTAGGGACATGCGGAGATCCCCCCAGTTGTGTGAGCTGTTGCAGGGCAGCTTTGCCCGGGGAGTGCTCCCGCATGGTGGGGTAATCCACGCCTCCCATCCAAGGCTTGTGGGTTCTCGTCCTATTGCCAGTAGTTTTACTGTAGTTTTACTCCCAGTCCGAGGGGGACCCTTGGCATGGATGCACTGGCACACGGCTGGCCTCGGGGCCTACGCAAACATGTTTCCCTCAGTGAGCCTTCTCGCACAGACACTGTTATGCACCCTCTGGCACCCACGTCCAGACCTGTGGAGTCTCCACGTATGGTCCCTGGCGGGACGCGGAGGTTCTTGGTGGGCTACCTCCAGCGGTAGTGAACACCATCACTTCAGCTAGAACCCTGTCTACAAGACGTGGTTACAGGCTGAAGTTGAACCTGTCCATCGATTTGTGTTTTCCCGCTGGAAAGACTCCGTAGATGCCCGATCAGGGTCGTGCTCTCTTTTCTGTAAGATGGGTTGGAGGCTGTCTCCGCATACTCTCAAAGTGTATGTTGCCGCTATTGCCACACATCACGATACAGTAGACGGAATCAAGTCTCTGGTGAAGCACGACTTGTTCATCAGATTCCTCAGAGGGGCGAGGAGGTCAAATTATCTGTGCCCTCATCTGGTACCCTCTTGGGATCTTCCCTCTGCCCTGATGGCCTTGAAGAAGGAGCCCTTCAAGCCTCTGCAGTCAGTAGAGCTTAAGTTTCCGTCATTAAAGACAGTGCTCTTCACTGCATTGGCCTCGGTCAAGAGGGTAGGGGACCTGTAGGCAGAATTCGGACTGGGTAACTCTCACGTTGTCCTGAGATACCGGCCTGGATAAGGTGCCCAAAGTTCCCACCATGCCTTTAAGGATCAGGTGGTGAACTTGCAAGCGTTGCCCCAGGAGAAGGCAGACCCAGCCATTGCTCTGCTCTGTCCTGTCCGGGCCTTGCGCGTTTACATGGACTGCACGCAGAGCTTCAGGACCCAAGACTAGCTCTTTGCCTGCTTCGGAGGACAGCAGAAAGGAAAGGCTGGCTCCAAACAGAGATTTGCCCACTGGATAGTGGGGGCTATAGTCTTGGCCTACCAAGCCCGGCGCTTACCGTGCCCCATTGGTTTTAAGAGCACACTCTACGAGAAGCGTTTCTTCCTCTTGGGCATTGGAGTGTGGAGCATCAATAGCTGACATTTGTAGAGCTGCCGGCAGGGCAACACCTAACACGTTTGATAGATTCTATTATCTCAGTGTAGAGCCCGTGTCCTCCCGTGTACTTGCCTCAGATGGCCAGTAACACCTGGCCCGCCCTGTGTCAATCTCGCTTGCTGCACTATTCCCCTCTACGGACCGGATATGTGCGCTTTATTGCTTCTCAGTTCAGTTCCCCTTTGCGAACCCTGTTGAAGTTCCTCCCGCACCCTCTGAAGTCAGGCGTGGTGGAGCACCAGATGCCAGGTCCAGCACTCATGTGTTTGCCCAAGGTCTGCCCTTGTGCTGGGCTAGGTGCCCGTGTGTAGTGATTCCCCTTTGGGTGATCCCACATGTGTATTCTTCCACGGTACGGCTCCCCTCGCGGTGAGCCCGTGTCTTTCCCTGACAGAGACCTTCTGCCGTCTCTGCTGTGACTTGATCTCATCCCAGGCTGGCTGAGTCTACCTCAGAGACTTCCATATGTAGTATTGCCCTTGGCCAGTCCATATGTGTAATATCCACATGGTACCTCCTTTACTCAGGATGTGGCTTCCGTAGCGTTCCCCTACTTGGAGTACGCTTTCCCAGTGTTATCCATACCCACTGCATGGAACAGCAGTGGCTGAAGTCTCTGCCTTAGCCCTGTCCTATATTCCGTACCAACTGGTGTGGGGGGACTTACTGGCTTCAGCAGGTCACTGGAGGGGGTCTGCAATAGAGGCATTTTCATAGGGATCACATTTACGTCAATTACTTGACATTACAACAAACGTGACTGACTGAAAGGGAACATCTCGTTACGTATGTAACCCTCACTTCCTGAAGGAGGGAACGGAAAAGTAACGTCCCGTCGACACAGTTGCTGTACCACCGCTGTACGGCCGGGGCACACAGTCTCGGCTCCTCAGCGAAAAACTGCTGTGCGTTTTCATGCACTCTCTTTTTATACCCGCGGGGCGGGTGCACGTGGCAAAACACAAATGTCAACTGTCATTGGCTTGGTTAGTTAACACTCGAAGGTGATTTGGCTCTCGAGCGAGATCCCATTTACGTCAGTCACTTGACGTTACGTCTCCATTCCCTCCTTCAGGGAAAAAGTATGTAACCGAGACGTTCTTCAGTCTCTGTTATTGAGAGGGGAGTTCAAACTTGTTCCTGGAGGGCTACTGTCTTGCAAGGTTTAGCTCCAACCGTGAATAAACACACCTTAATGAGCTACGTCATTTCAAGGTCTTCTCTAGACTTCTCTACACTTCATGTGCACTTGCGGTAATGCCGACTTGACCGCATGTACCGTAGAACGTAGGGTGTCCCATTTGTCATTTTAGTTTTTGGAAGGGTGCTTGCAAGTGGACACTATGCACCCTCATGCATACTGTTCACTCTCAACACTGAGGCGAGCTCCAAAGCAGACTACTATCTAACAGTCAAAGTGTCATTATAATCACAAAAGTGTGGACTGCAAGGGTTTGGGGTGTGATTTGGAACAGGGCCTCACTAAAAACTTCCAGGCAAGTGTGTTGAAGCTAAACTCTGCAGGTCATTGGTCCTCCAGAAGCAAGAATGGACACTCTTTGTTATTGAGGTTTGCATCATCAGCCTTCATCATTGGCGCAATCATGGTCCAAAAGTTTGTGATCAAATCTTACAGAAGCAGAGCCATCAGGTCCATGCTTGTTTCTCAACAGCACCCTCTCACAGCTTGAGTCATGTGTGCTCTTATATAATTTCAGCTCTCACGGTCTTCACACACAGAGTGGCTGACAGCAGTTTCATGCAGCAACAGGAAAGACCCTAAAAAAACCCTAAGATTGTATATTTGTGTTGGGCTCTGGGCTTTGAGTTTTAATTCATTGTTCTCCCACAGACTGCAGCAGATGTTTCTGCTTCTGCTGTGTTTTTTGAGGGGCACACAGTGGGTGTGAAAGAAGAGAGTGAGCGAGCGTGTGATTTCCCACCACCTGCAAATGCAACATAGCCTCAATCAAAACAGGAAACACAGATGAAAGCGAATGATTCAGAAATAAGCAGCTTGGACAGCACCGACCTTAAAGCAGAAATTAATATTTTCATCTCTTTTGGAAGTGTAGAGCTTTGGTTGTTCCAAATCGCCCTCTGTTGCTCATCTGCAGATGGTGCAAAAATGCTGCAGCACGTCTTTTAACTGGAACTTGTAAATATGAGCATATTTCCCCCATTAGGCAGGCCTCTTCCTTGTCTTTATTTCAATCGTCTCTTAAAACATATCTTTTTTTCCTTGGCCTTTGACACCTGACGTTGATATTTGTGTATTTATTTTCTTTTTCTATGGTCTCTTAATGTGGTTTTAATTGTATTTTATGTTTTGCATGAGTTATTGTTCTGTACAGCACTTTGATCCCCTTCTGTGTTTTTAAAGTGCTTTATAAATAAAGTTTGTTTGATTGATTGATTGTTCAAATGGAAACTTTCACAAAAACAGTTTCTGATGTTCAGTTTTACCGGCTGTTGATATTAGAAGTGCAAAATGTGTAGTGCCTTTTCTCAATTTCACTGATAGGGTCAGATGCTTCATCTATTTGAAAGCGATAACTACCTTAAATCTCCCTCTTTAGACAATGTTTGCAATTCAGAAAGTTTAAAACATTTGTGAAGTCTCTTAGCCTTCTAAACCCGTATTGTTCAACTTCCTTTTTTTATGCTATAAACATGATAAATTAAATCATGTAAGGATGATATCAAGGGAAGGTAACATTTACAATTTCTCTGGAAATTTCATTTGAAATCCAATCATTGCATGATCCAATCATATAACTACACCTTTACAATTGTCACCTGTCAGACTATAAAAAGGCCACAGACTTGACATTGAAGGGCGAAACCATATTAAAGGACCAGAATAATGCTGCCTTCACGTGCTATCGGAGTATTATAAATACGAATTTCCTAATCGGAAATTAGATGTGAACGCCTCTCAATTCATATTTAATGCTGGGAAAAATTATTTTGATACCAAAATTTGAGTTTCCAAATTGGGTGGGTCATAAATAAGTGGGAAATTTCCAATAGCACGTGAAGGCAGCATATCATAGAGCCTTCATGGGTTATTTTCATTTTTAATTTATTTATTTATTTTAAGCATTTTTGCCTTTATTGGGATAGGACAGATCAGACAGGAAGTGAAGGGGGAGAGAGATATTGGCGGGATAGGGAAAGGTCCTCGAGTTGGGATTCAAACTCGGGACACCTGTAGCGCAACAGTGCTGTATGTCGCCATGCTGCCCACAAGGCTATCGGCGCCGACAGGATGGGCTATTTTTACATAGATCAGTCACTTAACAACCAGAACACCCTAGCATTGTGGTCTCAACTTTTGCACTGGTAAGCAGCACTCACATTTTCCATAAACAACATTCCATAAAAGACTTAAATCACAAGACTGAAACATTTACAGAAACTGCGCCTGAATTGTACATTGTGTGTAGGGAAGAGGCACAAATACCAAGCATATCTAAGCATTAATATCCATTATAAATAATGACAACAGTTTTGTTTAAAGTAGAGTAACAGAACAGGCTTGCTGAGTTAAACAGACACGGAACTTGCTGTCTGTTACAGCAGGAATGAGATTCATTCTTTTTCCTCCCACACACACACACACACACACACAAAAGTCTTCAGATCCTCAAAGGAGTTCACAAACAGGAACCAGTTCCTCCGGGAGTGCAGCAAGAGAAACGGGTCAAGCAGGCCAGGCAGAGAAAGAAAACAGCTCAGGTTGATGAAGATCTCTCGCCCACAGGCAGAAACTGCACGTCCCAGCCTAGAAAGAGAATAATGGGATTCAGGGAATGCTTTGTTCCCTATGGAGAAAAAAAATGTGTATGAAAATGCACTTCTATAAAAGTGTGAGAACAGAGGCTGGAAGAACATGCTGGTGCATGCAATTCCCAGCCTGAGTTTTAACGGACTGGGTTATCATGATGTGTTATGCTGCATTTACCGAAAATGTGGATGAATCCAGTTGCTGAAAACATATGAATAGTTATTTTCTAAAGAATGCAATTTATCTTGAAATTATAAATTTGGTTATGGATTATATTCCAAAATATGCTGAAGATTCAAATGTACCTGGAGGTACTTGCATGTATATATATATTTAAATATAATAGCCCATTATTATAATAATTATATTATATAAAAAGAAAAAAAAAGTGATTAATAGATCAGTGCATTTTAAAAACTGACCCATTGTTAATTTGCATAAATAGACAACACATTTTCCCCATGTGTACTTGTGAACTCCAAAAGATTCTCTATTCAAATACCAATCCCACATTTTTATGCAAATACTAATCATTTGAGATGAAGTTTGGGGACTTCAATTGAGGAAGAAAATGTCCCCTTGAGCAAGGAATTTGCATATGGCTTCATGTGAAGCACGAGATATTCAAACACTCTCCCTCCTCTGAGAAATGCTCTTAAAAGGAAAGCAAATAGGTTCAGTGTTAGTGTCTTAAGTAAAATCACATTAAGACAGTTCGAGGTAAATCTTTGCAAAGCATCAAAACTGGCTTCAGTTCTAATCCTTCTAATGATCTAATCCTTCAAACGAGCTCATGAAGACAGATCTGCCATGCAGCAGTTATCCGAGCTGCACTCTGGGAACACTCTGTCTGTAATATTGCAATGTGTTGACCCGGGCATAGCGCCCAGAGTTGCTGCCAGACTCCAGACGCTCAGCACAGGTGGAATGGGAGGAGGTGAGAGACAGCGAATCTCTAAGAACTAGAGATGTCAACAAGGCATAACTCTAAAAACAAATCTCTTTACTTATCTTTTCGTTGTCTATAATCTCAAGGTTGTATATCAGAGTAGTATAAGTTGTGTTCAGCAATGTTTAATACATTCGTTTTGGTAAGTTGTGGGTGAAATGACTGACTTTTCTGACTAATAATGCGAGCCTCAATCAAGGATTGAGTCCAAAACAACACAGCGAATCGAAATATTCACATTAAAGGCACACTGAATATTCCATGAAAGAGCTACAATTGCTGTAACTTCAATCAGAGACACCAATGAAAACTTGCAAAAAAAGATGGAGTCATGATCATAATACCTGAAAAGTTGGAGCAACAAGATGAACTACAGCATCTGCCCTGGTCATATTAATCTCTTATATTCTTAAACTACTGTTTGAAGTTTTAAATAGAAGCAAATTCTCTCCTCCAACATATCTGAAGCAACTGGCATTTTAGTCAATATTCCCCTGAAAATGGTGCAAAATTGAATGAATATACTCTACGAATGCAGGAACCTGCATTAAAGGCAAGTGGTGGTAAACACCTGCCTATTTCCCAGGTTTTCACATTTTGTTATATATAATACAAAATCATAATCTTACAAGGTTGAACTTCAACTTACATAGACTCATCAAGCTCTCAATGCAGGCATCACAGTGCTTTGACCTCCATGTGAAAAGCCTTGCAGGTATCTTCACAGAAGTGCATTTTACAATTTGCTTCTATAATTTGATGGTTATTTTCTCAATGTCATGTGAAAATGACATTTCTCAATGTGCCTTGGATGTTGTCGTACTCGGGGTACTCGATGTATCTAGAAACACACAGGATCAGTCTCTCTTGTTTTCATTTTCACGTTGGTATGGATAATATATCATGTGAACCATTGGGTAATAGTTGGCTGCATTTTGAAAGGTCATTAAACGGAGTAAAACTGACCTTGCGCGAACTTTGAACATTGCGTTTGACTGCTTGATCTGTGCGCAATGCAGCAGCAGGGGGTAACAAGCAGCTTGACACTTTCATAGAGTTCACTGGGGGCTGTTAATAGGAGTCATGTTAAAGCATGCATGCACTGTTTACTGCATCTCTGAGGCTGCAGAATGCAAATTTAAGTCAGAGGTAAATAGAGTTAACACAGAACAAAACAACCTCATTCACCACAAAAGCCTCTTCCTCTTGTATCTCATTTTCATATTCATCTAGGCAATCCCTTGTATCTCATTTGAATCAGGAAACAAACATCAGCTGTGCAAATGAGATGTCTGAATACACAGAGTTTGTGCATACGTGTTTGCATACATGTGGGCTTTCAAAGGTCTCTCATACCGGAACCACGAGAGCCATCCTAGAGTCCCACTCAGTAAGTGGGCGATGCTGATGGGCAGTGTAGGTGAGGAGTGTTTACAAGCAGGTTACGCACAAAAACATTAATGGAGCTCCGACTGTGATGTGGCAACCTGGCTTATAACGAAAGTCCAGAGTCCTCTGACACAGTCAAAAGCATACATTTTAAGATCAGTGCATTTGGGGTTTTATAAAACAACTCTCCCTCTAAGGAGAAAGCTGCTGGTGGAAAACACCTGAGACAGATTACAGAAAACAGGTTATCGACTAATCTTCATATTTGACATGAATTACTCATCCCATCTTCTCTTATTTGCTCATTTCTGTTGTTGAAGGTCATGCAACACTATTGACAATATTAAAAAGATACTCTAATAGGCATATCTGTAATGTAATAAATGCATTGAATTAGAATTGCTATCAATGCATAAGTTATGTAATTGTATTGTTAATTTCTCACAATTTATTACTCAATGTGCAACTCAGAATTATAATATTATTTTACAATATGAACTAAATCTATTAATATGAATATTAGTTAAAAAGGAAATTATTCAATTTGCATTGGTCAGGCAAGAAATTCCCCATGTGCAACACCATTCTCTATGCAAATACGGATCTCACATTTTTATGCAAATATAAAAAGCAGTCATTCAGGATAAACTCTGGGGACCTCTCATGAGAAAAAAAACTACTGCAGTGTTTTTCTTCAATATGCAAGATAATATTTTCGTTGTTTTGTGTTACATCTATATTTGAACTCTCCTAACAATAGCACTTTTCAAATGTGTTAAGTAATATGCCAGCATAGGACGGCCTGTGAGAACAAGCAGGCTTGTAAAGGCAGTACATTAGAGGACAGCCAAATGCTCTGAAAACAAAAACAGTGTGGATAGGAGATGGGGGGGGGGGGGGGGGGGTGAGAAGGAAGGAGCTGCATAATTTCAGCAGTGACATAACATACATGCTACTCTCAACCGTGACCATATTAGGGCATGGGCGGGGCTTCGGAAGAAACCAGGAAGTAGAGGGTCCTCTAGTGGAAATACCACATGACTTCCAGTACAGTCTCGAAATATCTTTCTTCCACTCCCCCCTCCCTTCTGCTCTGTTTTTCTGTCTAACAAAATGCGCTCTCTTCTGTATCATTAGGGCATGTATTGATCAGTTAAAATGTGAAGCAAGCAAGCAAGAGGTGCTCTTCTAATCGCAATGCTAACAAATGCCGTAATCTGATTACTGGCATTTACAGCAACAACATTGTGCAAGCAAGTGCAATTGCACACAGGTTCATAATACACATTCTGGTAAAAGAGACTGATGCAAACAATAAAAAAAACAGCTGCTCCTTTTAAAATTTTAAATAAAAAGGGGTTTTTTTATCTTTAAAAAAAAATAAAAATCTGTGATCACTGTTTATTTAACAGCATCAATAAATGGTTTAGAGTAGGTTAGTTAATTATATGCAGTATGTATGATATATGTGAAATTTTGTTTTTAAAAATTACAGGTATACAGCCGGTCAACAAATACTGGTAATTCTGCACTAAATGTAGACAAATTTAGTGCCAGATTCAGGCCCTAGGGAATGTAGAGCTTGCAACTTAATAACAATATTGAAAGAGAGTTGCACTTTTTGACCGTATGCATACAAATATATATACAGAACGGTTCTGGCAGAAAATTAAACATGTACTGTGAATTTTGGCAAACAGACCCGAATTCACTCTATACTCTATCCGGATTCACAGTGTTCCTGTGGCTCAGTGGTTAGAGCATTGCGTTAGCAGCGCAAAGGTTGTGGGTTCGATTCCCAGGGAACACACATACTGACAAAAAAAAATGTATAGCCTGAATCACTTGTAAGTTGCTTTGGATAAAAGCGTCAGATAAATGTATACTACATTGCTGAGAATCTACCTAATATTGGGCCCAAAATTCTCCTCACAAGCATTGTTTCATTATGAAATGTTTCGGGAGATTATGGTATACCAAAATGATAAACATTTTTAACGACAATCAAGTTGCGTGCATTTTCTATCAGATGTTTAGAATCATAACTAGCGGCGTCAGATTGCAAATTACTTTTTATGATCTGGGTATAAATATATTTACAGTCTGGAGAAGTGGATGCCCAGTTTTTTTTCCTCCCTCTGTAACTACAAAGTCAATAAGTCTTTGGTGCCTAGTAGCCTATTCAAATTGTTTAGTTGTGTAACGTTAGTAGAGTACTCAGGCCAGCAGAGTCAACATGTTGAATGATAACAACACCGTCTTTATGATTATGGTATTGGCATGGCAAAACGTATACTTTACAAATAACATTAAAAATGGAATTGAATTCCGTGAGAGCCACTGGACCATCATAACTGACTGAAAGCATTAGGCTCAAGGAAAATCCTCAAACACTGTCGCCATGCGTCAGGAAAGTGACACGTCCCGAGGACAGCACATACAGCCATAAACATGAAGATCATTGACGTAGCCTATCATGTCCTAAACCACGTCTACTACCCTCGCACCCACTACACAAACATACACAAACGTCTGGAATCCCTTTACCTCAAACAAATACCAACCCTGAGGTCAGAGCGGCGCTATACCCACTCTCAGCGTCATGGTAACCGCATGAGAACGTTCCGCTACAGAGCGCGCTTGGCCGTTTGCTTTTTCGCGGTCTGTTTCCCGCCCACTCGCGAGGCAATCCCCCTCAGAAGGAATCAAGCGTCACTGTCGCAGCTACGCCCACACTACAACTGAACGCAGCGAGATTCTCCTCTACGTAACACAGTGGGCTGAAGTACGGTTAACTCGACAAAGACACACTGCTCACCTCAGTCTGCTCAAAACCAGTCATAAGTAACACGGGTATATAATTTGTAGCAATAGGCAACAATACATTGTATGGGTCAAAATTATCGATTTTTCTTTTATGTCAAAAATCATTAGGATATGTAAAGATCATGAAACATGAAGATATTTTGTAAAAATCCTACTGTAAATATATAAAAACTTAATGTTTGGTTAGTAATATTATGCATTGCTAAGAACTTAATTTGGACAACTTTAAAGGCGATTTTCTCAAAAAGTCACATATATTCACTTAAACATTTGTCATATCAGAAGGAACATGTGTAGTATAGGTGTCAAATATGATATAATTCAGTCAGGAATGTTTTAATTTTGTTTAATGTAATGGGGTCTGTGGTAAATATAAGTGGACGATAGGCTACTTGGACGTACGTTTTTCTCCACAATGTAAATTACACAAACCTATTGTGAAAACATGAATTTTGAAAGCAGTTTATTTTTACAAGTGTGTGTTTGTAATAAGTAGCCTAACTATGGATGTTTGGGTGGGAGTGTTTGCAGTTTATGTTGTTCAACAGAACGTCAAGCGTAGTCAAAATATGTTTAACACAGACCTTGTTTTACTAATGAATTAAAAACCCATTATAAAACCTTGAGGAGAATCTTGAGGGAACCCATGGTGATAGTCTTCTGGGTTTTGCCATGACGGCTGCAGCACTCTATATCCATCCCTTTTGTAAATAAAACTAAATGAATGAATACAGCCAATTTATCACACTTGTTATTTGAGATATGGTTATCTTAACTGCATTAAACAGTTGCCTTTTATGCAATTTATACCAATTGAATATACATTGTGCAACAAAACATCCAAGTGTTGTCAAGTAATATTTACCACAGACCTTTATTTTTACTAATGAGCTGAAATATCTTGTTTAAAAGCCCAAAAAAATATTGAGGGAACCCATTAATTAGTCTTCTGGGTTTTGATATGATGGCTGCAGCAAATCCATGTACATACAATAAAAATAAATGAATTCAGACAATTTATCACACTTCTTATTTTACCCATGGTCAGAACTGTTTTCAACAGTTGCATTTCATATGATTTATACCAACTGGGATACAGGAATTATACGTCTTGGATCATTTCAGGTCAAATTTGTTTAAAGCTAAGCAAACACACGGGTTTCCCTTAGAATTACATTAGAGAAAATATGCTTGTCAGATAATGGGCGAATGACAACAGTTGCTTCGGTAAGAATGAAGGCAAAGCATTTAAACCGGGGCTAAAAATCCATTAAAGCGTATGAGTAATTGAAGTGTGAAAGCATGCCTGTGATAACATATGCAACTGAGCATTCACATAAGTGATATGTGCCTATACAAGGTATTTGTCGAGGATGCATATTTACGTATATGTGTCTGTGTCTGTGCAGCTGTGAATAGCTACTGCAAGTTTCCCTAAAAATGTACAACTTCAATAAAGCTTAAGGAGGACTGTTGTTATGGTAACCACTCCAGGTATTGTTCTGTTTTATTGTCAGGGCTACAGTGGGAATTCAGCCGTAGTCTGTTTATCACAGTTCAGTCAGCTGTGCCATTAACATGCTGATTAAAGCTCATCTACTACCAATGTGGCAAAATCAAAGGAGTTACTTGGCTGAATTGGAGGGCTGAGGCCCATGTGCCAATGAAAACCTAAATGGTCATTACGGTGCTATCTGGTGCAATTTGCAGAAATGGCAGTAGTATGACTTTCAGATATAACACTGTAATTAGCCAGGCACCAGGATTCTGCTAGCTACATTTACACGCTGAGATTTAAATAGGAGTTATTTGTACAGCTTATCAACAATTTGTCTATTTGAGCATGTACAACCCCGTTGTACTCCAGAGCAGCTAGATGAATCCTATAAGACCCTTGGAGTATAAGGAAGGGTGGGGAGTGTAAGGGGGTGTCATATACCCTCCTACTCCATCTTAAACCCTGACACACACATAATCACCTACCTCTCATGAGACCTGCAGTGATGAGGTCAGCAGGCCCGCTCTGATGTCATCACTGCATGTGTGATTGTGATTGAGAGTTTTTTTATTGTTTGCCTGCAGTGAGTATGACTCACATCTGAGGCCACTTGTGCTCCCAGAAACAAATGTAAATTTAGACAGTAAAATAACAGAAGAATACTGATGACTTGACACAAGAGACCCTATGAAGTCAACATAAAGTGGTGCGTAGTCAATTTTATATAAGATATTCGACAACAACAGCAACAAAAATGTAGGGTGGTACGTGGGACATAAAATGGTTGCACAATAAAGCCACGTTGAAGGGGAGGGGCTTAAAAATAAGGGCTTGGTGATGTCAGCAGAAATTAAAATTTGTTTCAGGGGTGGAACAAGTTCCCTTTCGATATTTCACTCGTATTGCGTCAAGATATCGATGTACGTATGGGAAAAAAACGTTTTTTTTCTCTTCAACTGAAACCTTTTTCAATCACGCAGTTATAACTGCACGTGATTTGTTCGTTTAAGGTGAAAGAAACGAACCAATCCAAGGCGATGCGAGCGGGCCAATGGCTATGCAGCCCACCAAAATGGAAGGCTATATAATCCGCTGTTTGCCACCGCATCTCAGATTTCTTCTCTTCAGCGACGAACTCCCTTTGCTGACTCTTCGCTGACACCGAGATCCGCCGTTGAAACGTCTCAAGCGATTCTCGCAGCGACTAGCTTGCAGACTCGGTCATGCCCTGCAGCCATCCGGCGTCGATCCAAAGATCCTCACTAAAAGAGCAAATTTCACGGCGTTGTTGCAAATGCCGCGCTGTCATTGTAAGATGTGCAGGACTCCCCTGCACGTGGATGACACTCACGCTGAGTCTGTGCTATCCTTAGGGAAATCCCACACTGACGCTGCGCTCAGCGGGACTGACTGCTCCCATTGCGAGAGTTTCAGTCTTGCCTCTCTACGCTCTCGGATAGCTTTCTTTTCAGAGAGCGACTCCATTCCTTGCGTCCTCCCCTTTTCTTCCTCCCAGGGATCGGTGACCAGTTATAACTGCGAGATTGAAAAAGACTTCAGTTGAAGAGGAAAAAATTGTTTTTCCCAAACATACGTCGATATTTCGATGCAGTACCCTTTCCCCTATCTCAGCGAACCGAGGTTACGATAGTAACCGAGTACATTATTGCATTTGATGAAAGATTTAAATGTTTTTTGGGAAAAAAATCTATTTTATTTCTATAAGAATTTCTATAAGAAGAATCAGGAAGAGGACTAAAGTGTAATTTATAAAATTAAGAAGGTGAAGAATTTGAGTTTAAATTACATTAGCCTTTGAGCATTTAAATATGGGTGTAAATTAATCCCTTAAATTATAGTTTCGTGTGAACAGAAATCACTTTCTAAATTTAAACTACTTTTGACCAAAGTAATTATACAGCAACCAAAGACTCGTTATCTTCAATTGCTTAACAAAACCTATGTCGGCAGAGCTGTCATGGTTTGTTTATGTTTGAAGGCTACTTCGCAGAGCACGCACTTGAAGAGTTGCCATGTCCACTTATTATAAGTGACACTTATTAAGCATCTTTAGGCTTGTTGTTTGGGCATGGCTCATAAAGCGATCCAATTTATGGAGTTAATGTGGGAAGGTATGGGCTATAATTTGGTATGCGTCTAAGATATCAAGTTTGGATTTGAGTTTATTGTGGGGTTGTTGTTGTTGTTGTTGTTTTTTTCTAGATAGAGCTGGCAAAACTAATGAGTCAAAACATATCCTGTAATTTCTTGCACCATGCATAAGACACAACTCTGATTTAAATACATAATTAACTAGTTGTTAAGTTTAGTTTTGTACACACTGCATTGAAATTCTGTAAATACAGTTGTCACTTCTGGAATTTTTTTATTTGGTTGTAGAATGTGGTGTAAATTACTAGTAGTGTGTATATACATAGAGACAGTTAGAGACAGAAAACACATGATTGTTATCTTTGTGTTATTGAAATTAACTGCAACCTTATCCCTTAAAAAAATGTGACTAAAGTGATCTACTAGCTCACAAGAAGCCATTTATGCAACATAAATAAATATGCTAATGTTAGTCAAATTGAAATGATCACTCAGATGAATTGTTACGCAAATTTCCAACATGGGGAAAATAATTGCACATTAAAGTAATATGTCAAAGATAAACATTAATTTCTAGAGCGAGTGGCAGCCTGAACTACTCTCCCTCGATGAATCATCCCAACTGCACTCTGAAAGGACGTCACTGAGGGGCAGAAAAGTTTCCAATTAAAAATTCCCAGTTAGCAATAATATCAGCGTTAATCATCAATGATACTGTTCGTCTGAATGCACCTGCTGTGATAAATTGAGTTTACTAATATTGCTGTTACAAAGGTCTGAATGATATTTTCCAATCTAATAAATGGCTCTGAAGGAAACAACCTGTTGGATCAAGAAAAATAAGTTTAGCTTGGCCGGTGTCTTGGAGGGAAAAGAGAAAAATAGAGGGAAACAGATGGATGGAAGGAGGGCTGCACTTTCTCGATTAGCCTTAAACCATTATGAGTTGGCAGGTGGTGGGAAAGAGTGAGGGAAAATAACAATAGGGAAGAAAGTGAAAATTACCAGTTAGCCTGCAAGGCAAACTCAAGAGATTATCTGTCCGTGTAAATGTCTAAATGTGGCCCCTTTTGTTGCCCTTAGCAACTGGTGATAAAAACCTGTAAACTTAAAAGTGCTGCAAACATGCCAGTTATCAAGTGTTTAGATACACAGCTGCAGATATGGGACACTGGGTTAGTGGGTTTGTACTGTGTGAACAGGTGCCTGTTTTGAATTCTTGGTATTTTTTTTCATTTTATTTTCACTTCTTATATCTTACACTTGAAGTATTCACCCTGAAGTTATTCCCATACCGTGGAATGAACTGACGCCCAATAATAGAGAGAGCTGTCAATCATTGCCACCTGTGCATTTTGCATTTATTTTCTTTATGAGCTTATATTCTGATCTTGTAAAAATTACTCTCTTATTATGTCATATTATCACCAAGTCTAAAAATCAATCTCTTTGTCAACTTGATTTCTTCAAATTAGCACAGGTTTTATAATTCTTTGAATTCCTCATTGATCTGAGCTTATGGCAGAAATGGTGTCCTGTAATTAATCAGTCCTGAAATCAAATACAAATACTGTGCTAACTGAAGAAAAAAAAAAAGAAAAAAATATATATATATTAGTGGTGGGCCGTTATCGGCGTTAACGTGCTGCGTTAACGTGAGACTCTTATCGGCGATAAAAAAAATATCGCCGTTAATCTATTCTCAAAGTTGGGTTGGGAGCTGGGTCTATACTACGCAAGCTATGATGACTTTCACCCTGATATTTTAGCGCGGATGTATACCTAGCCGAATTGCACTGTAGGGGGCGAGAACGAGTCTTCGAACTAGAGGCTCGCAGTCCGTGATGGACAGATTGTTAACGGCTGGTCTATGTGGTAATACAATCGGGCAGGACATCCAAACGCTCACCTATCATTCATCAACCTCAAATATGGCTTTTCATCTGAAAGATGTATGTAGTAGCAACTTTACATGGCCGCTCAATATGATGTTAACCTAGAGAAACGTGCGCTATTGAAGTGTTTGTGTGGAAGCGTGTTTGCTGCAGGACAGGCTCCGGTGCGTTCACTTGCTCTTAAAATCTCCGTCATTCTTGGTCATACAGATAAAAGTAGCCTAATACATCTTTCGAATCTGTAAAGACTCTACGTTTATTTGTGTGCACTCAGAATAACAACGAAACGTTGCGCTTTTAAGCAAACAGGATGCGCTTTAGGTCTCATGTGAACTTGAGCGAGAAACTCCGTCTTTGAAAAATATATCTATAGAAAGTGAAATGTCTAAAAAATAAAAATAGAAGACGTGTGTGTTAGCATGGATGATTTACATGAAATTTAATCTGTGCAACACTGTGCATAAGATGGCTTTCAGTTCAATATAATAACAAAAACGACATTTTGGGTTTTTATTCAACTAATAAGGTGGGCACGCTGTGATCTGTACTATATTTTTACTGTAATTGACAGTTATAAAAAAAAAACAACACGGGAGTGGGAGGGAATGGGAGTCATTCTTCCGGGAGTGGAACGGGATTTTCCTCCAGTTTTTTCGTGGGATTGGGACGGGAAGAGATTAAAGTTTGTGATGCATTTTGGAAACAGGAGATGGGCCCCTGGTCTAATGCGCCACCTGGCTTGAGAAACCCGTTCTCAAAGACTTACTTTTAGTCATTATTTGGGTAGCACACATATTCTGAATGCCTTCGGCAGAATTCAAATGAGCCATTTTAATCTAGATTAATTCCAAAATTAATCTAGATTAATCTAGATTAAAAAGATTAATCTATGCCCACCTCTAATATATATATATTTTTTTGTAGGCTGGTCATTTCAAGGTGGGGAAATATCCTCAAAATTATCAATAATATGTTGTGAGATATGAACAGAGAAATAGTTTGAGCAGTGAATTTTAGTTCAGAGCTAATGGGTTAAATAAACAAACAATAAGGGATATTTTATTGAAATCATCCAGTGAATTAGCAAATTGCATGAGATTTCATGCACTGATTATGCAGCACTGATAAAATACCATAAAGATCAGTAAGGTTGAATCTCTCCCTCCTGAATGGAAATTCCTTTTACAAATCTAATGAGTGATGTTGAGACTATAAATAAGAGTTTTCAGAGATAAAGAAAAGCCCCAGAGCACTGCACAGAATGGACGTTTTTCTGTCATCAGGTTTTTTGATGTGTGAGACGGAAAATTCAACGACTCTTGTTTTTTTTTAAGGCTGTGATATTCGGCCTCAGTGATGCATTCAGATTTACTCTTGATATGAGATGTTTCAATTGACTGGGCCCCCAAGTTCCCGTAATAATGACAATGTCTGATGTGGTGTCAGGGAATGTCAGGGAAAAACAAGGTGCTTAACCAAACCCCACTTCAGTAGCAGGAACCACAGATTAGGCAAACTGAGAACAATTCAGCGTGATTCAAATATTTTAAAGCAATTTCTAGGTTGAATAAGTCCTGTATTCTTTCAACAACATCTGCGGCATGCTGTCACTTACAACAGACTTGCACTGCAGTGCATTTGCATTAAACTCAATGGGGCAAGACATTCCTGAGGTTATAAAAGTAATACTGAGGTGTTTGTTCTTTTGTATTTGTACAATATACTTTGGAGATATGTTACATGAATTATTCATAAAAATGTTCTTTGTATTTTCTGTTTGATGTGGAACTACTTTTCTAGGCTGATTCATTTCAGTTATGCATTAACTTAATTCAATTGTATGAGGTTTGTACTGAGAGTATGTAAAAGCTTATCAAAACTTCTTTATGGATAAGTACATAATTTGACTTTCTTATGTAAGCCAATAAGTATGAAAACCCATTTCTTTAAATAAAAAAAATTGGCCAATTTAGACGTATTTCAGCGTTTAAAACGTACAAATCGATACGTATTTTTAGCTTTTTACAAATATTTACGTATATTTTATATCATTAAGATATTCGTATCTATGCATTTTTATCATTTTATAAATAAGCAATTTAGATTTTAGACCCCATAACCTATCCCCAAAACCTAAACCTAACGTTACCCATTTTATAGCGAATATAAAGTGATAATTCATAAGGATATAAAGTGCAATTGACCGAAATATGCAGGAAAATAACCGCTTTAGTAACTATATAGTAAGTAAGTTAAATGTAGGTTTAGATGCTGAAACTCCATACGTATTGGTACGTTTAGATGCTGAAAATACGCAAGTATTTGTACGTTTAGATGTTGAAAATACATCAGTATTTGTGCGTTTAGATGCTGAAAATACGTCAGTATTTGTACCTTTAGATGCTGAAAATACGTCAGTATTTGTACGTTTAGATGCTGAAAATACGCAAGAATTTGTACGCTTAGATGCTGAAACTCCGTACGTATTTGTACATTTAGATGCTGAAAAACGGAAGTATTTTTACTTTTAGATGCTGAAACTACGTTCGTATTTGTACATTTAGATGCTGAAAATACGCAAGTATTTGTACGTTTAGATGCTGAAAATATGTCAGTATTTGTGCGTTTAGATGCTGAAAATACGCAAGTATTTGTACCTTTAGATGCTGAAAATACGCAAGTATTTGTACGTTTAGATGCTGAAAATACGCAAGTATTTGTACGTTTAGATGCTGAAAATACATCAGTATTTGTACCTTTAGATGCGGAAAATACGCAAGTATTTGTACGTTTAGATGCTGAAAATACGTCAGTATTTGTGCGTTTAGATGCTGAAAATACGCAAGTATTTGTACCTTTAGATGCCGAAAATACATCAGTATTTGTACCTTTAGATGCTGAAAATACGCAAGTATTTGTACGTTTAGATGCTGAAAATACGCAAGTATTTGTACGTTTAGATGCTGAAAATACGCAAGTATTTGTACCTTTAGATGCTGAAAACACATCAGTATTTGTACGTTTAGATGCTGAAAATACGCAAGTATTTGTACGTTTAGATGCTGAAAATACGCACGTATTTGTACGTTAAGATGTTGAAAATACGTACGTATTGTACATTTTAGTGTCTATAAAAACGTAAGTAAATATATGTTTTAAAAACCATATTTAATGTAAAATACATACGAATTATCATGAGTTTTCATGACATTGCATGGAAAGACTGGATACTTTGCAAATACAAGGTTGGTAAATGATTCTCTGAAAATGGCCTAATGCTAACAAAGACGTCACATATCTATACATAAAAAAAACAGTGTGACTGTTGCATATTTTAATAGTCACTTTCTAGTGTTCTATATCTGCTGTACACTAATAAAAAATACAGATGTGCGGACTGGCCGCCACAGTGGTCTTGTTTATCAGAAAAGGAGGGCAATGAGTGAGTGAAAGTGAGAGAAGGGGGAAAGGAGAGGGCTGGTGGTTTTGCAGCATCCTGTACCCATGTGGGTGCAGAGAAGAGGGCTTTGAATGCAGGGTTTGTGCATGCTAGCGGCGTTGTGTGAGTGTGTCACTGCGGCTGGTGGAGTGAAAACTCAGCTGAGTCACCGTGGAGACCGCAGCTATGGAGATGAGTGTACAAGCAGATCGGTGGATTGTTTCGCCTCGCTACTGTACACATACGACCTTCCCACTGACGCCCCTGCTCACACTCACGTACACACATCTGCCCACACACACTCTGTCCGTCCCGCTCACCCTCTCTCAGGGTCTAACCTGTTCTGCAGGTTCAATGCAGTTGAGGTTCACGGTGGAAGAGAACATGCAGTTGAGCCAGTGATAAACAAGATCGTCCATGATAAAATGTCATGTGGTGTAACCATCAAGTCTAAGCATGCGTTTGCATGTCAATGATTGGATTTAAAAAGAAAACCTTTTTCTTCAAAGTTTTTTAAATGAGAGGACAATGTTTTCAAAACTATGAATAAGCTGTATTACGCAAGCCAGACCAGTAGTCACTTTAGAAAAACGATGTGCCTGCACACAAGCTATAGACTGCACAAATCCACATCATTAGGGTATTGTTTTTCAAAAACATACATTTTGAAACCCATTTTCAGGCCCCCAAAGTACCGTTGTTGTGTAAATGAACTGGCAAAATGCATAAAAAGCCCCCTGAAAAGTAATTCAGCAGACCTTTTATTACAGCTTAAGGTCAAATTATATTATATTTTACGAGATTTATTGACCTTTACAAACAGTTCATTTATAATATATATATTTTATGCCTTTTTTTTCTCTGGCTCTGATGTTGTGGACAAAACTTTTTTTTAAATAACAATAATAATAATAATAATAAGGGTTTTGTAAACATATTTTTCTAGGAAATAAAAATAAATGATTAAACCAAACTACTTGTTTGGTAACTAATATATAAAAATATATATATTTTAATAATGCATACTGTTTTTGTAATAATGCTTTTTTTATACTATGCAGTTTTTGGTTACCAACATTCTTCAAAATATACTGTATAATTATGTGGTTCATATATATATATATATTTTTTTTTTTGGGGGGGGGGGGGGTTGGGGTTACTATCCATCTAATTAACTCAAATTCATATAAAAAATCATGTCATTATCCCATGAGAAATGTTAGTAAAGCTTCTCCCTGAATTGTCCTCCTCAGCAGGCCCATCAGTTCCCAGGGGCTCCTGATTAAAGGAACCGGCTCCCAGCATCAGACGTTTATTTGAGTGTCATTAGAGCAGCTCTCGCCCCCCTCCAGTCAGCTGCAGGAGTGTGAAGTCTCCTCTCAAACCCGCATTCACACCTCTCCTCCAGCAGAAAAACATTTAAAGGACCCCTGTCAAATCATTATTTTGACCACAGGAATGCGGAATTGTATTGTAGCAGGAATTATGTTACTACTTATCCAAATTCATTATGTTTGTATGCAATTAGACAGAATTTTCCTGCATTTACTGATTATGATTCTTTCAAATAAAATCATTCATACATAATTATCCATGTATTCATTATAAGTGTTTATTTATTTATTTGGTCCATAATAGGAGTCTCCAAAACTGTTTGGTTACCAACATTCTTCAAAATAGCTTCTTTGAAGAATGGAATTATGTTGTAGCAGGGATTGTATTGTTACTTATCTCAATTCATTATGTTTTGTGTATATGTAACGAGCATTTTGTCTAATAATAACGCTAAATTGTATTATTGACCATTGTCATAAACATCCTTTTTCTTACATAAAAATTATCATACGTTTAGCGGTCTGAGAATGCTACAGTAAAAACCTGTTAATTGATTTACATAAGTTTCCTGACTATATGCAGCAAAAAATATATAAATCTAATGGGACATTTCATTCAATTTTACAATAAAATTACAGTTTTGGCAGCATTCTCAAAATTCCTAGTGTTGCACTTCACAATTGATGGGTTTTTATTTCATTTCTTCCTAGTTTTTTTAATCAGGTATGTACATTATGATATGTTGCATCTTATGTTGTTAAAATAATCTTAATTGCATTGTTTTGTGTTTGTGCGCAACACATTTTGTGCACCATTATTTACTTCAGTTTGTGGAAAAGCTACTTTTAATGCACAGTTTGGTGGTTGTCAGTGTATTATAAATATACAAAACAGATTTTAGTACTTCAGTAAGCTAGTATTCGAACAATATGACAGTTAATGAAATTAGTGACAATTTTAGTTCAATATTTAAATGCAAAATGCTGCAACAATCTTTTTCTTTTTAGATCTTGCTACCCCAGCTGCCATTTTTACCATGCATTTCACAGTTAACATTAATTAATTGGGTAGTTAATTAATTAAGATTAATTTATTTGGTAAGTAGCCATGTAAAATGCAGGAGGTTTAGTCTTATTGCAAACGAATCTGCATCATGGTCCTGATAACCCTGTCGAGTGGGATTCAATGCATTTTGTAATCACACTTTCCTTTAAAAGATCCACAGGAAGAAAGTAAGGAGGAAATATACTGTTAGCATCTTATTAGTGATCAAAGCATGAAATACTCACACCTCTAAACTGCACTGATAAAGACTTCAGTCATCGTGATTTCAGGTGAGTTGTCAGTCAAATAATCAGCGGCTTTGCTGTGAATGCTCTCACCGCTGACTCCTGCACAGGAGAGCCGTTTCTCTCACCTCTCGCATTAAGAGATTAACTGAGAAGGTCAGATGGTGTATATTTCAACACAGCTACACATATACTGTGGCATATGACACGTCTGCCCATTAAAAACGGCCTCTAGGATGAAATATTGAGACACCTGGAATCCACCGGTCAAAGCTGTTAATTTAGTAATTCATTGTAAGATAATTACATTATCTTACATTTCACTCTACTTGGTGTTTTTATTCATTTTTTTTATTTTTTTGCAGGCGCTTTTATCCAAAGCGACTTACAGTGCATTCAGGTTATACATGTATTGTCAGTACGTGTGCTCCCTGGGAATTGAACCCACGACCTTTGCACTGCCAATGCAATGCTCTACCACTGAGCCACAGGAACACTGAGTTTCTGAGTTGTTAAATGTGTGGGCTAATGATCACAGGGTGGCTGGATAGATAAAGAGCATCCAAGTTGTTATGCAAGTATATTTTCCATCGAACAGTGTTGAGGAAGAGGTTCTGTTTGCTCTGCAAGTACCGTAAAGCATTTTTGTTACTGCGCTGTTAAAAATGCATGTTCAAACTTTCAGTTCAGGAAGAATTTAAAAAGCATTTAAAGGTTTAGAGTTGGTCCAATTTATTTGTAGAAGTGTATTTTTATTATTTTTTTCTAAAAGAAGTCTATGCTCACCAGAACACCTAGCAACTGCATTGCAGCACAGTTTTAAGCATTCACAACACCCTAGGGTCTTGACCATTGGAAAGCACCACGCTTTCTTCAGAAAATGCACAATTCTGGTTTACTCTTGGCTCCTAAGAACTTTACATTCACTGGGATTATTCACAAGCATGTGTGCATGTGTGAGTTACTGGAAGGGGAGATATGTGAGACACTTATTTTAAAAGTTAATGATTTCAACTAAATTATTTAATTGTGGAATAAATCAACATGAAACAATTCAAATTGGCCAAATCGTAAGCCATGTAAGTGTATAAAGGCAAATATTAGTAATGTTAGTAAATATAAGAGAGACGTACTAATAGAGCTGTTCTTTTGTGTAGAAATAAAAGATATGGTTTAGGTAAAAGCTCACCTCAAAATAAAAATAAAAGTTGTCATCATTTACCAAGGTTATTATAGTTAAACCTAAAACGGAAACACTCTGTTACTTGAAATAAAATAGATATTAACCAAAATAAACATACAGTATTATGTAATAATATAAAATGTATATTTCCGCTATAAAAATATAAGCTATAACTGCCAACTTAACAAAGGCATTAAAATGACTGAAACAGAAATAAATTTAATAAAAACTACACATACAAGACATATTATAGACATTTTTTAAGACTAAAAACACCAAAATTACTAAAACATGAACTAAAATTAAAACATAAAATAGAAAAAAAAAATTGTTATAGTTATTTACTCATTTTGATCTCATTCCAAATCCTTGTGCCATTTTTGAAGAGTCGCCACTCGCCACACACACACACATTTTTTCACACAGTGACCTCAGACGGTTCAGCTTAAAAAGTGACAAAAAGCGGTCCAAAAACTCAGTGTACTATATTTGAAGTCTTCTGAAGTCATACAATAACGTGTTTTAATAGAGAAACTGGTAGGCCTAGAAGTCTCTTATATAATTGTTTATAACTTAAATTGACTTCATGGTCAGAAAATGCTCACCTAGCTAACAAAACTTAGTTCTGAGAAAGTTCAACTATGGAAACTAATGTTTCCATAATTAAGTTAAAAAAAATTCTAAATGTGCTTTGAAAGTTTGTAATTTTTAACATTAAGGAAACATTCCATTGTTTAAATTTGAGAGCGTTATTTTTGAATATTCTCTGAACGTTCTGAAACAAGTAGCAACATTTTAAAAATCCTACTAAAATATTTCAGAAATAATACATCATATTTTTTTCTAAGGATTTGAGAACATTATTAAAAGCATTATTAAGACTTATTTGCTCAAAGAGCAAATAAGAATGCAGTATGAACGATCTTTACATTAAGTTGGAAGTACAGGCTATACGTTTTGTTTCGTTATCTCTCTCCGCAGGGATTCTCATCATTAAGAGGGAGGCATCAAGTCATTACGGAGTTCGCACCTCAGCTAGTGTGTCTTGTCACTCTTGCTGCCAGCCAGGCATCAGTGTATTGGTGGGAGCTAAAGGTGGCGGAGGGCGTGTGTGGAAGGGTGTGAGATCTATCAGTCTGTCTGAGGGGGATGAAACCACCTCACTGGGGGTCCAGATCCCGAGGTGTTGACACCTCCACCGCAGGTCATGGGAGAGTCTCTGAGAGATGGAGAAATGAAGGTGCAAGAGATGTGAACTGAGAAGGTTTGCATTTCAACTGTTTCTTTCAAAGACAAATCCATTTGTATAGTTAGCCCAGCTTTCCACAGAATAGCTCTAAATTTGTAAAATGTATGTTTTAATGTAAATGTTGTTAATTAAAGTCATGGCTTATGGTTATCATCATGTTACACTATATAAAACAATAAATACATATTAAATATATTTGAAATACATCAAGAAATAGTTCACCAAAATATGGAGAGAAATCTGTACAGATCAAGCACTGCTTACAAGCAAAAACAGCCTGAAACGGTTCTAAATAAATATGGGTCAACAGGGGATGGACGTTTCCACTGGAGGAAGCATTATTATTTATTTTGGGTTTGCATTTTGATCAGAAGCGACACTATTCAGTTCAAATGTCTTGATAATGGATTTGTGTATTACAAACATTCAGCTTTTCATTTCACAAGATATTAATTGATGGACTGGACTGATGTGGATTATTGTGATGTTTTATCAGCTGTTTGGACTCTCATTCTGACGGCACCCATTCACTGCAGAGGATCCGTGGGTGAGCAAGTGATGCAATGCTACATTTCTACAAATCTGTTCGGATAAAGAAACAAACTCATCAACATCTTGCATGGCCTGACAGTTTGATAGTACATCTTTTTGCGATATTTAGCAAAAATTCATTAAAATGTTTGTAGACAAAAAGGTCTGTTTTCTATTGTTGAAATTGTAGCAATACATGTATTTATTCAAAAGTAATGTTTAAAATATATTTAAATGTCATTTCCAGTTACTTTAGGGATGCTTTTTGATGTTGTGTCAGTATTATAAAAAAAAAAAAAAACTAAACAATCATGGCAATAAAGTTTTGAGTAACTGAAACTGAGAGACAGCGGGAGGAGGTGAGGTGTAGAGATCTACAGTTTGTAGAGGTGACAGAGGCTCAGTGAGAAGTGTGGGAATGTTTGCTCTGACTGTGGACTGAGAACACACACACAGCGTTTATGAGGCTCTTTCTGCTGTCTGTGATGATCAAACCAGAGCCAGTGACCCGAAGACACCAAATGAGCCTTTTCTGAAAGAGAAGCGAGAAGCTGGACGGAGACCTGGGAATTTGTTCGGTTTAGATTTACATATGATTTACATGCCTGCTGGTGATGAGAGAGGAGGAGGAACATTCTGCTAGTCATTAAACAGTGTTAGTCACTGCAAAATTTGCAACGGAGTAATGTTTTACAAAATAGGAGTTAAACTGAACAATGCTTTATCTGCCCAAGATACAGCACTAGCACACTTGCGGTCAAATTGCTAATAAAATAAATACTATTTAAAAATTAAGCACTTGTAATTATATTGCTTTTTAAAGTGCTCATAATCAGATTACAGCTACTTATTTTTCATAAGTTACATGATTATATTTTATTCACACAATGGCTGTAAATGATTCAGAATTTTTTGATTCCCTTTGATTATTGATAATTGCTTCACAGCCCCCCGGCAGTTAATTCATGAACCCCAGCTTGTGAAACCCTGGCATTATCTTAAAGTAATACAAAAGTAATCAGAATGCATTACCCAATAAATGTAATGCATGTAATCCAATAAATTATGTGACAAACTCTGTCATTTGTAATCTACCAGCACTGTGTGTGTGTGTGTGTGTGTCAACATTTGTTAAAGCTTTTTTTGTACAAAAGAGTCATTATTTGCAGAGAGTTACAATAATTTATTGGCTATGCAACTGGAGGATGAGTCGAAACTATTTTTGTGGCATGTCACTGACTGCGTCATGCATTGTTGATTAGCTTGAATTTAACATATACTTTACCCAGAACTATCTTTTAATAAGTGACAGTCCACCTGTGCAAACTCATGTGATCAAACAAACTTGGAGGAAAAAAACTTGAAAGGATATCAAGATCAAGACAATATCAAGTTCAGTTGAACTTTTAGAGAACCTATTGTTGAATTATAAAGAACTATAAATGAGCTCAAATCTGATCCTGGACCAGTTCCTAGTCAACACAAACATTCTTGAATTCCAAATGTCATTGTTTCTGCTTGTGTCATCATTCATGGGAAGCAGCATTTTCATGAGAAACAGGAAGGACAACCAGATCCAAGCCCAGCCTTTTCTGGTTAGAGCAACTGTTTGGACAGACACACACCAACACAAGGGCAGATGTGAGCGGATCCCACCCAGTGTGCGTGCATGATTGTACATACAACGTGTTTCAGCAATGTGTCTCTCCCTGTTCGGCTGCTTCATCGGATTGTTACATTCCCGGTCTAGAACGAAACCTTTGCATAGCCTCTCTGACCCTGATCCTAAAAATTCCAATCTCTCCTAAATTCTATTAGTCCAATTTCCAACATTCAAGCCCTGAAACGTGTTGAGAATTCTTTCCATGAATATTTCGCCGAAATATTTTCCTGCTTTCTCCACATTCCTAACATTTCTACTTAGGGAGGATGCAGCTGCATTCCCAAACTATTAGTCTACATTTTCAAAGCAAACAATAAGCAAGTATGTACGCCGAGAGGGAGAGCAGAGCGTTCAGTTACACGTCCGGAGGTGAGAGGATAGAGCAGAGTGTTCTGTAACTGCAATGTGTTATGAAGTGGAATGCCAGTAATGTGGCTGCGCTTTCCTGATCAGTTGTTTGACAAACGCCTCCATGCATGGACAATATGACATGTCATATATGAAGTATGCAAAGAAGCGTGCTGAAACAGATTCACATGTTTGAGAATGAGCTGGACATTACTGGTTGTGCTTGCAAAATGTATTATTATACACTAATGCTAGATAGTTTGGGCTAAGTAATATTTAAAAAGTTTGATAACAGTACTTTTATTTGGCAAGGATGCATTAAATTGATCAAATGCGACAGTAAAGGCATGTATGCTGTTACTATAGATTTCAGTTTCAAATACATAAAATGAAAAACGTGAAAAATAGAATGAATCACAGATTTCCACAAAAAAAATATTATGTATCACAACTGTTTCCAACACCTTGAGCAGAAAATCTGCATATTAGAATGATTTCTGGAGGGTTATGTGACTGGAGTAATGATACTGACAATTCAGCTTTGCATCACAGGAATAAATTACATTTGAAAATATATTACAATAGAAAACTTATTTTAAACTGCAATAATGTTGTTTCACAGTTTTGCTGTTTTTACGGTGTTTGTTTTTTCAAAAATATTAACATAAAGGAAGAATCTGAGCTATTTTGAATGTTTTTGGCAGATCAAATGTAATATTAAAAGTGTCAGTGCACTTATAAACTTTTTTTGTGGATTATGCTACTGGGTCTTATTCTAGAGATGCTAATATGACATTTTCATTCAGTTTTTTGTGATTCTGTGAAGTGACTTCATGATAAATAAGACTTCTGTAATATAATTTTTTGAGTAAGAGGCGAGATAAAGCAGTCCAAATCCAGCAGATCAGAGCAACTGCAGAGTAACTTATCGAGTTGATGATTCACATGCTATCAGTAGTGAAATGTCAAACGAGTAATCTCCCTTTCTATCCTGACAGAAGCAGAGACCTCGCTAAAGGTTAGACCGCAAAGCATCCATCACACAGACACACACATAAGCAGCACGCGGGTCGCAGTGTGGGAGGAGCAGCACATGGGTACGAGACATTGTGATGCAGACATGTGAAAATGAAAGTGCGAGGACAGATCATTCCTTCAGTTGAGAAAGATGACAAGAAAACTTGCAAAATGAAAATCACTGTTTCAAGTTAACATGAAATCAAAATGGACACGGTTTACTTTCTTAATATACTTTCTAGGTCTTATTGTGCACAAGTCATCAGATACCAGAGAATGCAGCGTTTAATGCATCAGTGTTTTTTCTGTGTATTAATTTATTACAAAATATGTACATTAATTATTCGTTTTAATTAATTAATTGTTAAATTATTACAAAAATGTGTTCTGATCCTTAATATTGCTTTTTGGGAGGCTTGTAAAAATGTCAGGGTGGTACAACTGTTCTGATATCAAAATTAAGCCATGTGGCCCAAACAATATGCACAAATAAAATAGAATACAAATAAAATAAAATACTATTTTTAATAAAAAAGGAAATGATATCACAGCGAGGGCCCATGTAGACTGTGTGTCAATAAGTCTTTTAAATGATCAGATCATTTAACCTTTTCATGACATGGCAAGGATAGATGTAAAAATGCAATAACATTTATCAGCTAACATTTTTACTGTGAAAATATTATTTTAAATAATGATAAATATGTTAGGAAAATGTATTGTTGCTTTTTGCTGGATGGTTACACCACATGATATTTTAGAGTAAAACATTTCTTGAAAATGGTGTACATTTTTTCACAAAACCTTACGTGAATACTTAACATTTCATAGATTTTTCATACTATGGAAGTCAATGGGGACCATAAATTGTTTGGTTACCAACATTTTTGAACGGAAGAAAAACTCATACAAGTTTTCTGAACAACCTTGACTTACTTGACCCACTCACAGCATGTCCTCAAAAGTGTGTGATATTCACCCTGTTTTCTCCACCAAAACGGTGTTATCCAAAGGCCAGTAGTTTCTCACAAACAACTGCAAAAACACATTCTGCCCTTCATATTTTTCTCCTTGAATATCCCGTTTCAGTTGGAAATGTCACAACGGGCTAGTAAAATGCCAACCTCATTCTGGCTTTTTTGACATGTTTGTGTCCTGCTCAGTATTGTGGGAAGGATGTCTACAAAATCATACATATTCAAGTTGCTGTTTATTGTGGCTTGTGGTCTCTGGTCTGGCTGAACTAGAGCAATACGCTGTGCTGAGCAGGTGACAGGTGACAGATTGTGAGTTTTTGTGGGGAAAGCACCACATGAGGCAATCATTCTGCAATCCACCACGTGCACAGAAAAACATCCCCAATAAATTATCCCTGGCATTTCTTCAAAATGCATCTCCCTTTTACACAAGTCCACTCCCTCCCCTGCTGCCGCTGCTGGACGGTTTGTTTTTGAAAAGCCCACATGTGATGGAGTGGAAGGGGGTCTCTCTTTGCCCGCTGAAAACAGGAACGACTTCCCAGCTCAGCTGCAACTCCATCAAAACAAGTTCAACAGCATCAAAACATGATCTCATTTTACTTTGCTTTTCGGAGAAGGGGCGAGGTGAGGCAGCAGGGTAACATGGTTGTTGTTTTCAAGTGTGTTTTTGTCCTTGCGCTGTTTCTCAACACTGGCTAGAAAATGCAATGCACTTCCTGCCTAAGTAATATGTAACAAGGAATGCTGAGTCACGGAGAAACAATGACGATGCAAAAACTCACTCTCTTCCAGTGTGGAACTAAATGGCTGGAACAGTTTAACTTGGCAATCAATGGACGCAACAAGTCAAAAATCAACAGAGTTTAGTGACATAAGGAGTCCTGTTGTATAAAATCTGTTAGATGCTTTTCTTTCGGCACGTGCATTGAATTAGTTTACTGATAATAACAGCAATACTTATGTTTTAGTTGCATTTAAGTATGTATTAAGTAATGTATTTTTTTAATAATTAATTGATACAATAGCCTATATTCCATTCAGTCTATATCCAAGCTTGCTTTGCATTGTGACCAAAACAGCCACAGTTGCCTACACAAACCACGTCTGTCCGCAGTTATTGTCTGCCTGTAATAAAAATGGCCTCCTGCTAAAACTCATCTAAAAGTTTTATCAGATTTGTTTTGGGGATAGCCAGATCTTTCAGTATGCCGGGAATCTAGACAGCAGTGAGCCGTCTGGCCATCCAGACCCGCCGGTTTCCTGCAGAAGCTCCTAGACGAGACCCTGAAATCTCAGACCGCTTTGATGAGTCAAAGTCTACTGGCCACCTGATGTAACACCAGAGGAATTTACCTCAGCCACCCCTGGCCGTCTGCCCTGCACAGCAGACTAAACAACAGAGAGAGAGGACTGACGTTGGAACAGCCGCAAACTTGGTCTTGTATCACCACCTGCTGTTTGGTAACAGTAATGCATTGTGTAGGATGCATCATGCTGGACTTTTACTCAAGATCCTTGGTCTCAAACTCAATTCCTGGAGGTCCACACAACTCTGCACACTTTAGCTCCAACCCTATTCAAACACACCTGGTCCAGCCTTCAAGGTCTTCAGAATTACTAGAAACTTCCAACCAGGTGTGATTTGGAGCTGGTTGGAGCTAAACTCGCAGAGCTGAGGCCCTCCAGGAATTGAGTTTGAGACCACTGCTCAAGATGCTATCACGACGAGGTGCCCTTGAGCAAGGCACCGAACCCCCAACTGCTCCCCGGGCGCCGCAGCATAAATGGCTGCCCACTGCTCCGGGTGTGAGTTCACGGTGTGTGTGTGTGTGTGTGTTCACTGCTATGTGTGTGCACTTGGATGGGTAAATGCAGAGCACAAATTCTGAGTATTGGTCACCATATTTGGCTGTATATCACTTTCACTTTCCTATTGTTATTCTGTTTAAACCTGCATAAATTTGCACTGACGTCTTCCGCATGACACAGCGGTCGAAGAACACGCACCCAAGTTAAAATAAGTTCACAGTATTCTAAAATGCAAATTCCAAAAGGAATAGTTCCGGTCCTTGATTCTGATTGGTTGAGCCGTGTTCAAACCTGTTGTAAAATACTCAACAAACAAACTTTGTGTGTGTGTTGCTCGGCAACCACTTGTTGCAACCACAACTGTTTCTGAGCAACTACATTGTTTGGCATGAGAATTATGTTTTTATTAATATTACATTTTATTTGCTTTGTTTTATTTTGTGAAACCTTGCTACATATATGGAATAACCATTTTCTAAAAGCAATAAGCCCCGGGAAGCCGTGGTTTACAGTGAATTTATAACAACTAAGGGGGTTTTAAGCACTCCATTCTTACAACGCCCCAGCTGTTATAAAGTCACTGTAAACCTTGGCTTCTTAGTTCTTGCTTTATTTAAAATAACATTTTGCCTCCATTCAGCATTTACTTTACTTTTAGTCATTTAGCAGACGCTTTTATCCAAAGCGACTTACAAATAAGAAAAAGTAACTAAAATTAAAAGTTAAAACTATAAATATTATATATACACATTTAAGAAGATAAAGAAATTAAATAAAAATGACAAATGCATAAAACAACATTTAAAAACTATACATTTAAATGAAAATAAAAAATAAAGCTAAAACAAGTCAAAATATTAAAATCAAGAAAGAGTATAATAAAGATTCTAACATAACACTAAAGGCCTAAGTATACTTATTTTTTACATAGTAAGAATTGGTTATAAAAACTAAAACAGAAGTGAAACAAGTAGTAGGAAAGAAGATAAATAAAAAGCGATACTTATATTCCTTGCCAGTGTCCCTGCGCAGTGGAGTCGATGGTCTTTACATTCTTCGGTCTTCTCATGAGGAGGGCTTCACACGACGGCAGCAGCAGTATATTAACCTTTTTTAAACCCGTCTAACAAATCACTATTTGAATTCAGCTGAATACACTTTCCTGTTTATCACATCAAATGGCCAAGCAAGAGCAGACACTGACACCGTTTAGCTCCAACCCTAATCAAACACACCTGATCCAGATAATCAAGGCCTTCAGGATTACTAGAAACTTCCAAGCAGGTGTGTGTTGGAGCTGGTTGGACCTAATCTCTGCAGAGCTGTGGCCCTCCAGAAATTGAGTTTGAGACCACTGGCTACACCAGGGCTCCTCAAATCTTTCCCCGGAGGGCCACAGCTCTGTAGAGATTAGCTCCAACCCTGATCAAACTCACCTATCTGTGATTTTCTGATGATCTTAAAGACTCTGATTAGCATGCTCAGGTGTGTTTGATTAGGGTTAGAGCTAAACTTCTGCAGGAGTGGGCCAGATTCGAGGATGGCTGGGCAATACTATTGAGAATGGACTACTTGATCTCATACAAAGTTTGCTGACTTCATACAATCATGACAGCAGTGGAGAAATTGTACTGTTATTAATTAATTTCATCATGCTATGCTCAAGCTGACACGTACACAGTTTAAGTCTTATGGTTCCAGAGTGTTCTGTTTGTACTGCTGTTTTGCCATATAGACATCCATTGTAACTGGATTTCTGTCCATGGAAAATTGACAGAATTTTACAGATGCTGTCCATAAAGTTGAACCTGAGCCGGGAATATTCCTTTAAATCTGCAGTAAGTGAAATAAAGAGGACACATGCTGCAGAGGATCCGGTTTGAGTGAGTCTCACTTCAGAGAAAGTTGAGCTGTGCAGACTGGTACACCGAGTCTATACAGTAATTCCTGTTTTTTTCTGTCCTAAAAACAGTCCGGGAACATGTTTCAGTAACAAAGTGTGGGAAGGTGGTACAGAGTACAAGCTGTAAGGTGAAATACCATTCTGGAATTCTCCTGAGCTTCCCGGCACCATCGGACAAACACTACAGACCTTAAGCAGATATCTGTGTCTCAGCCAATCACAGAGCAAGAGCAACTGCATGCAGCCAATCAGAAGATTTAGCTCTCACAGCCAATCAGCTGCCTTGACCCCTGATTGGAAGGGGTGCCTTCTGGAAAAATATTCAAGGGATGTGAACACTGTTGTGCTGTACACAGTGTGCTGCTGGTATGTGAATGCAACAAAGATCAATATTGAGTGTGGGTGTATGTTTGTGTGTTCATGCAGTGACAGAGATGTGCCAGGATCAAGGCCAAACGTGTGTGTGCAGCTATTTACATCTCAGAGGAAAGCTTTGTTTACATTTGTTTGGGACATTTTTTTGGGCAGTATTTGAGTTTTGTGACGCTCTCCCATTTTCAAATAGTACAGCTTGCTAGTTGTATACATAAGCTCTCCATTGATGTATGGTTTGTTAGGATAGGACAATATTTGGCTGAGAAAATCACCTTTAAAGTTGTCCAAATGTTCAAAAGTTCTTAGAAATGCATATTACTAAACCAAAAATTAAGTTCTGAAATATTTACGTTAGGAAATGTACTAAATATCTTCATGGAGCATGATCTTTACCTAATATTCCTAAAGATTTTTGGCATAAAAGGAAAATTTATAATTTTGACCCAAACTATGTATTGTTGGCTATTTCTACAAATATAACTGTGCTACTTATGACTGGTTTTGTGGTCCAGGGTCACATAGTTCTTACTCTTCTCATGTATTTCATGAAAGCACACATTTTTATAGAGCATTTACTTTACTTCTCAGGTAATATCAATGGTAGGCCCTATTTTCAGATGCAACCGGAATTACAACAACAGTGGTTACATACACATATATTTAATTGTTTGATCAAAATTATTGCTAAGGGACAATTTAGTAGTCGCTGGCTATTGGTAAGGGACATGTCCCCAGCATCCCAATTAAATTCTATGCTACAAGGAATATATTCTAATATGTTCTATTTAAGCCACTGGAAGCTTTTACAATGTCACATTAATACATTCACATTCTACATGTAAAGGCACTCACTTGTGGAGTGAAGTGAGTCGGTGGAATCAAGCTAGTTGCAAAAGCTCTTGTTTCCAGGTGGGGCTGGCCTGTGGTCGCAGCGTCTAACGATTGTTTGGCCCCAATCAGTACATGTCTGAGAGGTGGAGAGCACACTGCAGGCATAGAGGGGTTTCCTGCACCCAGGCGAGGTTATTGTTGTGTGGAAAAAGAATAAAAAGTTCAAAGGATTTTCCAGGCTGGACTGAACTTTCCAGATTGATTTTTGAGTGCATTGTCAGTTGGACGAGGTGTGGCTTGTTGACTGTCCCCTCAGTGAAAACAATTCAACAGAAGATACAACTGAGACTAAATCAAGCAGCAATAATAATAATAATAAATAAAATAAAACAATGGGACATTGCAAAGAACCAAAAATAACTAAAGTATTAATGTGCTCTAAAATACAAATGAAACTCACTATAATTACAGAGAAAAATATAAAGATTTGGATGTCTGACTGTTTTTTGAAAACTACAATTTGAAATATATGATTTCTGAAAACTATAATTGCCTTAATGGATAAATACATTACATTTGGATTAGATTATCAGTACATCAGTATCTTTTAACAGAAAAAATTGTTAACCTTAATCAGAAACGTGTACTTTAAATAAGTTTACAATACTATAAAAATATTGCAAATTTGCATGTCTCAGACTTTAATTTTGAACATATATAAACATCAAACAACTCACATAATCTAGCCCATAAAACATGTTAATTAGCACATGATGTCTCAGATAGTTCAGACCCCACTGCTGCAAGTTTTTTCAGTTATAATAAACCTAACAAGATAATCCTCCAAAAAACTAAACTGCACATGTTCCACGCCAGATGCAAAGAATTGCATGAGCACATTTTCCATTATAAATATTTTCCACAGGTTGGAAGCAGCTATACATGTATGCAATATCAGCGAGAAACAGCGATTTAAACGTGTCTGTAAAAACATGGTTTGTGGTACATGGGCCAAAAGCTATCATTCAATCAAGACAGGAAGTGAAGTTTTATCAGCCACTCATGTGACGTCCACAGGCATCTCCAGGGAAAAGGAAAAGCACATCACAAATGACCAGCGGTCAATGCTGCTGACACGTTCCAGTTATACCTTACCCTCTGCAGAACTGATTAAATGATGTGAAAATATTAAATAGGATGCGTGTTTCAGAGAGTGTTTCACATCAGGCTCAGGTATAAAGAGCTCAGACAGCAGAGGCACATTGTGTCTTGATAATCACGTGATCATAGGCCTCCAACCCTATGAGAAGTAGGCCACAGTATTACAGACGCATTCGCATCTCAGCCGGAGACATCTGGAACAAACAGGCCACATACACAGCCAATGCAAAAGAAGTGTTTACAGCTGAAAACACTAGACTGTACAAATCTAAGAATGAGGCTGAAATGTTTTGACTAAGAGCCACTAGAGCAACAGCATTTACAGGCAACATTAATAAAACATCCGTTTTGCATTGAGCTCTATTTGTGAAAAAAAAATCAGTTTCAAAAGCATTTTTTTATAAGTAGCCAAAATATTGTTTGACTAAGATCCAGTGTAAGTCCACATAGTCACGTCATGTCTCTTTTCATGTAACATTGCACAAAGCATCATTAAATGTTTTTATTAAGTGTTTTACTCTCTTTGAATAGCCCCCAAGCAAAGCCTTGCTCATATGACGTGGTCTTTGCGTCAAGGACTGGATCAGCAGGGACTAAAAGCTGCTGCTCACAGTCTTTGGTTTGTCAGTATCATGCATCTGAACAGCATGTTCTCCAACCAATGAGCAGCAAACAACTTTTTCCAGATGTTTCCTTATAATCAGTACTGACATGCAAAGTAGTCATGAAACAGTGCGTTTGTGTAAGTCAACTTTGGAAGGAACAAAGAATGAGCAGTGAGAAGTTATGAAAAAGAACAGCTGCATTAAAAAGCAACAAGAAAGAGCCAAAATATAACAAAACATTTAAAAAATGCTAAAAAAGGGAAAATTATAAATATGATGATTACACTTTAGAAATTCAAATCCTTTCATCTTTTACTCACCCTCATTCAAGACATGAAATGCTTTCTTGCCCTTCATTTTGGGTTGCACTAAGAACACAGTGCACCCATTTGAAATAAACAAGTACAAATAATTTGTGCCACTAGTGTAAAAATGACTGTTTTCAAACAAGTTTCCTTTCTCATCTGCAACTGGTCAGTCAAACAGGCAGCCCCGCCCCCAAACTTACACCATTGGTTGTCATTGTTGCTATGCTGAGCTGGTCAGGCAAACAGAGCAATATTTTGAAAGTGCCAGAAGTGTTTACATTTATTCAGGGGAATCAACCTACAAATGGCGTAGTTAGTGTAGACACAATAAACTGGATTATAAGAAAGTAATATAAACCTGAAAAAAAAATTTAAGCAGAAAAGCACTGAAAAAAATTATTGCATGAACTTAAACTTCTATGCCAAGGTAAACTAGCATGTGCTCCAAACTGAGTCATAGAGACCTATTACATAAGTCAGTACAAAGAGGGTAATGTCCTGACTAACCACAAATCTGGTTCCCAAAGTGGGTTCAGTCAATAAATCTGTGTTGAGACTAATGGAGTAGGTGGCTTCGTGATTGTCCAAAGCTGCATGAAGCAAAAATACAATGAGGGTCAGCTGTGTTTTAGCACTTTTCAATGTTCACGTTTTTGAAAACAATACCAGTATCATCTCTGTGTAAACAAAAAAAAACGTGACTTTGTGAAAACGGTCTATATATAAGTGCACAGGTGTGTAGTGTTTCTTTTCACCGCCAACTACTGGCCTGGCACATAATACAGTATTTTTTGTTATTTTTGCGAATCCGTGTGAATGGGGATTTTGACAATATTGTCATGTGTATGCAAAGCTTTTCAAAAATGTAAAGAAAAAAAAAAAAAAATGAGCACATAATTTTCGTGTTAACTTTTTTAAAATTCAAATCTTGCACAGCTCTCGTGGAATTCTTCATTTCAATCAGTCAACCATGGCTGGATATTTCTAAACTTGCAGTACTGTAGTAGGGTAACTGAAACTGTCTCTCTCTCTATCCCCTTATGTGGACTATCTTTTATTTCAAACAACAACAGTTGGTGCCATTTTATGTCTCATTTATCAACTGCAGTGAAAATGACCCCAGAACCCTTTTATGCATTAAAAAAAGTTACATGATATATTTCAAACAGGTGAAATGTTTAAGATTTTGGCATGTAACGTGTAATCCCTGCTGGTAGATGGTGCAAACACACCAGGCTGAGGCCAAAAATTCTGATTCTGGTATAATAAATACATTCGTTTTTTGAGGGCTCAAAAGAAGGACAAAGTTGCTAGTGAAGGGCTTTGGGGACTGTGCATGTTCATAAGCTAGAATCGCACTAACCAGCATAAGCCAGACCTGTGCAGCACATGTGTTGAGTGCTGAGCCCGAGGCTGCTCATTCAGACCTGGAGTGAACCAGACATTTAATCTATTTACAGGCTCAGATATCTGATGTGTCACGCTGACACATAACCTGTGCACAAGGGATCAAACATGTACATAAACAAGGTTGTTCTTCTAGTGTTCCTCTTAGGATGCATGCTGTACGTTGTCATGTCATCATATACACAATTCTGCCCTTAGAGGGTGTAGCGAAGGCTACTCTTTAAGGGTAATAAGGGTCGATTTGAAATGGAGTAGGAGTGTACCAGGTGTGTAGGTCAGAACACGACAGAGAGGGAAGTGATAAACTTGTACTGGTTTAATCTGACAAATAAGTAAATATACATCAGAGGGGGGAGACAATGATCAACTTGCTCATATACAATGTCCACTTGGATACACAAGGTCTTCCAGATAAAATAAAAGCAGCAACAGAGAGTCAATCTGGCCTCCAGAGGTTGAATACAGAAGGATCAAATTAGTCCAGGAAAGTGAACAGTCAGTTTAAGCCCTTAGGAGCTGTGGCCAGTGAATAAACAGTGACTGCTGAAGATGCGGGCATGAGAGGCACATGAACATTGAGAAGTTTGAGTAATATCCTGACTTTAGATTACTTGTGCTGTATCTTGATCAGATGAGCATGTAATAGACGAATTGTGCTGGTATTTGGGATGTGCATGAGTGTGTGGTTTGCCTGTAACCGACAAGAAGCAGCACTCTAATATGAGTAAGCACATATCATAGCATTAATAAACAACTATTGACTCCTCCCCTCACATAAACATAATAGTATGTGAACACATAATATTAACCACAAACTGACAAACATTATGTCACTCACAATCACAGATTTGCACATTTACTGGAATTATTAAATCAACATGAGATGTTATATTATATTATCCTAAACATATTTATAACTGTATAATGACATTCGGTTGAGCAAGGATGGATAGGTGTCGTCATGTAACATTACACGGCTGATAACCGCGTCATACCATATGACAATGAGCATGGATCAGCAAACGTGATAGTATAAGCCTTACTCACTCTGATAAGACGCACAAAGCACAATAAACACTCGATCTGTGGCTGGGAATTGATGCTATTCGTCTACCTCAGCATTCGCGCCACTGACGAACTGATATCCGCTGCAGCCAATGCAATATGCAGTCGTTTCCTGATGTTGCTTCACTTCCTATCGCTTGAGCTTTCATAATAAAAGTCCTATTTAGGGTCGACGCTACAGTGCTCCTAATCCACTAAATATACTTTTGCACAGCTGCCCCCAAATTGCATACAATTTGCATACAATTGGAATTGCATACAATTTGCTCCTGCAAAAGGCTCACACATCAGTCCATAGACGCTGGAGGGCCTCTCTCATTCTCCTCGTTTTCTGGAATCATTGGGAGAGTGATGAGTTGGGCAACTGGCCGAGTGTAAACTTTGTCTTTGACTTGAATGTCCGCAGATCTCACATGACCATCTGCACTCTGATGCACTCTGATCACCCTACCAACTGGCCAGAGTGCCCGGGGAAATTGCGGATCTATTACCAGCACTACATGAATCCACTGACAGATCAGCTGGAGTACTATGCCACTTCTGTCGGCATTGTAGAGTTGGAAGGTAACACCTGATAAATCTTGCCCAGAAGTGATCTGCTATGACTTGGCCGTGTCGCCATCTCCGCTTGCTAAGTCCCTCACATTTAGGGTAGACCACTGAGGTAGTGCTCCATCCAGCCACCCCATCAAGAGGACATTTGGTGTCACTGCGTTTAAGTCTGCTACACTGGACGAAGTGTAACCCAGAGGTTTAGCATTCAGTATAGCCTCGACCTCTAGTAAGACGGTGCATAAGACCTCCTCGGAGACCGGTTGAACTCCTATAACGGTATACAGGGCAGTCTTGACAGACTTGATCTCCCTCTCCCAGGTGCCCCCGAAGTGAGGAGCTGCAGGGGGGTTGAAGCTGAATGCAATCTTCTGCTTGGCAAGAAGGCATTGGAGATCGGAGGCCATGTTGTGAAAAGACTCACAGAGCTCTTTCTCCCCTGCTTTGAAGTTCGTACCCTGGTCTGAGTACAGCTCAGCTGGGTTCCCACTGTGAGCGATGAACCGCCTGAGACTCATCAAGAAGGAGTCCGCGTCCATATTGTGAATGAGGTCTAAATGAACTGCCCGGGTGGTAGGGCACTTCAAAATGATGCCCCATCTCTTCTCTGAGCGTCGTCCTATCTTGACCTGAAACGGTCCAAAGCAGACAACACCCGTCGAGTAGAATGGCGGCTTATATAAGTGTAGACGGGCCACAGGTAAGTCAGCCATCTTCGGAATGGCTGGCTTAGATTTCCATCTTCGGCACTCTTCACATTGGTGTTGCACTCTCCGAATGGCCTCTCCTCCCCGAAGGATCCAGAAGGCCCGACGCATCTCTGCGAATTCTCAGGGCCTGGGAGTTTCGTTGCTGGATGCAAGGGGTCTAAAACAATAGGGTGCTTGAACGTGGGGTCTAACCCTTCAGCGTGCCGAAGTCTTCCCCCAACCCGTATGATTCCCTCGTCATAGTCAGTTCGGGGGACAGAGTAAGGAGATGACTACTTCGGAGTACTGCTTTCCCTGCTTTAAGAAGCCGTATATCCTCTGGGAAGCATTCCACCTGGACTCTCTGGAATATCGTCATCTCTGCCTGCTGATATTCTACTGCTGTCAGGACCTTATCTCGGTCTGCTGCTCCATGCCCCTCCTGTGCTACAGCCTCAACCATGTCTCCCCAGCTAAGGTATGACTGGCTCAAAGGTGTCTCTGGTGGGTCCACTCTCGATACCACTCCGTACGAAACAGACTTCTTGTATTCTGGGACATCCTGTTCTGTTACCTCTCCAGGTAAGAATGGCCATTCAGCAGGTCCTTTGAAGAGGAAAGAGGGCCCTTGGCTCCAACGGTACGGCTCGGCCAACTCTGCCAATGTCTTCCCTCTGGTCACATCGTCTGCCGGATTCTGTACGGAGTCAACGTAGCGCCAGGTACTACCTTCTGTAAGCTTTTGGATCTCGGCTACACGAGTACCCACAAAGACTTTAAAGTGGGATGACTCTGACTGCAACGAGGTCAACACAGTTGTAGAGTCGCTCCAAAGGATTGTCTGCTCTATCTTCTCCGTCAATTCTCTCTCTACTGTCTTTGCTAATTGGGCGGCCGTCAGGGCACCACAGAGCTCAAGACGGGGAATGGAATGCTGTCGAACGAGGCGCTACTCTGGATCTAGCCGCCATAAATGCAAGGTATACTCGACCTTGGTCATCTTCTGTTCTCAGATAAGAGACGGATCCATAGGCCTTTTCAGAGGCATCACTAAACACATGGACCTGTCTGGAGATCACCATCTGGTCGGTATGAGGTGGAGCATAAGGCCGGGGTAATGAGATGCATGGCAGCAGATATAACTCTGATTCCCACTCCTTCCATGCCCTTTGCAGACCGTGAGGGATGAGTGGGTCATCCCAGTCACGTGGCTTGTCCCACATGCTCTAAACAATCAGTTTGGCGCGAGTCGTGTAGGGTGCGATAAATCCCAGGGGATCATATTGTCGGGCTAGCACCTTGTAAACATTCCTCATCGTGAGCGCACCATACTCCAAAGGTCGGCTCTTGTAGCACAAGGCATCTGTCTGCCAGTGCCAGCTGAGACCGAGGGCTGGTTCTAACAGGCCTGGTTCTTCCTGTGAAAGCCATCGTTCCAGGCTATCAGATCTTGCTTCTGCAGGTAGGTGCCCGAGTATGTCAGGCATGTTGCAAGCCCACTGGCGAATCTCAAACCCTCCAGATGCCAGCACATCTCTCAGCCGGTCCACCAATTCCTTGGCTTCATCTGGGGTAGGCACACTCTGTAGACAATTATCCACATAAAAACAGTGCTCCACTGAATGCCTGACTCCCTCTTCAGGACCTCCGTGATCTCTGCATTTGGAGAGAGAATGTGGCACAACATGGTGAACACGCTGTGCCAAATGGCAGGACCTGCCACTCAAATACTTCAGGGGAGTCCTCACGTTTCATGTCTCTCCAGATGAACCTGAGAAGAGGCCGGTCTTCAGGTAAGAGCTGGACTTGGTGGAACATTCCTCTGATGTCACCACAGATTGCCACTGCATATTCCCTGAAGCGCAATAAAACTCCAAGCAGAGAGGCTCCCAATGTTGGTCCAGGAAGCAGGGTGTCATTGAGGCTTCGACCTTGGAATTGAAAGGAGCAGTTGAAGACCAAACGACTCTTCCCGTTATGGCTCACCAAGTGGTGTGGTATGTACCATCTGAGGTCAAGGCTTCTCTTGGGTCAATTTTCTTGACCGCTCCAGTCTCCACTAACTTGCAAATCGCTGCACAGTACTCCTCAGCTTGTAGGGGGTCCCGGGCCAAGCATCTCTCCAGGCTTCTGAGGCTGGGTAGGACAGCTTCCTTGGGAGCTCTGAGCAGGGGAACATCTCGCTTTCTTAGCAGAGGGGTGGCATATCTGAGGATGCCTGCAATTTGTACACGCCTCGTCTTGGCCTCAAGAAGCTCCAGCGCTTCCTTATCCTGCTTTGATCTCATAACCGACTTGCTGGTCTGGTATGGCAGTATGTCCATCTTTCTAGAGCTTCTCAACGTTCTGCATCAGAGATACTAGTGAAGAGACACTGCTGGGCACTCGAGGCCCACTGAGTAAGGTGTGTAGGTCCTTGAAGTGTCCATCCCAGCCTCGTGTGAATGGCTGCCGGGCCACCAGGAGGGCCCAGTCTCACTGGTTCGATGGGAGTAAGTAGATGAGGGTAGTCCGCTCCAATCAGCACAAGAGGTTTAACATGTTCAAATGGCTCAAGAGGAAGATCTGCCAGGTGGCTGTACTTCCTCTTTAAACTGGCGGTTGGGTAAGTATGGTCTGCTAAGTCCAAGCGTTGTGAGGTGAATGCCTCCACTATCCGAAAGGTTCTCTTGGGATTAGTTGGGGATGAGATATTGAATGAGACAGCAGCTCCCTTCAGGGCTTGAACTTCCTGTCGAATGGTCCACAGAGCAAGGTCCTCTGGCCTCTTATGCAGGCCCAGTTTGTCAGCAGCTTCAGGGAGGAGCATAGTGCGCTCGGAACCATCGTCCGGGATTGCATACGTGTTTAGTGTCCGGTCCTTGTTACGCAGTAAAACTCTGACGATTTTCAGCAGAACTCGAGAGTGGTCTAAAGGTTTGTCAAGATAGAGGACTTCTGTACTGGTGTTCACCAGGCAACTTTCAAACTTCGGCTGCTCAGCCTTGGGGCATGAGTTAGCGTCATGAAGAACTCTCAGATGCTTTCCCTGACATACATTGCAGAGCTTCTTAAGGTCACATTGTGCCGCTTGATGCGCTCTCCCGCATCTCCAGCATCTCCTATTAAACCTGATCCACTTTATGATCTTCTCTTTATTGAGTTTCTGGAAATGTGGACACTTATTCAGGAAGTGCTGTGTGCCCTCACAATATGGACAGTAAGGCTTGGCTTTACCTTTCCACCTCTGTGCAAATGAGCTCTGACACTCTGGCCGGGATATTGGGTTCAGCGTACAGCTTTCTGCTCCATGGAGTACCGTGGCTGATGGTCTACTGTGACGTTTCTCAGCTCGGTAGCCTGGTAGCCCTTGGGCACAAGTGTCTGTGAGGTTGTCATAAACTTGACACCACGACTCATATCGAAGCCAATACACCAGGTCATGCAACGTATGAGTGTTCCAGGACGATGGAACATCTGACGTCAGAAGTTAGCTCTCATCTCCATCGTAAGCTTGGTGAGGAGTCTGGCCACATGTGAGCCACATCTCAGCTCGACTTCTCCGTCTGGCTCCAGTGTCTGTAGCATACCCACAAGTGACTGCACGTGCAGGGAGAACCTCTCAAAGGCAGCTATATCCCCTCTTCTAATCTCAGGAGAATCCATCACCGCAGCAATCCTCTTCAAGGCGACATGATGCGGCTGGCCATACTTTTCAGTCAAGGCTGCCATAGTGTCTGTGTACAGCTGGGGCGAGTTGATAAAGGAGTCGGCAATAAGACATGCTTCTTCAAGGTTTACGTGATCTACTAGAATCTGATACTTGAAAAGCTCCGAAGCAAGAGTGGGTAACAAGTTTGTTAAGCTAATTTTAGATACTTCCTATCACTTGAGCTTTCATAATAAAAGTGCTATTTAGGGTCGACGCTACAGTGCTCCTAATCCACTAAATATACTTTTGCACAGAGGGGCCATAACACAAAACAACAATATATACCGTGCACTAATAAGTGCTCTGAAGCAATTTGATTACTAAGAAAGTTTTTTTTCAGACTTAAAGTGAATTTAAGTCTTGTTTTTTGAAAACTGTTTGAAATGAAGCAAGTTTATGCTTAGAAAATTTTAAACTCAACTTAATTCAAAGGAGAAACAAGTTTATTTTTCTTACCCCACTTGCAGATATTTTTTCTTGTTTTAAGCATAAACTCACTTTAATCAGTGTGTGTGAATCAGCATTATTGATAGATGTACACTAAAGGAGACAGCAGTTAGACTTCAACCAATCAGAGGCTTTTTTGTGGATCAGTTGAAAATGTATAAAATCATGTTCATTGTTTTGCTAAAGATTCACCACAAGTTAATCAAACTTGAAGTGGAGACCAGATAAACACTATCTCAAATAAGATCCACTCAAAGCAACAATCATGTATTGCACCGTTGTTGCAGCATCAACACAAACAGAAGTGTCCATTACTCAGATTAACCAGGGTGAAATGCAAGTTTAGTCTGATACAAGCTTGATTGTTTAAGAGGAAAGCCTCCCACCTTGTGGTGACTGTGAGAATAAACTCCTATACATTTCCGCATTTGAATTTAGTCTATAGCTACATAGTTTTATTTATGATTCACAGCAAACTATTATACTATTAAATTAATTCAATCAGTATTGTTTTTCATGTCAATTACCAGATCACATATCCCACATTTATGAACATCACAGCATACAAACTCAACAATTGTTCAATCGTAATTTAACATATAAATAGATAACCTATGAACACTAACACCACTAAACAAATAACTTAAAGTGACAGTGGAAACAACTAGATAGAAGATAAACATTTGATGACAAACAATGATGCTGGCTTGACAAAGTCTGACCCATACGTATAAAATAGTCTAAATGCTTGAGGTTTGGAGGCTTTTTTTGTCAGATAGACAGAAAGAAAGACATATCTCAGACAGGCCATAACCACCTCAGCCCATTGAACCTCATTAGACAACTAAGAAACCATATTAAACCAGTTCAGTCCACATTAAACAAACATCTTCAGACCCAATTAGACCACCTCATAAGATCACTAAAAACACATCACGTTTCTATGCATTGCGAGCATGTTTCTTGTGTTTGTTAGCATGATTTAGCATATTTGCTGTCACTAGTATACTCTATTTCATCATGTTTCTAGGAAGTTTTAGCATGTTCAAGACATGTTACTGGCTAGCCTACTAGCAGTGTCTGCTTTCATGTTTATGGTGGTTTTTTAGCATGTTGCTAGTTTGTTTTAACACAATTATAGCATGCTGCTACCATGTTTGTCAGCAGCCAGATCACCTTATAATGTAAGACTGGTTGCCCACTAAAGCTAAGCGGGGCTGAGCATGGTCAGTACCTGGATGGGAGACTCCTGGAAAAACTAGGTTGCTGTTGGAAGAGGTGCAAGTGAGACCAGCAGGGGGTGCTCACCCTGTGGTCTGTGTGGGTCCCTAACGCCCCAGTGTAGTTATGTGGACACTATACAGTCAAAAAGCACCGTCTTTCGGATGAGACGTTAAACCGAGGTCCTGACTCTCTGTGGTCATTAAAATCCCTCTTTCGAAAAAGAGTAGGGGTGTAACCCTGGCATCCTGGCCAAATTTCCGCATTGGCCTCTGACCATCCTGGCCTTCTAATCATCCCCATATCTACTGATTGATTCATCACTCTGTCTCCTCTCCACCAGTCAGCTGGTGTGTGGTGGGTGTTCTGGCGCACTATGGCTGCCTGTCGCATCATCCAGGTGGATGCTGCACACTGGTGGTGGATGAGGAGATACCCCCTTTGTATGTAAAGCGCTTTAAGTGCCTATAAAAGCCCTATATAAATGCAACTAATTATTATTATGAATTATGTTTTAACATAATTAATTAATTCATTAAAATTGTATTTCTTGATTAAGTTGTTAGCATGTTTTAACATGTTGCTTGCTTAGCATGACACCAAACATCTACACTACATATGTAAAATAGTATATAGCAAATTGATTGTTTTTATAGCCCAGCTCTAAACAGCTAAATGTGGACAGGCTTTGGGTAGCCTATTGATCTGAGATGACCAAACACCTGAGAAGAGATGATGACAACCCCTCGGAGCACCTCAGAGGAAGCCAACCATCAGCGAGTATACTGAATTAACCAAATTTAGCCATAAGTTAATTATTAATTGAGTTTCTACAATATAAATCTATTTTAGAAACTTAATTTCCTGTGAAGTTGCTTTGCAACGATTGTATCGTAAAAAGCGCGATACAAAAAATCTTGAATTGAATTGAATATTATAAACATTACCTTCATACATTTTTGTTAAGCTGCTTTAAAAAAGTGTGTTTGTGCTATACAAATAAAATTAACGTGACTTGTCTATACTGTAAAAATACCAGGTACGGTCACATCCAGGAACATTCTGTAAATGCAAACATTACCTTGTGTAAATAGGCAAACAGGACTGTTAGCAGATGCAATATTATGTTTGATATTTGAAATATGAAGCTGTCACTGTATTTTTCTGACGTAATGGCAGGTTTATATTATACCAGTGCAAACAATTCTGAAAGAATTGAGCAATTATTAATTCTGACGGTAGACTGAAACCACTCCTTCTGCCACACGTCCACATCCTGCTGTTCAGGATCTGCTGTATGTTTGTGCAGGGAGCTCAGATGTGCTTTACTTTTATAACATAGCAACGCTAAAATGATCTTCTCTCTTATTCTTCTACTTATTTGTGTCGCAGCATCAGCAGGTAAGACAAAAAGCTTGTAATTTTCAAAATGTTGCTGTTTGACTTGGAAACACATGATTTTTTTATACAAAAATGAAAAATGTAACTGTAATAGTGTTTAACATGCAAATGTAATGTTTGATATGTAAATGTGATGTTGTAATATTCAAATGTAAGTTTTGCAGATAATCCTGCATTTATTTATTATCATTTCAAAAAGCACATCTTTCAAGTCAACTAAAGAATACAATGTTCAAAAAACATTATTGGCGTATAAGAACTTAGAGTCTCAGAGAAGATATAAATCAATGTTAAGAATCAATATAAATCTGTTACTTGTGAAAACAATTGCATTGAATCAGTTAACAAGTTGAACATGGTTTACATGTAGGTTTATAAATAATGAATTAAATATATTATGAAAACCTAAACCTTGGTTGTGTATTTAAAACACAAATGCGTTTTTTTAGTATTTGCTGTTAAATAAATCTCGTTCTGGTTTAATTCATGTATGCCTGATAAATATACATAACATTAAGTTAATTAGTTTATATTAAAACTGTATAGTATTTATATGCAATTAAAATATACATAAATCCTCATTATGGGCATTTTCTTCCCTTTTTTAAAAAAAGACAAGAAATAAATATAATACAAGTCCGTTTTTACTCCACTTTCTAGTGTTAAATAAATACAAAAGTATTTACACGGCTTTCTGAAATACTTTATTCTGATTGGTTAAGCACAGCATTTTGTCAAAAATTTTGGATTAATGAAGCACTACGAAAAAGTGTATTGCTGACCAATTTCCAATAGGTGTGACTGTTTCATGTCTCTCACACATCACTCGATCTGTTTCTTCTCACATAATGAAAAAGGTTTAACCTCAAATGTGTTTATTTATTTGATAAACAAGAGGCATACTGGACAGTCAGCCGGTCAATGTGGCTAAACAAGCCCTCTTCAGGGTTATACAAACCCTATAAAAGGAACTGTTCACAAAATCATACTCATGGTTACTATGTTGTTTTTTCTTTGCAACACAAAAGAAGAATTGTTAAATCTCATAAAAACACCATATAATGACTGGAACATATGATATCTTTGTGTTAAAAACAATCCAAAATTGTACATCCAGATTACATATTGACACCTTAGCTTGACAGACGCGTGTATGTCATTGTATGGACTATGGAGAATAATAAAAATAAAAATAAAAATACTTGTGTTTTCCACTGACCAACTACTGATTTATTTTAGAGTCAACTATTTCCTTCACTGCTCTGAATCTGGCTAATTGATTCATTTATTTACCCATCAGCAGATGCTTCAGTAAATGCATCAGAGATGCCGCAGACTAAAGGTTTAACAGTCCTGCCCACTGGCACCACAGACCCTGGAGATACTTCTGAGTCACAGACTACAACACAACTAATCACAATTCAACAAACAACACAAATGGATGTCACCAACAACACTGAGACAACCACTTCACAATCTACCTGGCTGCCCCAGACATCTGAACTGACAACGTCCGAACTGAAAATAATCTCCACTGTCGACTCAAGTGAAACATTTCCAGCAGAAGCGAACAGCACAGCCTATAGCACTGGTACGAGGATAAATCCTTAGACTGCCATAACTGAAGATCAAAATTCACCTGCACAGTTTTTATAGCTGTGCTGGATTAGTCTATCAAATCAGTTGAACCAAGGAAGTAAAATATTAAGCTACTTAGGGTCTGTACTATGGCTGTCACAAATAAAGTGAAATTAATAAAAAGTGTCGATTAGGGCATAACATTTACAAAAGGTTTGCTCACATTACATATGATTTCTTTTTATGCGCGTTTAGTAGAGTTGAGCTTTATAACCAATCACATTCGTTTCTGTTGAGCTTATGAACGCAGTGACCAATCAGAGGCGCTTTGATTTGTCACCGCGGAGAACGCTGGAGTTGTTCAGTGCACGCGGTGCTCACTGACTGAATTCTAAATCTGCATTCGTGAATGATTTCATTATAATAAACAACGTGCAGAAAAGATTTAAGTAGGAGAGGTTTTGCAGGGTAGCAGCTTCAGTGATTATAACGGGAGTGTTTGAGAAAGTGAACTTAGACAGAAATCATGGATGTTACTTGCTTTAATTGTATAATTTATTCCCAGTGTGAATAACCGTTTTGCTAATCCACAAAAAATAAATAAACAAATTCATAAACGGTTCTCAGCTTGCTTTAGCCAGAATATGTTTTCTCTTCAAAATAATTAAAAATAAATGTTCTATTATTGACCATTATAATCATTATTACAATAACGAGAAATAATCAACAACAAAAAATATTTTTTCATGATATAGCCCTCTAATGACCTCCTGTTATTTAATTTATAGGCTATTTACATTATGCATTTTGTGTAAATACATGTAAGTAGACTGTGTAGAATGATTCTGTTCCAAGTATAAAGACGGCTTTTATTGATGAGCTTTCCTGTAGCTCAACTGGTAGAGCATGGCGTTAGCAACGTCAAGATCATGGGTTCGATTCCCAGGGAAAGCAAGACCTGATAAAATGTAGAAACTGAATGCAATGTAAGTCGCTTTGGATAAAAGCGTCTGATAAATGTAAAAAAAACAAATGTTGCCCCTTCATTTTTGCCCCTAGTGTGTAAACGTCTATATTGGTTGATTCATACATTTATGCGGTTGATTTGTCTCTGTCTTGTACAGATCTTGGAGACAGAGATGGACAAGATGTGACATCAAATCCAGGGCTGGTTGCAGTGCTGTGTATTTTCGGCATTGTGGTGGCTGTAGTTGTTGTGGTTGTGATAGTGAAGGCTGTTCGCTCCAGGAAGCCACAGTTTGAGAGGATTGATGATGTATCAATGGTGAGTCTCAAATTTAGAGTAGTGGTTCTAAATCATAGTTATGGGCCAAGTACTAAAGGTTTTCTGCATTTTCGTCTGGCCGTGAGATTTTGGCATAGAACCCACACACAAACACACACACATATATATATATATTAGTGCTGTCAAACGATTAATCGTATTTAAAATAAAAGTTTGAGATTGGTGGGTTTTTGTTAAATGTGAGCCAAAATCATCACAATTAAAAGAATCAAAGACTTAAACTCCTTCAGTCTGTGTGCATTCAATTTATTTAATACACGAGTTTCACAATTTGAACTTTTCCATGACATTTTAATTTATTGAGATGCACCTGTACAGTATATATTTTGAAAATATTTGCATGTATTTGCATGTCTATATTTATATTCATATAATTTATATTATAAATATATATATTTAATATATAAACATAACCTATTTTTCTTAAATACATGCATGTGTGTGTATTTATATATACATAATAAATATACACAGCACACATACATATATTATGTAAACGACTTTTATTTTGGATGCGATTAATCGTTTGACAGCACTAATATATATATTGAATGATCATAATCTGGGATCAGTACGATTTTGTTTGTGAAGAAGTCTCTTATGTTTACCAAGTGTGAAATATGAAAAAGCTTACGAAATACAAAATTGACTTATTTATACTATTTGTAATTCATCTTTTTTTTTAGGGCAAGGTAAATGAGGATGTACCATTCGCCCGATACCCTCCAAAATAAATGCCAGTTTCTTAAACTTGCAGTCTCAGTGAACTACTTAGCTATGCCTCTGATACCTTTATGTAGCTTGTGTTTTTTTTGTTTGCTTTTTATGAAATGTGCCTTTTTAGCATATAAACTTGATGTGCAATACCTAGTATATTAGTTTGAATATATGTGAACCTGGACCACAAACCCAGTCATAAGTGTAAATGTTTCCAAACTGAGATGTATGCATCACATGAAAGCTGAGTAAATATGTTTCCAATGATGTATGGTTTGTTATGATAGGACAATATTTGGCTGAGATACAACTATTTTAATATCTGGAATCTGAGGGTGAAAAAAACCTAAATATGGAGAAAATCACATTTAAAATTGTCAAAATGAAGTTCTTAGCAATGCATATTACTAATCAAAAATTAAGTTTTGATATATTTACGGTAGGAAATTTACAAAATATCTTCATGGAACATGATTTTTACTTAATATCCTAATGAGTTTTGGCATAAAAGAAAAATCTATAATTTTGACCCATACAATGTATTTTTGGCTATTGCTACAAACATACCCCAGTGACTAATGACTGGTTTTGTGGTCCAGGGTCACAAATGGTACTGTTGTGCTTAATTTGTTTTTCCCACAATTGCACAAACAGAGACAAATCTATAGTGAAATGATGAATGTAGATGTACATAAGGATAAATGAACTAGAGGCCACCTATGTCATGATTTGCACCGTCAACATTTGTAAGAGACTATGTGTGTGGCATTCTCAGCTTGTCCTCCAGATGGCGACACAATTATTCACAAGCAGTTTTACTGTATGGATAATGTGATCATAAAGACCTGCTCTTTTAATTTTATTTGAGAACCGAGACTTATGTTTTCCATCACAATACCAAATACCTTATATTGGCTAGGGAACTTTTACTATAAAACAGTTCTATTTTACTATAAACAAACCTAAATTCTGCAATAAATCACTGTAATGTATTCTTTCATTTCTAAATTGTAGTTTTAGGAAATAACCTAAGCGTGAACTTTTTAGCTAACATTGAACTGAATGCATAAGGGTTGTAATTTATTTTAAAATATGTTTATGTTTTCATTTTAGTTTGACCTTTTTGTAATTTTACAGATCACTTATGGTGTTAAAATTGAAAGGTCATATTTCTTGTGTAGTATCAACTGCAAGAAATAGTGGGGTATGTTTCAGTACAGTATGTGACACAGCTCGGCATCTCATTTGAAGCAGTTGCTCTCACTGTTTACATCAAGACTTTGCTACCATGTGACCTGATCAGCGTCACGGAAATCAGCGCGCGGTTCAGAGTTTGAAGTCTAAAACCTTTCACCTCAAATATAAGCTGAGGTATGTGAGCACGACTTCAGAACAGACACACCTGCACGACACTCCCCTACTACTGCACAGGAGTTCACACGTAAGGCCTTTTCTTCTTTCTTTAAGTCTTCTATTGGTGCATTTACAGACGTTCTATTCCCAGACGTTTTCACTTTATATTTAACATATTATTACCAAGCTCAGGGTCTTAGTGAAATATTTCACCTCAGTGGCTCAATGACACTTTCAGTTTATGATGCTATTCAAAACTATGTCTAAATCAAGACTCAAGGGTCTAATTGTAAAACATTTTATATGTTTGCAAGGGACTTCTTTCTTCTTTTTTGAGCTCATAATTCAACAAAAAGTTATTATGGTCTTTGATCTGTCAACAATGGTTTAATCTTTTGAATTTGTCCTCTATTCAGTAAACCAAGGTACTGTAAATGAAAAAAAATGAATTACAATATATATGAAATAAAAATGTGTCCTGTTTTAGCAAAAAACCTTAAAAACTATTAGTTTCAGTTCTCTTTCAAGAGAAGTCTAATTAACTCACAGCAGTCAAACAATGAATTTTTACTGGCCAATGTTTGCCAGCACTTCTCAGGAGAATGTAATGTTTGGCGTTTAGCGTTTGGCGTGTGGACGTTTACTACTTGCATAGGGAATACTGTGTAGTATACACTATATTATTGACACAGCAGGCTTTACTCCTTGATACATTTTTCAGTAAGCTGATTATTGCAAATAAAACTAAAATTATTGGACTATGTTTTACAAGAAAATACTATTTCAGTCTTTTTCAAAATTTCACATTTATTTGTAAGTATTTGTGAAATGTAATAGCAATTTGTGTGTAAAAATGTGGGCTACAATTTATTTTAAGGTGTCTTTGTTACAGTGTAAGTATACATTTAAGTACTGAGTAATATTAATTAACTACATGTGCTTACTATATAGTTAGGGTCAGGATTAGGGTTTGGTTTAGGGTTACTTGCATGTAATTATGCATAATTAATTGTTATTATTTTGGAAATTACATCTAACATGTAAAACAAGGACACCTTAAAATAAAGTGTTACCAAAATTAGTTTTAAAGTAAATCCTACACCAATTAATTTGAGTGTAATGGTAACATTAGTTATAACATTAATTAATGCATTAACTAACATTAACTTACTATGAGCAATACATTTGTAATAGTATTTTATAATAATAATAATATTTATACTTACTCACCTTTTCATTGTTAGTTAATTTTCAGCATTAAAATGGTAAGAAGTTATCTTGTAATATTTGTGTTTAATAATTTTTTTATAATCGACTAACGTTAATGTCTTAAAAATGCAACAATAATCTGAAAATAAATAAAAGACATACAATTTTAACTCAGAAACTAAGTGAATTTCACACACACACAAACACACACACACACACACACACACACACACACACACACACACACACACACACACACACACACACACACACACACACACACACAAAATAAAACAACAACAACAATGTTATTATTACTCAAATAAATAAATAATTTGTACTGAGGTCATGTTAGAATAAAAGTTGAAAAGCACCTGCAGTGTAATAATCCATGTAAGTGTGCTTTGAGAACAGTCTGTCCAACAGTCCACTATATTAGGTAGTAAAGAGAATCTGTGCAGGGGGGAAACAGCATAATCACTCAGAATGGCTGTATTCAAGCAGGACTGATTTGAAAACAGCACTGGAGAGTTTGACTTCAAATGAAGGTTCAGACGCAGCAGGTGCACTTGGGTGCATGTTATAAACAGGCACAAAGTGCATGAAAATATGAGTCATAAGCCAGTGAGTGCCAGCCTTTTGCCAGTGAGAAAGAGCGTATATGTTAATGATCTATCAGCAGCAAAATCAGCATATGTAGAGTACAAGGACAATGATCATGACACAACCACAATAAATGCGTATATGCTATCTGAATTGAATGCATGTATGATGTACATAGAGTATGAGTAATCAGTTGTTTATCTGTATTTTGTTTCTGATAAGTCATTGAGATGTGGATGCATTATTGGTGCTTTAGACAGATTTATGTCTATATCTGGTTTTAGCTGGTTTCTACAGCATTGCTTTGGTGTTCAGGGCAGGGGCGTGTCTCAAAATATGCTTCCCCCCCTCCCCAATAGCCCAGACTGCTCACAGTATAACATCTGTGATGTGGGAGCAGTCTGGGTGCATTTAAATCTCACGCGCTACCGCTGATGTCATACAGTAATCGTCTGCATAGCCTCGCTTGAAGTAGAACCTACGAGTAGAACACACCTACTCACTGTCTGATTCGCTGCCAATCAGTTCCCGAATACGATGCCATTGGATCAGAGTGCTGTCAATTACACAGCTCAAAAAGGAGTTTTTGTATGTAGTCTTACATTTGTATTTGTTTAGTTTGCAATGTCCAAGAACATCTTCACATAAAATGATTTTGCCTTTAATCAGATGATAATATTGCTATTTAATATACTATTTGTGTAATAGGCTGTTGATAATTAAGTTGTCAAAGACTGGAGATGCAGTGCAGTGCAGGTCAGAGCCAATCCATCCGGCAGGGGCAAGTAGGCCAGCAAATTAGCATCCCTGAAGCTGGCAGCACAGGTCAGAGCAGGACCACACCAGCAGACATCTATCTGCAGCAACAGAACATGAGCAATTTTTACAAAAGGTTCACTAAACACACCGTCTGTTTGGACAATGAAAGAAGTTGAGAACAAGTATTGTCTGTTCAGTGGTTTTTATTTATAAAAAGAGAGATGAGTTATCCAGGCACTTGTGCAGTGCCCTTTTTCTGTCATCCCACTTGTGTTGGGGCATATGACTTTTCCCATGTCCCCCCCCCCCCCCAACCCCCTGTGCCACCTCATTACAAAAATCCTAGAATCGTCTCGGTTCGGGGTTCTAAGTTGTTGTCAGTGGGTTGCTATGGCAATCCTGGGCTATTTTCCTTCAGGTCAGAAGAGCCCACCCTCAAGTCTGTATGATATTCTGCTAGATTCTGCAAAAAAATAAAAAATGTGTAGCCTGAATGCTCTGTAAGTCGCTTTGGATAAAAGCATCTGCTAAATGCATAAATGTAAATGTAGACCTATGTGAGGTTTTATCGACTTGCCATCCCTCCAAATTTGTTATCCATAGCTCTATGTAATACGATCAGCGGTATAATTCATCCTCTCTCAGAATTATGCTGCATCTGCTGTTTGATAACATTTATGGCCCTGCATTATCATCTACTACTACTAATAGATAACTTTGTATTCCAATAAATACTACGCCACGCATTTTTATGAGACCAGGTTGAATAAATACAGTATTTTATTTGCAATTCATTGTTTAATAAAAATTTTCAAGCTTCGAGATTTTGGGCTATTTGACTTCTCAGATCATCCAAAACACAATTTTTTGTGTTGCTTTTATTAAAATTGATCTATTTGTGTCTGTAGATTTCAGTTACAATACTGTATTTTGTCCTGCAGAAATCTGAAAAGTCCACTTCATACACCAAACGGTTTTATTCATATTCTTAAAGACTGAATTTCTTAAAAACAATATTTTCTGATTTGTGGAGTAATAAAAAAATAAAAGATATACAAAATCCCCTCTAATCCCCTCGAAACCTTTGACTCTAATATGTCAACAAAATGAAGTGGCTTAATCCAATGTTCATATTTCTGTTCTGGACATGTATGCAAATTAGATAATGCCTCATTTGTATACTTAAATAGAACATTACAGAAACCTTGTAATAAAATAGATAAATCAAATAATATAGAAAAGCAATTATTAAAGTAATCAATGAACTTGGAAAGAATGGTGATATATATAAGACATTTTTGTTGTATTTTTTTTACCCTGTTCACCCTGTGTCTTGCCTTGAATAACTAAATATGCAATGGACGAAATCAGCTGACAGAAAAACAATTAGAAAAAGTTAAAAGTAATTAACAATTTGAAGAGTGTTTAATAGATTTCTTATGGTGTGTTCCTGAAAAAAATCCTAAAATTCAGTTATGGAAAAACAAACTTGATTTATCACTTGTTGCGCTCAACAAACATTTTGCAAACCTGAATGGACAATTCTAACCTTTCTTAGTCCAAAAATGACCAATGCAAACTAGATATGAATTGTGCAAAAAAGTCTAAACATACGTCAGTGAGACGTAAATCTGACTGCGGTCTGCGCGCAGGTGCTGATTAAATAGTGTTGATTAATCTTGTAAGACCGCTTTTATTATCAATCTGGCTCTAAAACTATTTTATTGCCCTTTGTTCCAAAGAAAATCATAAAACAACATGAGGGTGTGTAAATGATGACAGTTTTCATATTCGCAACCACATGCTCTAATAGCTCAGATCACCTCCCAGTCTGATAAAGTAAAGATATGAATAAGACATGACTAACATAATGTGATATTGTGACAATCCCTGTCTTACTCATTTCTCACTTTCAGAGGCCCTTTGAAATGTTAGCGCGGGACTAGACAGAGATTTACGATTTAATGAATGTGTTTAATTAAAGTGCTTTATACTGATCTGCCACAGTACTTATTAAATGTTTTTTCTCGGTGCATCCAGTTATGAAGAAACTCATTGCTCAGATCTGAGCTGTGATGAAGCAGCAGATATGTTTGTCATCTGTCATATTTCAGCCTCTGTCTCTCTGAGGCATTCTGCCATCTGAGCGGCTCTCAAAAGCCACCTGTTGTGTTTGTACACATCTCTCACTGTATTAGCATGCCATTAAATTAGACTAATTCAGATCATCTTCAGCCCTTAAAACAATCAATTTGATCTGGACTTTTGACCTGTTGTCGAACCTGATACGCTCATTTAACTTGAAGGTGAGGACTGTTGCGACCCAGCAACATTTTACTCAGGATGTGTTTTAGTCTGTGTCACTCTGCTTCAAAGATTGTTTTACAGCAATTTATGGTAACACAGGCCTGAACATAGTGAACGAATCAAGGTTTAACAATTGAGAAGATGCAGAATTTGTCATTCAAGGAGTAATTATGCACATAGGTTGTAGATTGTAGGCTTATGTAACTGATTAAGCTCATCATTACAAATCATAGATGCATGCTCAAAATGTGAAAATTCTGTCATCAAATACATTATTACTACTGAAACAAAATAGCACCATAAATTTAGCCTATATACAATGTATTGCAGTTTCCAGCTGAAATGAACATTAGTGACAAATAACAAACAACCAAGTTCATAACCAGGTTCAAGGTTCTTTATTATTCGTCACATACACAATCATACAGAGTATAATCAGTAGTGAAATGCAAGTATAATTGAAGAAAAATACAGCATAACATGAGGAGAGTGAGGAGAAAAAAAAATAACCCCCAGACTATGCTCCTTGGGGAGTACAGTGTGAGAACAGGAAAAACACCTCAGCAACACAAAAGCACATACACCATAGACACACGACATAGCCACAGGGGAAGTGAATCCGGCCCAGCAAGCAGCCATCCGGTCCCGCAGCTACTGATCCGGCGCTGGTCAGACCCGCTTGACAGGCTGGCAGTTCAAAGCGAACAGAGGCGAATGGTCAGGGGAGGGGCAGTGTCTGTAATGTCTTTAGGGTGGGTTTGAGGGAGCAAGAGCGTCTCACTGCATTGCTCTCCCGGGGTAGATACCAGCAACAGCCTTGCCAAGGCCACTGTGTGGGGGAGCCAGAAAAAGATAAGATTGTTTTGTCTTTGGGGCGAGTAACCGCAATCAATTTTCCAGGCTACTCTTACTGTCCATTTTGGTCTCCAATATAATCAATTTCCTTTTGTAAAGCCGTGAGCTTCTCCTTGATAGAATCCATATTGCGGTTAATAGTCTCAGTCTCAATGCTGACCGCTCTTCCCACAGCTTCAATCATACGGGCAGCCTTGTGAGGCTTTGGACAGCTGTTCCCGTTTTCTGAATTTTTCGATAACCCAGGGCAAAGCCTAATCCAATCAGCAAAATACCTGTTATCATGGTTCAGAATAGGTAGATATCTTCAATGTCCTCCATGGAAAGAGCCGCTAGACACACGATCCGCCACCTCTCCCACGCGTCCATCGTCTAGCCAGCTGCGAACGTCCCATCAGGGCAGCCAGGTTCCCCGGAACCCGATGGTGACAATTGCATTAAGAGACCAGTTGATCAAATCCATAATATTTTAGTTTGGAGAGCAGTGCAGAGAGAGTCTCTCAATAGGAGACAAGGGAGCCATAGCAGGGAAGATAAGGGTGAGGACGGGGAGAGAAAAATGCGACCGCCTCCGTTGAGAGCCAAAGAGAAGAGCCATGCTTTAATGCGCACATTCAGTTTGCATTGCTGGGTTTTACTGTTAGTGGTTTAACGTTTCTATTCTAAAACAGTTGATATCAAAAGTTTCGCCACTTCAGTCTTACAGAGTATGGAAGGCGGATGGGGCCAAAAGAAATGGAACCTATGAAATTTGGCCGTCAACACACACTGTTCATGTTAACGTGACAATTTTGAATGCTTTCTTTTGTATGTGTAGACAAGCACATTCTGCCCGTGTTAAGGCATCCATTTTCACTGAATCTTAAGTGCATGTAAAGACGCACATTTTTATTCTGTCGTGTTTGAACATGTAATATTTTTTAAAGCAGATTTTCCTCTAAATTTACCCACATATCAATCCTTTCTTAGTTCATTATGGCATTGCTTTATGATATATAGTGCTTGGGTAAATTAATTAATGTTGCAATGTAAATTAAGACTGTTCTGCCTGACAAAAAAAACATGAAAAGACATGACAAATCATGAAATTGATGTGCATACCGTGTACTATTATGACATCCTTCATTAATAGAAAACATGACTTCTGATGTTTGTATCCATATATGCCAATTTACCATCACGTCAAATGCAAATATAGTCTTAAATACCACAGTTTAATTGGCTGTTATACATGTTGTCACATTAACACGAACAAACAGTGTGTGCTGACAAGGTCAAATTTCATGCTTTCCATTTAAAGACTTTTGGCCTTGTCTGCCTTTCATAATCTTGTATCTACTTCATAATCTATAATCTTGTATCAACGCTTTGCACCGGAATGAATATACATACTGCTTCTGTGAACCGCAAACCCCACCTACTTTGAGTTGATTGTTAATCTTAATAATTTGAACACTGACGAGCACTGTTAGACTGCTGAGGCGGACCGTAGCTGCATAATAGAGGGCAGCAGTGCAGTATAGGTTGATTGACAACTTATTTTTGCTTGATGTGGCTCACCACTATTACAGCATTGCAATTGAAATATGGAGCGCCCAAAGCAGCATGAGTCGTGACAGTGGACAAAAGTGCAAAGCCAAGCTAAAATGGCACGGCTGCATCAGAAACACATATTTAAATTTTCTTTTACTCATGAATTATCCTTTAGCCTTTGGGTTTTGTTACATTTCATTTAATTGTGAGGCAAGAACCAACATAAAGCATTGCCAGAGTCCCGTTCATCTGTTTCGGTGAAAATTAAAGACTATTTTATTAGATTTTGAAGTTTCAATATTATTTTGAAGGGGGGCTAAACTGAAAAAGAGGAAATGCTTAATTTATTACACCATCTATTTTAAAATCAAGTGTAGATAATCAAGCCTATATAAAAAAACACAAGAAACAGCGTCATCTGATGACATTCATATGTTTCATCTGTCATTCTAGTGTTTACAATGTTTTAGTGTCTGTGCTGTAAGTGGGTGATCTAAAGCATAAACACGCTAAATTAGCACAAAGAAAATCACACTATATCTAGAGGTGTAAAAAACAGGATCTGTCGCTGAATAATCACTGAGGTGAGAAATATCAGCAGTTTGGTGTAGATTTTCCTGAAACAAAGAATTGTAGGGGAGTGATATGGTTTTTGCACGTGGTTTATACTCTGCAGTGTAACAGCATAGATGTACAACTCTGTATTTCATTAAAGATTAGTCTTCATTTTTAGTTTCTTTTACAGGAATTAGTTTAACAATCCTATTTCATCACAGAAATACTATAAATTACAGTAGTTTGCTTTGCCCCATCAATACATTTCAAAACGAATAATAGTGTAAGAAGATTTGACTTTAAAAATTATATATTGTCATTAATTTGCCATACAAGAGAAATATTAATTAGCAAATACCTTTCCACTTAAAAATACTCTGTAAAACCTACTTGGTATAAACAAACAAGCATTATCAGATACTGTGGGGTTATTGAGAGTATGAGCGAAGAAGAAAGAAAACTAAACTGGGGTTAATTAAGAGTTTGATTTAGTGCACAGATATTTTACACAGTCACACTGCTGATTGAACTAATGAATCTACGCTTCGCGTGTATATTCTTTGTGATGTTATTCATTCGGTCGTGGTTTGCCAGTGGCATTTAATAAAGAGAATTACTGCTAATGCCTCCAGGGCATGATACACATCACACAAACACACACACACGCGCGCACGCACACGCGCACGCACACACACACGCACACACACACACGCACACACACACACACACACAGGATTGGCATTCATCCATGTTTTCCACTGGGACAAAACTGTTTACTTGCATTCAAATTAAAATACATAAATAAATAATATTTAATAAAGAGGATTACTGCTAATACCTCCAGGGCATGATACACATCACACACACATACACACACACACACACATACACAGGATTGGCATTCGTCCATGTTTTCCATCGGGACAAAACAGTTTACTTGCATTCAAATTAAAATACATAAATAAATACTATTTAATAAAGTGAATGATAATATAATGAATGATAAATGAGCTGACATTTCAGCATAGTTACTACAGTCTTCAGAGTCACATGGAGAATGTGATGTCATTCTAATATCCTGTAATAATTTTTCACATCACATAAATTCAGCCTTGGTAGATATAAGAGACTTTTTTTAAAACATAAAAAATTCTTAATCGTTCAAATCTTTTAAATGGCTTTATGAGTGCCAATGCAACATTATAATTTCAGGGCTAATTATCAAGCTGAAATGGTGCTATTTTCAGAATCTAATGGCATGTAAAACGACATCCGAATCTAATGGCACATAAAATTGTGGGACATTTGGCTCCCATTAGCTTTGCAGATTTAGCATGTTAGCACACTGAAGCATCTCATGTCCTACATGTTCTTTATATCATCTCTGTCTGCGGTGTATTTTTGGGCAGATGGGCAGCAGTATGCATGAGCTGAGATGGGCAGGATGCTGTAGGGAGGCCAAGCAGCTGACACAAGCGCTCAATACAAGCAGCCATCGATCTACATTCACTCTACTGTACATGTTAGCAATCACAGCAGACAGAAATCTGACTGACAGTGAAATAATGACACTATTCTTCAATCGTCAGCTGACCCAGAACCATTCATTACAATGGCAATCTTTAGATATTGCAGTGTCTGTTTGAGAGATCCCCTGTAGTTCAGAGACTGAGTCATTGTAGCTATCACAGATTCACAGCTTACATCAAGCAATTAACACAAAAGCCCACAGTTTGTCAGCCGACGTCCTACGGCGTCCTACTCTTCATATTAGTCACACTGCGGCTCCTGACTGTTTGTCAGATTCACAAAAAAACTGATTCCAGCTCAACTGGAGCATTAGAGAAGAGACCGTCAGGTCGATATGAGGACCTGTTTGTACTCTTCACAGACGACTGATCGATGACACCTTGATTCTTGTTAATAGCACGATCTTGTTGTCATCGCTGAGAAGATCTGGGAGGTCATGATGTTTAACTGAGCTGTGAGATCAATTTGATTTTCACACATTTGTAACGGTCTCACACCTTATAGTGCCTTATTGTCTCTCTTTTCTTAGATGGCTGAAAGTATACTTCAGCGAATAAAGTGCGTATAAATAGTACGCCAAATAAAACCAAAAACTCTTGGTATTGATACGCAAAAATTTACTTTAGCGTGCATATGATACACGTATTTGGTGTGCATAATACGCAGTTTTCGCATGCATATGATACGAAATTTGTTGGCGTGCATATGATACGAAGTTTTCACGTACATATGTACACATCTACCCCACAACCCTAATCCGACCCATCCCGTGGCATACACAGGCCAAAGTCAATTTTTGCGTATCAATACCACAAGTTTTTTTTTTTTATTTGGCATAATATTTATAAGCACTTTCATGAGATCGGGTTGACCTTTTCTACATAAAATTCAGCAAGCATTTTTACTCAAGGGTGAAGTTAGCTAAAATGGCCCGCTTTTTGGTAAATGACTTATAGTACTATCAAATAAGCTATGCATGAGATCTAATGATATTCTTATAAATTAGCATGGGTCTCTTAAATATATTTATATTTTTTAAATGTGAAAAGGTATATAAGTTTTAAAATGATTAGAGTTAGAGTATCAGCAGGTACCTTCTTGAGCCACGGCACAGCATTCAGGTAAAATGGGCCAATATATAAAAAGAGAACAACACAGCTAATTTCAGCTTACATTATTTTATTTTAACAGTAAATTGACACTATAGTCTTTAGTGTGCCATTGCAACACCATACATGTATTTCATTAAATAGAAAGTTTAATTAATATTTCATTAAACAATGCAATTAAAACATGAACTGATCATGTTGTGTATGTGTGTGTGTTTCTGTGCATTGGTGTCTTTTGTGTGCATGTATGATATGCTTGTATTTTTTAAAGACTGTTAAGAGTTTGTATGGGTGCACATCTAGGCCTATAAACCTATTTACACCCTCAATTTCTGTGTAAAAGTGTGTTTGTGTGTGTGTGTGTATGCAGCCCATTTTACTGACATCTTCTTTCTTTCCCTTTCTCTTCTCTCTTCTTGTCTCTCTTTTTCCTTTCTTTGCTTGTCCTCCTGCCATACTGCAATGCAATGCAATTTTGTAAGTATACATATCTAGGCCTGTAAACCTATTTTCACCTCCAATTTATGTGTAAAAGTGTGTGTGTATGCAGTCCATTTTAGCTGAACAATGTGAGCCATTTTAGCTTAACCCGCCATTTCTACCTAAGTTTCTTTTATAATTGTTTTAATTTTTTATTTGAAAGAGCATGTCAAGACATTGATCATAAACCTTTGCTTTGTTGGTAAGCTTACTCATAATTGCTTTAGTATCCTTATTAGTGATTAATGAAAATGTTGTATGTCAGGCTAAATACCTTACAATTACCTTACAAAGCTTCATGTAACACTCTGCCCTGCCCGCCTTAAAAACTCCAATAAAAATGCTTGTTACATATCAGTGTTGAAGCAACAATGCAAGATCAGTTATTGTGATTTTCTGTAAAAATGTAAAGAGATAGGATGCTACAACCTTATTTGGCCCATTTTACATTTATGCATTTAGCAGACGCTTTTATCCAAAGCGACTTACAATTGCATTCAGGTTATACAATTTCATTAGTATGTGTGTTCCCTGGGAATCGAACCCACAACCTATTGCGCTGCTGACGCAATGCTCTACCACTGAGCCACACAGGAACATGTTACCTGATCGCCCATTTTAGCTGACTTCACCCTACTTCTAAACCATTTTTTTCTTTTTTTAAATAAATGCATGAAAATTCTGTCAATTGAATTGTAATATATATTCTATGATTATTGTACAATACAATAGTATTTTGCTCATATTTTTCCCATATTCAAACAGCTAGGACTATGTACAAAACACTAAATGTTTTCAGACAGCTAGCAAATATTTTCAAAAATTCACAAAATAGTTTGGTGTTGAATTCCGTTTTCAACAGTGTTTCTCAGAAATCACTTTACTACTTTAATCGCCTCACAGAGGCACTCGTCAATGCTGCCGTTGTTGCCTTTTATTGTAGTTCGGTGTTCCATCTCATCATTGGTGTCTTGTCCGACTGTGAAACTATAGTGGTGATAAATCACCTTGGTGATAAACTAAGGTGCAAGTTCTATGTAAGATTTGAGTAACTATGCCGATGGTGAAATGTACTAATATTGACAGCTAGCAGTTAAAAATGGTACTCCAGTCCAAATACAAAATATCAGAGAACATTTTTTCAACTTTCTCCCACCCCGTCCTCCTCATGTGGGTTGCCAGATTGAGGACACAAGCTCAAAAGGAACGAGCGATGGAATGCAACGAGCCTTACACTTTAAGTTGATGAGTTGATGTATCCGCGTTTTAATATGCCTCTGGTCATAGAGATTTTTAGATGGATGCAAGGATTTTTAGGTCGGGAATCTCTGATCCAGGTTGTTTGCTGGCTTCTATGACTGAAATATGCCGTGTTTTCCACCAACCGGTGTCAAAATACTAATAGGTAAATTATCAGTTGGCAAATCACAGACCAAACCAAAAACAGACATTCTGACACAGAACGCACATTTCAAATAAGAATAACTGGCTATAGCAGGTGACCTTAGGATGTTTTCTAAATATTTGCAAACACATTATTGTATTTTAATGCTATAAGAGAGTCAAAAAAAGAATTTGTTAAACCGAAATATACTTTGAGATTCAGTTAAACTTGATTTTTTTGCATGTCAAACAGTTAGGTAGTTATATGTCTTTATATGATATGCTTAATGAGGAACATGAGTATTTATTTGTTTTCTTTGCAGTTCTCTCATGGATTATTAAAGTTATCATCAAGATGGTTCTGAAGTAATCACACTGTGAGAGTTGTAGACATGGAAAATATGGTATGTGATTTTATCTTAATGTACTATTTAATGTCTATGTTAAAAGTATGAAAGAAAAACAATCTATAATAAGTGAATGAGTGTTTTTAGTAGTAAATAAATAACATACATAGCCTATCCTAGAACAGCTGTATTTTTGCACTTCAATCCAGTATTTTTTCTAAGCTGACCTGCAGCTATTTTCTTCTTCTCAGAGACGAAGGAACTCTCTTATCTCCAACCCACTGGAGCTTCAGCCCAAAACCAGCAATGCTATTCGCCGCAGGTTCTCTGGGCCACTCCTGCTTCCACCTTTAGCCCGCAGACACTCCGCCTTGGATGCCAAGAAGTTAAAGGACCTAGAAGCGCTGTATAAATCGGCCCTGGCCAGCGCAGATGCCCAAAAAGAAACAGAGTGAGTCGTATACACATCATAACGTTCTCTGCCAAGTAGCTTTAGTTGCACAAAATCCCAACTGACGCGGTCATAGCTATGCTTCAATAGACCTCTGCTGACTGAAGCACATCCTTAGAAATCAAAGACGGACTGCTGCTGTCATGTGCCGAGTGGTTTCCAAAATGAACACTGAGTGTGCAGTTACTGACATTGGGAGCAAAATGTGACTCAGTTCAATCATGATGCTTATTGTTTTTATATAAGCTGGCACAGTGTTTAATGTCACCGAAAAGGTACAACGATCAGGGCTGAGTTTCCAGATAACGATTAATCTTATCACTTCAGAGAATTTTCTACAAGTCATTTTACGAATGTTTGTTATTGTTTCACGTACGTTTCTCAAAACTACACTTAACACAATCGCACGCAGCCGTGCTTTAAGTGCTACTTATGAGTCGCTATCCATTGGTCAAGTGCTGAAATGTCAATTTATAGAATGACTCGTAATTACACGCTCGTTAATTAAAATGTTAACCTAATGCTGCATTCCAGACAGCTCAGATAATATAAAATTATTTAATAATATGTAAAAAAGTACAATAATAATATACTATATATATAATAATAATATATATTATTGTATATAATATTTGTAGAGACATTATTTGGTTTTCGTGCATGTCAGCAAGCCATTCGCAGATTTGTATCCCTATTAAAGGGGAGTTTATCCATTTAAGAGTTTATCCCTGTTTTTCCCAGTCTTTTAAGCATATTTCCTACATTACTTCTTTTATTCTTTTTTTTGTTGTTCAGTCATTTCATTTTGATTGTGTGTGTGTGTGTGCTTTGTTGTTGTTCCTATCTGCCCTTTTTAATTATTTAGCTTAATTAAATTTGATATAAAAAAAATAGATCTACGAAGATTTTCTAGTGCTACTTATGTTATGATGCTTTTGGGAAACAGACCGTAATATTAAGATCAGTCGTACGATCGTTTTTACGAACTGCTTAGGCCTACAATGCTTTTGGGAAACGCAGCCCTGGTCTGACAGGTATTACAGGGCATGAAGAGAGCTAGATACAGAATAGAGATATTTTTTAGAGTGGGAGTGTTACTTCTGATACCCTTTTCGCTTTTTGTATCTAATACATTTTAATCACTTGCTAGTTCAAATGAAAGAAAGGTCATGGAGTTTTGAGCAGTGGGTGGGAACAGCTCCTGGGTGCTTCTATTTACTGTTCTGGTAAAAGGGCACAATGACTCGGAATGAGATCATATGAATACTAAGATATACAAAGATAAGATACATCCCATATGAACACACTAACATGCTATATTTAACTTTTGGGTGAGCATGCATTTTTTTATTCTAAATGTGCATTGGAACAACTGATAAAAGTTTTGTGCTGCCACAGATTGTCTGATTAGGTCTGTTCCTGCTGAGGGAAAAAACATGTTGTTTCAGCTTATAAAATAGTCAAGCTTGTTTTCAGAACATAGCCGCTGGTTTGTTACTGGAAGGTGGTCTACCAGCTCTAACCAGATTTATCAAGGTCTGTCAGGTTTATCACGGTCCCACCAGCTGCGAGTACATTTTCTAAATCAGCTTTAAGCAGTTAATGACCGGAAATGGCCAGCATGGTCCAGCTAAAAGCCATAAAACACCTAGTAGGTTATGATAAAAAGGTTACCATAAAAGAGACCCTAATAAATAAAAGCAATTACATTATTAGTGTACTTCAATATATACTTTTTTTTGTAATTGATCTAACCCATCCTTTGGATGAGACATAACAAATTATTATCATAATTTGAAAACAATCGTAAATGTTTTTTTGTATTAGGTGATTTGTATTCTTTATAGCGTCTTATCATTTAAACATTTTATGCAATCATCTAATATACTAAATTATTTATCTTTCATTTTTCTTTATTTATCTTCATTATGATTATAGCCTTTGGATTAAAAACAGTTGACTTCAGCATTGTGTTGAGCAGGAAAGTTGGGTCCTTGATTTATGTTTTATGTTTAGTTTTATTCTTATTTATGGGTGGGGCAAACTGCCCCTCCCCCAGTCTTACGAAGCAATTTGCGTTATACATTTACAGCAAAATCAGAGCATGGGCAGTTTTAGCTTAAAATTAAAAAGAATATAATCAATAATTTTGAGTTGCAAAATTACAATAGCCTATTTGAAAAATTGTGTTTGGCTAATGCTAACTGGCTAGCTAACTAGCTACCTGGTGCTAACCTGAGGTAATTATTTTAATATAAAGTCCAAATATTTGTATTAATCCAACTAATAGTTAGAATACACTTGATTTGACGTTCACAACATAACAATAGTAATTGCCCATTGCCCCTGCGGGCGTTTTATACCCCGCCTGCCTGAGGGAGGGTGTGGGGTTACCCCACAGACTATGTTTGAGAAAAAAAATAATTACATATAATTCTGAAAATATAATTAGGCTATATTTTTCTTAAATAACACGTTCTCCCTATCTACAAGCCCTACTGTTCTCATAACTGTGATTTTCTACAAAACAATAAGCTTAGAAACATTTGTATTCTTGCTGCTGAAAACGAGATCATTACTGTGAAATGCGTCTTCTGTCAGGTACATCACCAGTGTAAGCTTCATTGTGAAGACTATCAATGTAGTACATAATTTAAAAAAAATTCTCTTGACTTTATCTTGTGGTTATCTTGGGAAACACTGGGGGGCATTTTCCTACCATCATAATGGTTTTGAAACATATTTTAAGGTACAAAAAACAACTCCGTCCTCAGTTTGGGGGTGTGTAAAGCACCTGGTGATGTAATGCACACTGGGCGTCAAATAGCATCGCTCTGCTGGATCTTTATATCCGCCTCGCACTCGCTCTCTCTCTCACTTCAGCCGGATTCAATCTGCATATGTAGACGTTTCGCTTTGTGTTTGCTGTGAGACGACCATATGTCTCAGACAGAGTTTGAATGCACTCCGTCTCCGTCTGCTCCACCTGAACGATTCGGAGAGTGACTGAGCCGGTGTAACTTTGCTTCTGCAAACACGCTGGTTTAATACAAAGAGCATAACTGTCTCTAGTCGTATAAACTTGCGCTGTTCTGGGCTCAGCACCACTGAAGGCTGAACATCTCTTCTGGCATTGAGGAACTGTACCCGTCCGCGGACTTCACTCCAGACTTTGGACGGCAGACTCGGAGCTGAACTTGTGCAGTGATGGAGTGCTCGGCGCTGAGCAGGGAAGGCGCTGGTATGGCCAAACCGCCCAAGCATCTCTGGAGGCAGCCTCGGACCCACATCCGAATCAAGCAGCGGTACCACTCCGACACCGAGCGGTACCTGTGCAGTAACCGAGACACGGAGAAGCCCCGCCCGGGTCTGAAAAAACCACGAATGTCCTGGCCGTCTTCCTTTAATAAACGGTAAATCGCAGGAATCAGTTCTTTTGAAATGCAATAGAGTAAAACTTCCTCGTGTGAAAAAACAACTTCCCCATGTGATTGTTTGTAGCTCAGTATAACTGGGAGGTTTTCAGTGAAACGTCCAATTACGCAAATGCTTGTTTTGAAAGAGTGGTTTGGTGTTCAGGTTTCAAATATCTAGTTCACAGCCTGCTTAAATTGAATATTTTATGTGCCCAATTTAATTTCTAGTATAATCGTATTTTGTAAAAGCTGTTTCAAATATATAATGGAGGTATAGCCTATTTAAATGTAATAAATCAGGTCAGTCAACCAGTTTAAACATCAGGTAGGGGCAAGTTGACACATTGATATCTAAGTTGTCACAATTTGATAAAACTAATTATTAACTGCATTATTAATTAACCAAAACTATGATTTTTTTGTACATAAAATGTTTTATGAGATTGTTTTCAATTTAGCTAAAAATCCATTAAGCAGGTGCATTACAGACACAGCTGGTTTTGTTGTTTTTTAAGTCAAAAAGTGTTATTCACCAATCTGTGTAATAAACAGCATGTTCTCATTTTCAGCCCACCCCATACACTGTGACAACATGCCCCGGCAGGACGGTTATAAATGTGTTTCTCGTGAACTTTTTCATAAACAAAGTAACAGTAGGAATGTTCTCGAGTGTTTGTTTATATAGACATTGATTTCACAAAATAAACCCACCCTGAGAAATATTTACTGGAATATGAAGGATAGGCCCTGGTCTTTCCTACACAGCCAAGTAAAATCAGCATGTTATATGTGTTCATTTCCCCTGTTATCATAATGTTTCCTTCAGTCGAATCTCAGACGCTTCAAAAAATAGCAGTACATTTCATTTAAACCCCGTTTGATGAAGCAACATTTTCACTAGTCACCCACACAGTGCTTTCTTAAACTGAAAGCACAAATTATGCACAAACGTGCATGAGATGTTGTATTAAAAATAGCTGATGGTAAGGCTGCATATGGTCCGTGAACGCTGATTGTTTGGCATCGAGTTTTGAATAGCACTGAATCACAGAGAGTCAGAACTAGGTATACTAAAGTGACTCATAGCTGTGTTTTACTTGTTTATTGAAGCTTTTACTTTTTCTGGATATGAATATCAAGCTTTGAGAGTTCTGTTGCATTCATTTAATTCACATAACACTTTCCTGACCATGTGGATCTGCTTTTTCTTTGTACATCCCTTTGTCCTGAAGGATCACAAATGTTATTCTATGTTTGATGTGGATTCACGTCCTGACTAAGAGGTGTCGGGCAAGGCAAAGGTGCTTGAGATCATTTCCTGACCATTTGGGCTTGGGACAGCTGTGCCTTTTGTCAATGAGTCAGACAACTGTGTCCTGGCCAGATGTGGATTTGTTAGGTTTTATTGCCCTCAGATGTATGTTTCTTTGATGTTTTGTCTCAACCTAAAAAAAGTCCCTCCTCCAATCCTGACTATAAAGATACCCTGTAAAAATGACTTAAGATGAGATCTTCGATGACTGCAGATAACAACACATGTCATAGAATAAAGAAATTCTGCTGACAATCCAATCCGAAGTCTCCTGGTCTTCTCTTCTGAGTTTTCTACACTTTAGAAGAACACAGTTTTCAACAGATGCTGCCGTGAACCCGGATAGAGTTCCAGCTTCCTCACCTGAAAAACTTCAAGCTCAAACAAAGATCTGCATCTTTTGGAATCCAGCGAAACTTCAAGCTGAAAAGATTCCCAGACTGATTTTTTCTCTCAACCAAGGGTTGTGGTGAGTGCTGTCTCTAATCCAAAAGAACCTAAGACCAGTGTATCCTCTGTGCCGTCAGAGAAGAGTTAACATACATCTGTAGGGTTTGTTTAACTAAATGTATCCTCTGTTCTGTTAGGCAGGGAAGTTTATCCTCTGTTAGGCAGGGAAGTTTATCCTCTGTTACAAGCAGGGAAGAGTGTTATCCTCTAAAGTTTTTATTTTAGAGATGAAAGTATCCTCTGTTCTTTCAGGCAGGGAAGATTTTGGGCATTACGTGCTAAAAATTAGTTACCCTCTGTTTCAGGCAGGGAAGGTTAGCATTTCGTGCTAATAATTTAGTTTTATCCTCTGTTTCTTGTAGGCAGGGAAGTTAAGTGTGAAGTGTTGGTAATTTGGAAATTTAACAATAGTTAAGTTCTTTTTTACAAGTGTACCCTCTGTTGATCAGAGAAGTGTTTGTTTTGTTTGTGTGGTACAGAAGAAACTTGCAAAATGGTCAGAAGGAATGCTAGGCTGATTCCAACCACAGAAAAGAGTGGTCTTGCGACTCCTCGGTGGTCAGATAGCGAATTCAAATCACTTTTAGGAGTGCAAATGAACATAATAGTCACTGAGAAAGTTAGACAAGAACTAACTCAGAAATATGAGATCCATCCAGACAAGACTTGGTCTGTAGATGAGTGTAAAAAGGTACTGGGAGCATGTATTCGCAAGAACAATGTGAAAGGCATTATCTGCTGCCACAGAGAATTTGGTTTAGCGCTCGCCACACAACAGTCTCAGCGTAACTCAGAGCTAGAGAAACAGAACAATGAGCTCCGTGCTAGAATATACACTTTGACCAAGAAATTGAACCTCAAGAAAGAGGCAAAAACTGAAGTGGAGGTTAGTCAGCCTGATAACATTTACCCTGATTTACAAGCGTTTTTTGAAACAGATGTAGCTCTCCAATCAGTAACTGATGTGCCTGTAAATTCCTTCAATGTGTGTGGTGCGAGGAGGAGATCTCAGGGGATTGAGGAAACTGATAGTGTTCCTCTCAATTCTTCTGTGGTGCAAATACAAACTGTTGCCAAAGCTTTAGGTCCTAAAGATATAGAGAGACTATCTCAAAGTTTACCAGCAGCACGCACACATTTTTCTGAATTTAGAAGAACATTGATCAGTAAAATGCGTCTTTATGACATGTCGTTGACAGAAGTCACGCAGCTGATGTCACAAATACTAACTGAATCTGAATTCAACAGTTTTGAATCTGCTGTCACTTCTGAACTGCGAAATGCCAGTAAGGGTGATTTAAGAGAAGGTATTTTGAAAATCCTAAAGAATATCTTAGGACCCAAAATAGATTGGTCTAGAATTACTACCTGTGTGCAAAGGAAAGAAGAAACTGTGAGTGAATATACTGAGAGATTTTGTCAGTCAGCTGTAATCTACAGTGGAATTGTTGATGACCCTGAAAGTGTGCTAGATGACAAGGGACCCTTGGTTCGTATCTGGTCAGATGGCCTTGTAGCCGAATACAGAAAAGCTTTACCATTCTTAGATCTAACTTGGTCTAACAGAACTCTCAGAAGTAACCTAGACAGGTTAGCTACATGGGAAAGAGACGCTGATGTCAAGGCAAAAGTAAGAGTAGCAGCAGCTACGTTTAACACAACGAAACAAGACAATAGATGGTCTAAAAGAGAAAGCAAATGCAAATACTGTGAAAAATTAGGACATTGGGAGAAAGTGTGTAGGAAGAAGTTACAAGATAGTAAAAGAAATGATATGCATAATTCTGCTCCTTCTCAGCCTGCACACAACCCTGAAGTAGTTCCGCCAGTGACCACTGAAACTGTGGGACAGTTAGTTCAGGCTCTTCTAAGAGCACAACAAGACCAGGAAAAAAACTAAATATTGGGGCTGTGAGTAGCTACCTTTCCCCTGTAATCCAACACAATGACCAAATAATTTTTGTGAAAGGTAGCATAAAAGAGAAAGAGATAGATTTTTTGCTTGATACAGGTGCAGGAAATAGATCTATTACACAGGATCGAGCGGCTTCAGTCAAAGCCATACCTCCGCCTAATACCATTAAAACACTCCGCTCATTTTTAGGAACAACAGGTTATTGTAGACCTTGGATTGAAGACTATGCCTCGATTGCTCAGCCTCTCTATGATTTGTTGAAAGGCCATGGTAAAGATTCAGATACTGTTTGTATGAAAGAACTTCATCTCAAAGCTTTTAATGATTTGAAGAGAGCACTATGTCAAGCACCAGCATTAGGAATTGCCCAATCTGATAGACCCTTTGTGCTTTATGTCCATGAACATTTAGGCTTTATGACTGCATGTCTAATGCAAGATCATGGGGGCAGCTTACGCCCAATTCATTACTATTCCGGTAAACTTGACATAGTCGCTCAAGGTATGGGCCCATGCCTCAGAGCAGTACAGGCAGTTCATCTAGCGCTTCAGGCTTCATCAGGAATGGTGTTAGGTCAGACTGTAAACGTAAAATGCCCTCACACAGTGTCCGCACTAATGAATCAAGCAAAAGTCACTTCTGTCACCTCCTCCCGTTGGGGAAATTGGTTAGCAACTCTCACAGCCCCGAATATTGTTATACAGCGTGCACCAGTCACGAACCCATCCTCATGTATGATGTCTGCAATGACTGAATTTGTGTTAGAGGATGAAGGCGAAATGACTCATGATTGTGTTACGCTTACATATGCAGCGACAAGTGAAATAGCAGAAACTCCCATAGAGAACGCAGAATTGGAGTTGTTTGTTGATGGTTCAGCTCAAGTTATTGAAGGTAACAGACGAGCAGGATATGCAGTAACTTCCACCACTGAAGTAGTTGCTTCAGGTCGTCTTCCAGATCATTTTTCAGCTCAAGCTGCAGAACTAGTAGCCTTAACTAGAGCATGCACGCTAGCTTCAGGATCGGTTGCAAATATCTACACAGATTCCAGGTATGCTTTTGGGGTAATTCATGATTTTGGTGTCATTTGGCAAACCAGAAAATTTCTAACTTCTGCTGGATCCCCCATTAAGCATGTTGGATTAGTGAAAGATTTAATGTTTGCCATGAAACTCCCAAAGAAATTAGCAGTGATCAAAGTGAAAGCACATCTCACAACTAATACTACGGAAGCTAAAGGTAATGCTCTTGCTGATGTAGCGGCTAAACAGGCTTGTTTCTATGCAACTGTACAAGTGTGTTCAGGTAGTACAGCACAGAAGATAATTCTACCTCCTGAATCAATCGTTGATCTGTATAAAGACGTTCCTCTATATGAAGCATGGACATGGTTAGACAAAGGAGCCACTGTGGATTCATCCGGCTGCTGGACCAAAGGGGGAAAGTATGTTGCTCCCGAATCACTGTTGCCATATTTGGCTCAACAAATACACAGTTTGGGTCATAGTGGTCCAGCAACGATGAATCACAGGTTCTCAAATCAATGGTGGAATCCAAAATTCAGAAACGCAGCCACTGAAACAGTCAAGAGATGTGTTACATGTCAGAAAAATAATGATGTACCAGCAGCCATTACACCAGCAGCACATACCCCAGCTCCACCAGGGCCATTTCGTCACCTGCAAGTGGATTACATATCATTGCCCCCTTGTAAAGGAAAAACTGACGTTTTGGTAGTAATAGACAAGTTCTCAAGATGGGTAGAAGCTTATCCAACAGGGCGCGCTACAGCTGCACATACTGCTAAATGTCTTGTCACTGATTTCATTCCCAGATGGGGATTACCAGATCGCATTGACTCAGATCAAGGTACCCACTTCACAGGACAGGTAGTCAAGGAAGTGTCTAGAATGTTGAAGATTAAGTGGAACCTTCACTGTCCCTATAGGCCACAAGCATCAGGACAGGTTGAACGATCAAACAGAACAATCAAAACCAGGCTAAGCAAAATGCATCAGGAAGGAGTACCATGGGTTGAAGCACTGCCCGCAGTACTGTGTAGTATGAGAGCATCACCTAACAGATCAGTAGGACTGAGCCCTCATGAGATTATTACTGGACGCCCAATGCAGATGCCAGGTGTGATTGATCTTAGAAATGCTGATGTGCACATTGCTTCAGATGCCCTGATCGCTTACTGTGAAAACCTCACAAAGGCAGTGCAGAGTGCCAAAGAGAGAGTTGAGTCGTGTTGGCAGACTCCACCAGAAGGTGGACACACAATCGTCCCAGGTCAATGGGTCATGATAAAGGCATTCAAAAACAAGCCATTAGAGCCTAAGTGGTACGGACCACATCAAGTGATGTTGATTACAGCAGCTGCAGTATTGTGTCAGGGAAGGAAAACTTGGACTCATGTGTCACATTGTAAGGTTGTTCCTCCCCCTGCAGGGATAGGATAGGGCAGACACAAGAACCAGTGAGGAGCCCAGGGAAGAACCGAAAGCAACAGGCTTCGGGGGCCAACCCTGAGGTGAAGATTTCCTCATAGGCCTTTCCCCTCCATTAGTCCATCCTTTCCTCACTGTTCTTTAGGTGTCGCAGGAATTAAGAAATAGGGAAAGAAGGAACAACCATAGCAGACTATATTTTGAACAGAGGATACAACCCTAATGTATGCAGACTCTACAAATACTGCTCTGTGCCGTTAGTTCTCTCTTGTTTGTGTTTCTTTCTTCCTCTGTGCAGATACCATTTGATGGCTGTCCTGAGATCCATATGCACCACCCTTCTCACCTGCGGATAAAGCCACAACCTCTAGAAAACAACTAGACCCATTACCGAGCCAACTATCACACAAGAAAGAGAAAAGAAAGAAGAAGAAAAAGAATAAAAAATACACAACGCAGAGACTATTACCCGTAAAATCTTCACGGACCCTAATTGCATGTTTTGTTTCTGTGTCAGCATGCAATTACATATAAGCAACACAGAACATGTACAATGTGCCTGTAACGATTACAAGTTACAAGAATTAACTTTTAAGTGTCTAAATTTGTATTTTTGTGAGAGTTATTAGAACTCTCAAAGAGGGGATTGAAGGATCACAAATGTTATTCTATGTTTGATGTGGATTCACGTCCTGACTAAGAGGTGTCGGGCAAGGCAAAGGTGCTTGAGATCATTTCCTGACCATTTGGGCTTGGGACAGCTGTGCCTTTTGTCAATGAGTCAGACAACTGTGTCCTGGCCGATACCCAGCAGAGTTTGCTCAATCAAAAGAGTTCTATTGTATAAAGATACCCTTAGACTGTGGATCTTGATGATGCAGATAACACTTCATAGAAAAAGCAATTCTGCTGCAATCCAATCCAAAATTTCCTGGTCCATCTGGTTTTTACACTTTGAAGAACACTTTGTCCTTACCCAGAGACTCTGATTCTGCATATCCAGACTCCAGTATCAGCCTTTTTATGCTTGTGATAATTCTCTTATAAATGGAAGTATTTAGACTGAAGTCTTATAATGCATCACGATCTTTTAGGCTATTCCCTGGACACTAAAAAGCAATTCCCAGGGGAGGTCTATTGAATTATATTAGACTTTGGATATACTCGACGGTGCCCTGGGTCAATGCATACAGCCTTCGAAATGTACAAGGGCTGTAGCTTCTGGGAATTTGAAGTGAACAAAACAGATTGACCCAAAATGCAAATTTGGTCTGATTTTGTTTTTGCTTAAAGCCATGTAAAAGAAAACATGCTTAGATTAAACAGCATTGAGCAGAAGATCTCAGTAGAGATTGTTAAAGTCCATTTTACCTGTGTATGTTTTCAGCTAATCAGTGCTTATTCCGTAACGTAACGAGAGTGTGTGCTCATGGTTGCCAGGTTGGGTAGAGGAAGTAAAAACGTGTCGATGTGAGAAAAAAGCTTTTATTGGTGGACTTGTAGAGGCTTGTTTATCAATGCAAGATAATGCAAATGCCAAATTAAAATATGTTCAGGCTAAATAACTACTAGACAATTATGCTTAATAAATCAAGAGAAGCAGAAATCGTGATCACGATTAAAATAAGATTCATTGTACAGCCCTACTTATCGTCTTTGGAGTAAACAGGCCTTAATAGTCTTTTAACTTAGCTTTCTGTGGAATCTTTTGTTTGTGTGAGTGGGCAAGGTTATGTGAGTTTATCGTTCTCCATCTGTTCTTCCATCATTAGTTATCAACATTCATTAGATTAAAGGATCTGTTTTTTGGCAGGATGTGTAACCATAATTCAAACAAGGATGAATCAAATTAAGCATGCAAACAGCAGTTACGGGACCAAGCACACCAATGCTATATTTTAGTGTAAGGATCAGTAGATATTATACATATGTGAATATAGTTCAAAGGCTTTGGGTGAGTTAAATTAGACATAAAAAATGGCATAATCTGCTAAATAGATGCATGAATAAGCATGACTTAAGACTGTTTGCACTTTGGAGAGTAGGAGGTACATGGTTGAAAAGCCATAGCCTAAAATGTACAAGGAAAAGCATTTGAGTGATAAAATACATAGTATAACAAGTAGAGTAAACATAGTTTTTTTGCTTCCTGATAAGAAACCCATTACAGCATTAAAAGGTTAGAAAAGTTCACGCAAAAGTGAAAGTTGACGCTTTGTAAAATGTAATATCCATGTATTTTGTCTCTACTAAAAGTGTCCAATAAATCCATCTTTATGTAGAATACAACTACAGCTTTTTAGGGCCCCAATATAAACAATATCATATACAGTATGTGAGTGTACATAATTGTAAAAAAAATTCAAGCTACTTTTTTTAAAGTTGCATATTATAGTGCATCTTTCAGAAGTGGCTCCATTTTTACGAGCTGATGATTTCCTGCACCTCTTCTATCTCTTTCTGTTGCACAGATGTGTTGGATTATCTGGGAAAAGCACTGCTGTTCTCTAGACATCTGGCCAAACAGCCGTCATTTACACATTTAAATGACATTATACTGGTGTCAGGGTGGCTAATGGCGAGGATGTGTTTGAAGACTTTTGACTCACAGGTAGTCTAGTCATCACATCTGATTATAGAGATATGCACTCTTCTCCAAAAACGCTGTGTAGAGAGCAATTCAAACCCAAAAGCTAGATGCATCTGTTTGACCAGAAAAAAGGCAGCATTCCATGTAATATTTATGGGAAATGCAATCTCACAGTGCATCGGTGAGTTCCCATTCCATTTAGGATGTTGCCATATGGCACAAGTGTTCTACTCATTGTATTCAGAGCACATTTCATAACCAAACACAGCTATGAATTACGTATGTAAAATAGAGGTGGTAATTTGTGTAAATGTATTCATTTTTGGTCAGTGTTCTCTTTCAAGTCAGCTACTGTCATGGTTGAGCAAATGTTTTAATTTTGTTGACAAGTTTAAACATAATATGTTATGGCAGCTTCCCTAAATCAAAGACTTGCCTGAAATAAAGAGTTTTGTTAATGCAAGAGCGACACAAGAGCTTGCATTCATGTATTTGTGTAAAGTTCTAGCCTTAGAAAACAGCAAGGCTCCTCACTACACTGTAAAAAAAAACTTGAAATAAAGATATTATAAAAATAACTTAAAATAAAAATATTCTCCAGCACACACAGTGTAAACACACAGGCAACAGTAATATTCAAAAGGTGAAATTGATGGATATGCAAGAACACACACAGTATACGCTAATAAAAACAACAATTTCTGCTTTATTTGGCAACCCAGCGCTGAGTAAATATTGGACAAAACACATGCTGGTTTAAATGTTTGACCCAACATGCTGGGTTGTTTTGTTTAACTCAACAACGTCTACTATATTGCTGGCTTAAAATGAGTTGGAATTTAGAAATCACACACAGAATTACTAGAGGCAACAGTAATAATCAAAGGGTGAGCATTTAATAAAACACCCATGGACAAAAATATAAGACAAATCAAATTGATTTGGATGAATAGTTTGCAATATTACATACATTTAAACTTGTTTAACAGCATTTTAGGAAAAAACATAACATTTAAAGGCAATATTTTAATACAAGTGTATTCAATCGTTCTCTGTTATCCCTTTTCACCAAAATAGCGCTGATTCTCAGGCCAGTGAGTTGCAGAAATCAACGAGCTGTGAAAAGGCAGCGCGGGGAGCCACTCTCTCCCGAAGAGGATGCAAAAAGCCTGCGCTCCGACTGTAACTCAACAGCTGGGTTGTTCTGAGTTTTTTAGAGTGTAGAAATTTATACAAATACAGACAAAACAAAAATGGGAGAAAATTGCTTTAAAAATGTAAACGTGCAACAAAAAAATATTATTCCCCCAAAATAAAGTTTTAATAATAATTGTAGTAGTAGTATAATATTAAGAGTGGACCTACAATAGTAATGTTTCTGTGTGTTTTTGATATGATGGCAGTTTTCCCAAACTAAAACGCTCATAAAGTGATGAAGTTTGTCTTCACGGCCTCATATAGCGAGACAGCAAAAACAAACAAAACAGTGCAAGTGCCATGTGTGTGTGCCATGTGAAGCAAACGTAACCGCACCATTCATTCACAGAGACATGCAGGACTCATATTTAACTAGTCTTTTCAGCATAATATTCACAGACACTACTCTATATTGAGATTTAATTTAAGTGTACTTTTGATTTATTCATCGAAAATTTGACAAATTCTGTGACATTCAGCATTATTCAATAATTTTGTTTTTCTGGATTCTGTAATTCCATTTGTGTTTTCCGCAAACACAGAAAGGGCCCTGATTATGAACAATATTAATCCCAAACTTACCCAGCAGTCTCAACTCAGCATTTAGGTAGAAAAAGAACCCAGCCAGTGTCTTTTTAAAGTGCATATTTTGGAACAGATATGATTTTTCTGGATCTGGAATCCAAAACCAAAGGCAAAGAACAGGCTTCTTTAGTTTTCTAGTGGCCTGTCAAGCTCCGTATTTTAATATCTAATCATCATATAATGAATCCCGTTCCTGACTGCTGCCTCCAGTTATCATTATTCTGTAAGAATTGACTTATTACTTTCCTTTTTCTTGGTGGCTTCATTTCACTTTCAAGCCTGAGGTGACTGGTCATTTTTTTATCGCTAAAGGGCTGAGGAGACTGTAACTGCATTGTGCGCAGTTATATTTAGCCATACTTGATATCTATTTCACCAATATTCCTATGAATGCTCATCACACCTATGACTTATTAATAAAACACTGCTTTCGACAGCATTTTGTCCCCAAGCACACGCAATATCCAAGTCTGCGTTATGCCATTTGGTAAGGAAATATAATCTCAATTCTGGTCAAAATATAAGACATCTATTTTGCGGTAAAGTTCTTTCCAATTTGTTGTCAGTGCCATGCTAAGGTTTTGCCCTCAGGGGCACAGTGAGGAATATAGGTCAGAGCAGAAAAACAATGATACTTCCTGTTCAAGATCAGACCAGGACATGTTTCATCACACCACCCCTGGTGCACTGAATAACTCTAGAAAAGTCTGTTCTTCACCTTTTGACTTTGGTAAGAATATAAATGTAGACTAGATAAGACAAGCCTATCTGAAAGCTGTTTCTGAGCAGAGAGGAACTGAATGTTTTCTGCTCTGTCGAAAGAAGGCCATTTTGTTCCCTTAACTAAAGATTTTCAGTGGGATCCTATTTTATTTCTGTACTTTCATTTCAGAATGTAATCTCTGCACATATTTTTGGAATCACTTGAGATCACTGTCATTTGTGACCATAACTTTTTTGTACTAGCTGTGCTTTTTCTGACTGCTCAATCTCAGCGTGCAGTTTAACTTCAGAAATGCACTTATCTGTCAGCGTCTGACCGTCAGAAAGAGGGTCATTATCTGTCTGGCTGCGAGGACCCATAAGAATCAACCTGACCGTGTTCGATGTGTTTTATCTCTGTCTTGCTGCAGACAGTGAGAAGCTTCAGATTTCATCATTTACTGTGTGATATTTCTCAGACATCCCTCTGAGGATTTCATTTTTGGTGGTACTTGCTAAGACAAGCTTCTACTGTTGTTCATTCTTAGGACGAGAGATTTCTTCTTAATTAGTTTCTTTTTTTTACAGATCAATTTCAGCACACTCCCATGACTCTCACCGACTATTTAATGGAACTACTTTAATTCTCATTATTGAAAAATAAGATGTTATGCATGTATAATAATAACACTCCCTTGAGCACATACTACCGTTCTTAAGTTTATGGGTCTTTTAATGTTTTTGAAAGTCTCTTATGCTCACCAATTAGATTAAAGGTTATGAAGTATTATCACAATTTCTATTTGAATATATTTTAGACTGTATTTTATTCCTGTGATTTAAAATGTCATTTCTACTATTTATATATTAATAATTCGGTGAAAATTATTTAAAAGTTAGAGGTAAGAAAACAAAAAATACTTGTATTCAGCAATGTTGTATTAACTTGTTCTAAAGTGTCTAAAGACATTTATAATGTTACAAAATATTTCTGTTTCAAATAATCGCTGTTCTTTTGAACTTTCTGTTCAGCAAAGTATCCCTAAAATAATTGTGTCAGGGTTTCCACAAAGATATTAATCACAACTAAATGTTTTCAACATTGATATTAATAACATCCAGTATTAATAACCGATCATCAATAATAATTGATAATACCTGAGCAGCAAATCAACATATTAGAATGATTTCTGAAGATCATGTGACGCTGAAGACTGAAGTGATGATGCTGAAAATTCAGCTTTGCATCACAGAAATAAATGATAAACTATACATTTAAAATGTTAAATTTCGTACTTTAATAAATATATATTTAAATAAAAATAGAGTTTTTACTGTATTTTAAATAAAAAAACGTGGCCGTGGTGAAATTCCTGTTTTTGTTTCCAAAATAACAACTTCATAGGTGACAAATGTACCTTGCAATCTCACCACATCCTGTGCTGTGCACCCATGAAACTTTACTCTAAGCAGCAGAACTGGATCGGGATCCTTTTCGCGTGTCTCATAAATATTCGATATCTATTCTTGGTGTTCAGACAGCGCTCTCCACTTCTCCGTGAGCTCAGCTTTGCCCTTTTATTTCTAGGAATCATGGCGGGGAAGGAACATTTAGATTAATCTGGAGTCATGAGCCATGTAAAATCACACACCGCATGACATGCATCAGGCCTGATTTAAAAGACAGCCTGCTCTTAAATCGAATGAGTGTTTTACATGAGTGGAATATGATTGCTCGATTTTGTCAAGAAGGCAGATGATGCCATTGGGTGAAATCCATAATACTCAAATACAAATTACAGTCATTTCAATTGTTTCAAAGAGTGTTCTAATTGATAGCGTATGCTTCCGCAGAGCGCTCTCCTGCCGGCTCTGGAACCCAAACACAGCTTTGGTCTCTGATTTTCCTCTCTGCCCACCACATGGTGTTTCATCTGTGAAATTAAACTCATTTCTCATTTGGGGGAGGTGGAGGGGTTAGGAAGGGGAGCTGTTGCCAGACACCTCTCTCCACAGGCCACGAGCAAAATAATGGCCAACTCATGTCACGACTGAATCTCCGAGCAATGTCTGCTCGCTGAGGTTCACCTGACCTGACAGCAGCGCCACCGAATCATCGTTATTAGATCATTATTCTGTCCGTATTATTTCCTTTCTCTCATTGCAGACTCTCACTAGCAATCTCTCTCCCATCGGTGTCCAGCTGTCCATGTCGGTTTTCTCCCTATGGATTTCTTCAACGCTTTGATGTTCGTCTCTGCTCCGTGTATTCGTAGAGTGTTTGGTGTCATACTGTATTCTAGACGTACATTACCAGTGAAAGGATTGGAATAATTACAATTCTCTCATGCTCACCAAGGTTGCATTTATTGTTCAAAAATACAGTTAAACCTGTAATATTATTACAATTTAATAGAACTTTATTTTAAAATATTTTTAAATGTTTACTTTTTTTTTTTTGATGTGAAGCTGAATTTTCAGCATCATTACTCCAGTCTTCAGTGTCCCATGATCCTTCAGAAATCATTCTATATGCTAGTTGTAGATTATTGCTGCTGCTGGTTATTGATGTAGTTGTAGATTATTGCTGCTGCTGCTGCAAGCAATTACAGGAACTTGCTACTGCCAATGCATACAGCGATACGGTTCTGTGAGTATTAAAGACATACAGCTGCTGCACAAATAGCATATAAAATAACCCATAGCAGAGGTGAAGCTGGGGAAGGTGGAGGGTTTCAGAGGAACTCGGAAAAGCGCTGCAAAATGCTCAAGTGAATGCTAACCAGCCATTTAATTGTAAAGCAGCAAGCTCATTGGCTGTGTATGCAACATGAACCAATCAGCTTGTGCCAAGTCGTTTAACGCTGTGACTATCATCAGTTACGTTAAGACCCATTAGCATGCGCTATCTAGAGTTTCATGACAGAACTATGCATTTATGTTACAATTATTTGTAATTTTCTAATAAATGCTGTGCTTTTAACCTTTTTGATAATCAAACAATCCTAAAAAATAAAATGCATCACAATTTCCACATTCAAAAAGAACACCGTTCATTAAAATTGCTATATTTCACAATATTCCTATTTCTGCAGTATTTTTGATCATATAAATGCAGCTCTGGTGAGTGTAAGAGACTTATTCCAAGCACATTTAAAATTCAAACTTCATGTTTAAGTTCAAAAATTCAAAATTCGTGTTTAAGTTTTCAAGATTGTCTCGAAGGAATATTTTGGTGAGTGAACTGTTATTTTTGATTCCGTCTCAAACTCTCTCCATGAACCAGCGCCTGGCACCACAGACCACACACAATCCCATAATGCTCGTTCTGAATGCAGTGATGATGTTTGCTAATACAGCGTGTGCTCTTGAAGGTTTCGACGGTGTATAAGCGCAGTCTTTGTTTGTCTTAATAATGATTAATGCTCAGGCTTGAGTAAAAGGTGCTGTTGCCAGATCAGAACTAATTGTCTGAGCAAACAGAGAAAGGACCGTGTTTGTTAAGTAACACATCATGCCAGATGCCAAACAGACACTTTATCAGTTAGTTATGGTGTTTGATAAGCACAATTACTGTTGCTCATATTTAAGGTTAGTGATTTAAACAAAAATCACTTTTTTTAATTTGTCACATACTCAATTATACAGAATATAATCAGTAGTGCTCAAACCATGGGTCAATCTCACAAAACCTATCTATGTTCAAACCATATTTTACTAAAAAACAATCAAGCAAATACAAAAATCTAATACTGAATTTGGAAAACATCTAATTCCATATATGACAAGTCTGTTAAATTAATTTTAAAAAGTTAAATGTATAGATCAATTGATAATTTAGCAATATTTTGAGTAAGTTTTTTTATATTTTTAGTTTTTATTTTATTTTTAGTTTGTTTTAGAAATCTTATAAAGTGCAGTTTTATTCTTTTTTTGCTTTTTTTAAACTTAACATTATTTAGTTGCCAATGCAGCATTCTAATTTTTACATTTTATTTTAATGTAATATTTATTTATTTTTATTTCAGTTTTTTTTCCATTAATAAAATATATTTGTAAAAGTTAGTGTCATCATGCAAACGTGTTCCTAGACATTTTTTTGCAAGATATTTATTTGTTTTTTCCTATATGGACGTTTTCATGAGACTTGTCCATCTGTAGATCAGAATATTATAGTTGGTATTTGCCCATGTTTACTGATTAAATTGCCATCCAAACAATAAAATATCTAGTGTACACTATAAAGTAAATGTCCTCCAGGGCACATTTATGACTGACATTACTGCTTCTTCAGGCCACATACTCAATTAATCAACCTCCAACACCGAGCAATCAGTAATGAGACATGAAACACAATTGCTATATGGTCTGAAGAGTGTGTTTTGCTATACTAGAATCATCAAAATGATATTTCTGCAGAGGCACATTTATGTGTCCGGGTGTAATAGAATCAGATCTGTCGAAACACATGAACATGCAGTTATACAACTAAATATCATTAGTTACAACCGGTTTTCCCTATTGACTCAGTGATAGATCAGAAACCAGTTTCTGGGTCACTCATAATAGCATATCTGCAGTCATTGCATTAGCAGCTCAGATCAAATACATTTCCTCATGCATTTTCAGATGCGCAAAGAATTATTGGAAAATTGTATTACATTTCAATGAGTTCCTTTTAAGAAAATGAACATAGCTGTTATATAAAAACAGAAAATACAACCATATGTGCGTTTCTCAGTATCCTCAAGCATCTGCTCCCAGAGATGTCAGGAGAGACAGGTTTTTGGTTAAAAATACAGAGAGACAGGTTTTTATCTTTTTTTTCCCTGTCCCAATTATAGAATAAGATCATGTTGTCTGTCTAATGAGTGCACTTTCTATGTTTCAGTCCAATCTGCCATATGCTGTGTGGATCTCAGACATGGTGATTTTCCACAGCGTTCTTCTTATTTACGCACACATATGGCTCTCATCTTTTTGAACAGAGCTCAGGTGTGCACGTAATGCTAAACCTGCTGTGATGGTGATTATTTTACAAATCAATGCCATCAAGAATTGTTACTCATCCTACCTGTCAAAGTCCTGTCGGTCTGAGTGACAGCATCTTCCAGGGAAAAATAATTTCCAAACAATAGGTCACCCGAAAATGAAAACTGAAAAATTCAAATGATTTACTCCCTGTCATGTTATTTCAATTATGTGTGCTGTTTTTCTTTAGAAAACAAAAAGAGACATTCTGTGCAGCTGTTTACCATTCAAGGATTGTTTTATTATTAATCATATAAAAAAATCTATGTTCTGAAACCATATGATGATGGATAGACATTTATGTCATTATTGACATATTCCTTGGCAAAGTTTTGAAATCTCAAATGTGACACTGGAGCACAAAACCAGTCACAAGTCGCACAGATTTATTTGTAGCAATAGCCAACAACATGAGTCAAAATGATAGATTTTTATTTTATGCCAAAAATCATTAGGAGATTAAGTAAAGATCATGTTCCATGAAGAAATATGGAAATGTCCAACTGTAAATATCTCAAAACTTTATTTTTGAGTAGTAATAGGTATTGCTAAGAACTTCATTTGGACAACTTTAAATGTAATTTTCTCAATATTTAGACACCCTCAGATTCCAGATTTTCCAATAGTTGTATCTCAGCAAAATATGGTCCTATCATAACAAGCCATAAATCAATGGAAAGCTTATTTATTTGGCTTTTAGATGATGCATGTATCTTAATTTTGAAAATATGACTGGTTTTGTGGTCCAGGCTCACAATTGAGTTCACGTTCACAAATCAACAAAATGGTTAAAAAACAAAACAAACAAATATTCCAAACAATCCAAATAGGTTTGGATAGACTTTTTCAGCACAACAAACCCTTTGATATAACTAACTAAAATAGTTACAGGACAGAAATGTTCACAAGTGATTAGATGAGGCGGTTTCCCAATTTAATCACCACTTTAGTAATGACATGGATTTTTTATCACTTTAATGTGTTCTTTGATCTTGAAGTTCACTTCTAATGTTAATCAAAAAAAAAAAAAAAATTATATGAGAAAATTATAATTTCTACCCTCGTTCTGCCCCTCTGAAATGAAGATTAAATATTAATCTTACACTTTTATTTTAGCATTTTAATGAAATGTTTTATTATTATAATACGAAATAATAATAATTTAATTAAAAAATAATAAATGACATATTAGTGTATAATATAAATACATTTCTGTCATAATTTCTTCAAGTTAAATCAGAATTGCATTTTTGTGGTGGGTTGTCATGAAGGTCTTTCAGTTTAACTTTAGTTTCAGTGTGTATTTGACGCTAGTTTTTCTCGAATGAAACGGTGAACAGCTGGTGAAGTGACTCGGAGCAGGAGATGAATTTCATGTCTCGTATATTGAGACGCAGACGCTGAAAACACTGCGAGCGTCACGTGTGATTGTAGTAGATGAAGCTGCGCCACTCATTCACACAGAGACAGAACATGCAGTATTATTATTAGTCACATGCTTTGACTGACTGTCATGTTGTTTCTGCTGTGCGATAGACTGTTAGATTAGTCCATATCAAGTAGAAATATCCAGAGCTTACCATCATTATGGACATCAATTTGATCATAATCTCAATAGGATATTTTTTATCACCCAGCCCTATATGTCAACATTACAGTACATACATTTACAGTGTTACTAATGACTTTCAGACATCATTAATTGATTCATGTTTACTAGCCCGTGTATGTTGTTCATTCTGTCCTCTGCCTTGAAAAGCCAAGGGTATCCCAGAGTCTCCTCTTTGCTGAACCCCTATGTTTCTCAAACTAGAGACTCTGTACTTTTGTCCTTTTGTTGTTGTGCATCTTAGCTGACCACCTCTCTCTCTTTCATGTTTAGATCCAGTTTGCTTTCTTCTTTCAAGACAGTAGTGCACTGAATAGGCTTCATCTCTAAAAAGAAGAACAGAACAATGATTTTCTCCAGAAATGTGCCTGAGAGGAATTTACTCAATACTTCATTCACTGAAGAAATAGTATATATTCATGCCTGCAAACTCAATACCTGCAAATCAATTAGGAACATTTTGATTTGACGATAAAACTACATGTTGAGTAAGTTGCAGTGTTATTTTGAAACAACACTAATGTTTATTGTAACATCCTAAACTGTAAAATAGTGTAAAAATGAACAATTTCACAGCTTAAATAATAGAAGTTTTGACTAAATTAAATCTGGTAACACTTCAGTCTAAGGACCAAGCCTCACTATTAACTAGTTGTTTATTAGCATGCACACTGGCTGTTTAATAGTAAAGCACATTTAAACTGCCTTATTCTGTATGACCGTCTTTTACATCTCTTAATTCTACCCAGGGGCGGACTAGGACAACATTTCAGGGCTGGGAAATCTCACACTCATTCAGACCATCCCATAAATCCACAACAAAATTTGAAACCACGGACAACTATATTTTTTGTATGACCATCATTATCATTAAATCCCTAGGCTCAGGCTGTGCTAAACACTTCAAGGTTATCACTCGAACTTCCATTTTCCTTTATAGTCTCTTAATTTCCCCTGACATCTCTCTGTCCCTTATGTGTATACTTTTTATTTTTCTCATCAACACATCTCCACCTTGTTGTAAAACAACCACCTCATTATGAGTTGTTTGCACATAGTATACTTTTATTTTAGAGAAAATTAAGTATTACATTAGGACCACATGTTATTTATTTATCTTACCTAAATGTCCAAATTGGTACAATAATAGCTACAATTGACTGCTACTGCTAACATTTGCCAGCAGTTTAATGTTTAACTAAGTAAAAAAATACAAAACTACAAAAGTCTATTTACAGATGTAAGTAATAAGTATCAGCACTTGAAGTCCTGCACAGGACAGTTTTGCATCTCTGCTCCACCTGGTCGCTTTCACTCCATTCTCGAGTCTCGCATCCTTCTGGCGGACGCGCGGATCCGCGGAGTGTGCTCGAGGCGAAGAACGATGCCAGTCAGCAGTCAAGACTAACCGATTCATGATTTATTATTTTAATTCTGTTTTTTTATATTATTGAACATGATAGCATCACACAGTTGCTGCAGATTTGTCGGCTACACATCCATGATGTGAATCTCTCGTTCCACCACATCACAAAGGTGCTCTATTGGATTGAGATCTGGTGACTGTGGAGGCCATTTGAGTAAAGTGAACTCATTGTCATGTTCAAGAAACCAGTCTGAGATGATTTGAGCTTTGTGACATGGTGCATTATCCTGCTGGAAGTAGCATCAGAAGATGGGTACACTGTAGTCATAAAGGGATGGACATGGTCAGCAACAATACTCAGGTAGGCTTAGGCGTTTTACTTTAAATAATGCTAAATTGGTACTAAGAGACCCAAAGTGTGCCAAGAAAATATCACAATTACAAACCCTCACACCATTACACCACCACCACCAGCCTGAACCATTGAGACAAGGCAGGATGGATCCATGCTTTCATGTTCTTTACGCCAAAGTCTGAACCTACTATCTGAATGTCGCAGCAGAAATCAAGACTCATCAGACCAGGCAACGTTTTTCCAATCTTCTATTGTCAAATTTTGGTGAGCCTGTGTGAATTGTAGCCTCCGTTTCCTGTTCTTAGCTGACAGGACCGGCACCGGTGTCGTCTTCTGCTGCTGTAGCCCATCTGCTTCAGGGTTTGACGTGTTGTGTGTTCAGAGATGGTATTCTGAATACCTCGGTGGTAACCAGGGGTTATTTGAGTTACTGTTGCCTTTCTATCATCTTTAACCAGTCTGCCCATTCTCTTCTGACCTCTGACATCAACAAGGCATTTTCATCCACACAACTGCCGCTCACTGGATATTTTCTTTTTCGGACCATTCTCTGTAAATCCTAGAGATGGTTGTGCGTAAAAATCCCAGTAGATCAGCAGTTTCTGAAATACTCAGACCAGCCCATCTGACACCAACAACCATTCCTCTTTCAAAGTCACTTAAATCCCCTTTCTTCCCAATTCTGATGCTCGGTTTGAACTTCAGCAATTCGTCTTCACCACATCTAGATGCCTAAAGGCATTGAGTTGGTGCCATGAGATTGGCTGATTAGCAATTTGTGTTACCAGCAATTGAACAGGTGTACCTAATAAAGTGGCCAGTGAGGGTATGTAGGGCAGCAGGCCAAATTGGCTGCCAGGCCACCGGGAATTCTCCCGGTGCTCCCGATGGCCAGTCCACACCTGATCCTACCTCATAACTACTTCTAACTATTGATAAGGCAAAAGTCATTGTTAATAGCAGTGTTGGAGAGTGATGAGTTACATGTAATAGAATTACATAAATTAATTACAAAATAAATGTAACTGTAATCTGTAACAGTTACTGATAAGTATTGTGCAATTAAATTATAGTTACTTATCAAAATGTTAACTATTACAAAGGGGGTTACGTCAGAATAGAACACATGCTAAACTGTTTTATTTCCAATTTGGGTTTGTGTATATGCTTTATTTTTTAAGATTAAAGGGTTACTCTACCCCAAAATGAAAATTGTGTCATTCATCACTTACCCCCATGTCGTTCCAAACCCGTAAATGCTTTGCTCGTCTTCGGAACACAATTTAAGATATTTTGGATGAAAACCGGCCCGGGAGGTTTGTGGCTGTCCCATTGACTGGCAAGTAAATAATAGTGTCGAAGTCCAGAAAAGTATGAAAAGTATCACCAAAATGGTCCATCTGCCATCAGTTGTTCAATTTGAACTTTATGAAGTGATGAGAATACTTTTGTATGCAAAGAAAATAAAAATAACGACTTTATTCAACAATTTGTCACTGTAGCACCATTTTGGAGAATATCCGCTTTATGCAAACTGCATACGTTGTTCTGGCGGCTGACACATAGCAGCGTACGCACTTTGTGTCCAGCGGATATTCTCTAAAATGCTGCTACGGTGACAGAGATATTTCCTGTAAGATTTGATTCCAAACATCAACAGTCTCATGCTATTAAACAGTTTCTTGTACAGTTTCTTCAGTTAACTCAAAGTAAAAAGATTCTGAAGTTTGATTTTATGGTGACTGTGCTTTAAAATTCAAGTGAAGAAGGATTTTAAATGTCTGACAGTGATCAGTGTTGAGTCCTACTATAAGGTTAAAGGGATAGTTCACCCAAATTTGAAAATTCTGTTTGTAAGTACTCACTCTCATGTCGTTCTAAACCTCTCAGAATGCATCAAAGATATCTTAATTTGTGTTCCGAAGATGAACGAAGGTCTTACTGGTTTGTAACGACAAGAGGGTAAGTAATTCATGACATAATTTTTATTTTTGGATGAATTATCCTTTATCTCTGTCTGCTTTAATTGTTTCAAAATAGTTAACAGTCGAAACATCCATTAGAAATCTAGAAATGTAATCAGAAAGTATTCCGGACCAATTAATAAAGTAATTGAAATAATTACACTACTTATTACATTTTCAATAGGGTAACTTGTAATCTATTACATTTCCAAAGTAACCTTCCCAACACTGGTTAATAGTTAGTAGCAAGAATGGGTCCTCAAACTAAATTGTGACCGATAATCCTTACATTTCTGCCTAATAAATGATTATGTATGCAATATTTCTATGCTTTGCCATCCAAAACAACAAAGCCTCCTTCATCTGTGCTCTGTTACAAATTTGTCTAACACTTCCACTTTTGCATAATTTACCCTAATCAGTCTCTGTGCTGTCATTATTTTGCCATATCACAAGAGGGCAGGGTTTTTAACATAATACATAATTAACATAACTTCACATAATACACTTTTAACATAATTTCACATAATACACTGGCACTAGTTTCGATTCATAGCACAATTTCGATTGAATTATTACCAGTAATCCCTCTTTTGATCTTGGTATGTGTTATTTTATTCATTAGAATTTGACAAATACATTTTGGCCGAAGAGATTAATAGTAAGGATGCGATGTAGGAACGGTAATGCAAGTTGTCACATAACACACATCTACAAGGCCTAAGCCGGTGCTGGAGATGTGGCTTTTCTTCTCATATCTGGCTGCTAATTGAAATGCTGTTGAAAGCTTTTACAGCATTTGCTTGGTTAGGGTCACCGTGTCATCAGTAACACACTGGGACAAAATCCAGATTTATCCGAAGGGGGATGGGACAAACGCAGTGTCTCACGACGATAGCAGATGGCTTGATGGTACAAAACAAATTGTCCAGCCGGACTTCTGCACGACAGAGGCAATCTCCACCTGTTCCCCAAAATACAGATCATCAGCTTCTCTTTCCCGACTGAAAATACAGCAGAGTGAGAAAGTATAAATATCTACATATATATGTTCACAGGTCTCTTTAGCAGAAGCAAGGCAGGAGTGTCTGTAACTAGTTCTTACCGCATGTGTTTATTGCTAGACTGTCTGAATCAAATGCTGGGCAAAAAGAGTGTGTTTCTACGGTGACGGCCTTGAACAGAATATTTTCATGTGGGGTATGATGGGAAAAGTCCTTTGTTACGTCCTTTATGAACTCGGTAGACTTGTCTGTGATGTAAAGCAGGATTGCAAACTTGAATTTGAGATTTTCTGAACCATACGTTACTGCCACATTGCTTAGGTGTTGTGGGTGGTTGCTAGGGCATGGCTATTTGGTTGTTAGGTTTTTGCTTAAAAGAGCCCCCCCCCCAACGTTTATAGAAATGGCGTCGGTCCTTCCTTCAGTCTTAAGGTACAAATGTACATATGCAAAAGATGGGTGATACCACCTACAATTCTTGGGGGTAAGGTGTTACAACGTGAGTAATGTAATTGGATTACTTTTTCAAGTAACTATAAAGTAACGCATTACTTTTAAATTAACAAGAACACACCTGAGTTACTTTTTCAAATAAGCAACGCACGTTACTTTGTTTTCCCATTTATTCACACCTCTCCTGTTCCTGTGTTGAAAGAATTTGGGAGTGAGGTGCAGAAGCACTTTCTTTAGCCTGAGGCTTATTAATTTAACATTAAGAGTAAAAGGGCCTTTACAGTTGCCAAAACTATAACTTTTTTATTTGTTATTAAAAAACCAAGTCAGCAAGTCCAGCCCAGGTGACATAATAAGTAATTCATTAATGTGATAATGCATTACTTTCCATAAAAAGTTTTTATGAAGTAATGCATCAGATCGCTTTTATTTACACGTTTAAAATAAGTTTACCTTTCAATAAAAAAAGAAATGATTATTGGAATACTCTTTACAAGAAAATGCTATTTCAGTGTTTCTACTTCAAAATTTCACGTATCTTTCAATGTGTATCTAATGGGCTCTCTCGTCTCCCCCAAGGTGGGTCTTGAACCCCTGATCTCCTGCATAGGATGGAGGCAGACGCTCTAACGAGGAGGCTAAATGGCAGCAGCCACTAGTGTCTGTCACTGGTGCATCCTTAAGATCAGGGGAAGGAGGTTTACTTGCACAGCATCTACTCACTGGTCTCCGTTATACTCACCCCCTTAAACCTCACTCCCATTCGGGTCACGGCACCATTGTAACGGGCTCTCTCGGCTGCTCCGAGGTGGGTCTTGAACCCCTGATCTCCTGCATAGGAGGTGAACGCTCTAACGAGGAGGCTAAATGGCAGCAGCCACTAGTGTCTGTCGCTAGTTCGTCCTTAAGATCAGGGGAAGGAGGTTTACTTGCACAGCATCTACTCGCTGGTCTCCGTTATACTCACCCCCTTAAACCTCACTCCCATTCGGGTCACGGCACCATTGTAATGGGCTCTCTCGGCTGCTCCGAGGTGGGTCTCGAACTCCTGATCTCCTGCATGGGAGGCAGACGCTCTAACGAGGAGGCTAAATGGAAGCAGTATAAAAAAATAAGCATCTTTTTGCAATCTTGACTATCCCAATCACACGTTGGTGGGCAGAGTTAGTGTAAATGCATTTCACTACTGGTAATATTCTGTATAATTGTGTATGTGACAAATTAAAACAATCTCTTGATCTCTCTTGAAATAGCCTTTGTGAACAAGGCACTTGGTGTAAATAGACACTCCGAAAAAGGCAAACGTAGAAGACACGTAAGGTTACAATTTCATTTTGGAAATTTCTTCGAATCTGAAGCAAGGTGATGTGTTCCTGTGGCTCAGTGGTAGAGCATTGCATTAGCAGCGCAACGGTTGTGGGTTCGATTCTCAGGGAACACATTTACTGACAAAAATATGTATAGCCTGAATACATATTCTTACGAGGGTTGTAAGTCGCTTTGGATAAAAGCGTCTGCTAAATGCAGAAATGTAAATGAAATTAAATGTCATCTAGCCGCAGTCATTTGTATAAATACGGCCTCCAGAGCAGTCATCATCTCACCATAGGCCCCACCCACTGTCGCTTAATGGCTTGACATTTTATCACACTGATTGTGAGTGTTGCATCGCCTCAAAAGCAAATCGAAATTACAATCACTGCTGCTATCTTGTCTACACTGGATACAGTAGATGCGCATTCACTTTCTGACTCAAGTCCACGTGCTTGAGTCTCTCAAAAGGACAAATTGAGTGAAAGAACATTCGTTTTGGCACGTTTGGTTTAAACAGCTCATTTGCATTTTTGTACAGATATCAGAATGATATGGATAAAAAAGTGGATAGTTTAAATTAATGGCAGCCAATATCATGAATTTTGTTTAGTAATCAAGGCAGTGTCATGGAGAGTTCACAAAGAAACATTTGATGAAAGCAGATTGCAGCTGCATCACATTGTGTGTAAATGGTTTCATAATGCTTTTTCTGGAAATTACTGTTTTATTTTAATCATATGTCAAAACACTCACATGCAATAGTGAGGAGGCATCGATACTGTTTGACATTAGCCAATCATTACAATGGCCGATTACTGAGAAGCCTTAAAGGGCCCGCCCCTTAAAAACAGCCCATTTTAGAGAGAGGTTCAGAACGAGGGTTGAAAAGAATAATTTTGCCACATATTTTTATTTATTTTTTGTAAAAAAAACTTTAGTAACATTATAAGTAAACCTCAAGGAATATATTACATTTATAAAAAATACATTTCACTTTCAACAAAAGAAAAAAATTCATACAGGTTTGGAACAACTTGAGGATGGGTAAATGATGACAAAATGTTCACTTCACTGTCCCTTTAACATGCTGTCTATGTAGGCAGCTCACTAGGTTTCTGAACAGAGCAAGGTCTCCGTGAGCTCCATCTGCTGGTGATATTCAGTGAGAACAGCTGTGTTTGTGCTGATCTGAGAGCTGTATTTTCTGTAAAATCATAGAGTGACAGTTAATGGTGTACAGATGATGGTGTGCGGATATGGTGATGAAGCTCTTATGAAGCTGATCAAGATCATCTCTGAAGTGCATGTGTACTGTCTCACTATTAAATAAAAAACAGCTGAAGCTGATTTCACTGTTTCCACTGCGACTCCAATGACTGTGGGCTACTGAAACTAGGTTGACTTTTGTTTCTTTGTTTATGCTACTTTTCTTTAATGCTGTTCTTTATGCTTACACTGATCCAGAGATAACAGCTGTAATTTATGAGTATGAAGAAGCAACACAAACAAGTACATTTGTATTTTGTGTTACAAACATTTAAATGATTATAGAAGTCGTTTGAAAGTATTAGAGAACTTCATCAATCACTAACTCGAATTAAAATGACTTAATCTGAAAAAATGGTAACTAAATGGTTACTCATTTCTTTCGAGACAACAAGTGGATAGGTTAGTTATACTGTAAACAAATATTTTTCAAAGTAAATAGAACAAAGATTATTAAACTATGTTTTACACGAGCGTCTAATTTCAGTTCAATCATGACAGACCTTGGAAGATTTCAGCATGGTAATGGTTATGACCATGTTTATGTACAAACCCGATTCCAAAAAAGTTGGGACACTGTACAAATTGGGAATAAAAACAGAATGCAATGATGTGGAAGTTTCAAATTTCAATATTGTATTCAAATACAACATAGATGACATATCAAATGAAACTTTCTCTTTCAGTGCTAACTGTCATATTTAGCATCTTAACATCTTCTAACATCTTGAATTAACACTTTACTCACCAGAGACTCACCGGCATGATATTTTTGTACTCTTGTGGTTTGTTATGATATGCAGATCACGCGGAGTCCTCCAGACTAAAGCGTCGGCCGTTTTCTGTGGGTTAACCAGGGTTTGAATGATAATATGCCAGAAGAGAAGTTTTGAAGAGAGCAGCTGCATGGAGGCTTTGAAAGGAGGCTTTTGTTGGTTTCAGGTTTAGATCTTCTCTGCCCCCAGGTGCTGTCTCGCACCCTATTACTCCTGGACAGAGTTCTTCTCTGAGGCTCTTGAGAACATACCAATTTCTTTCTTCTAGTGTTTGCTTGTTGTGTTTCATTCTTTGTGGGGATCGTTTTTACTTGGATCCATATGTATATGGATGGAAAGAGTCACACTTAGTAAAATTGTTAGAGTGAGCTGCGCAAATGTTAGTGACTCTTTCGTGTAAACATGTCAGTTGCCCCAATACGCTGAAACAGATTGCACACATTCTTTCTGGATTCTGACGTCAAGCTATTTTCCACTTAAAGGTCATAACCAGCTGAAGAAAATGTACTTTCAAATTGAGAAGGGCAGTTAAAATGGAGATACACTGATGAAGTATGTGCATTGCCATGCAACTTTTTAATTGCTTGCATTTTTCGATATATGCTGTTCATTCTTAACCACCATTTGGAGGAATGGAAAATAGTTTTTCAGGGCACAGAAGCCAGGTAATTAGATGATATCAGGATTTAATGAGATTGGTTCACTGAACCAGCTAGGATGTTTTCATGCCAACAATCCAAAACCCTAAAGGCTCCAACATCTTTGCTCGTATGGTTCACCGAATAAAATCCAGGTCAACGCTATCTGCACATTCCCATCTCTGGGAGAAAGAGGAAATCTGAAACTTCCAGATCAGAGATGTAGGCAGATGTAGGCCAGACAGTTAGGCTCTGATCCAGACGGTTGAGTCATGTTCTTACAGGAATCACTGCATGCTTGATGATACATAACTGGTGATAACAAAACTGATTGCCAGATCAGACATAGTAAGTAACTGATGAGAAGTGGAGGCAAACCTAAACAAAGTAGTGATAGAGCATAATACTGGACTGGTTTAAACAAAAGTTCTGATCACTTTGACACAGTACTAGAATTAGGGTTAGCCACTGAATATTTAATATTATTTATATTAATGCAAAGTTAAATTTTGAAGCAGCATGTGTGAAATGCACTGTACAAATACCTTGCCTAATGAATACAAACTGTGTTCAAATCAAATGCGAGGAGAGCTGAATAAACTGAATTTATTCGCTAATAAATGCGTATATAGCCAGAAACAATACAAATACAAATTGATGGGCTGACATACCCCTCTTTCAGCAAGTTTATAAACTTGTATTTATTTTGTAGACAAAGCTTTGAGCTTAACTCAGGTAATACGGCAACCTTCATATTGGCAAAACTGTTGGTGTTATTGTTGTTGTTTTGCATATCACCATCACGGTACCCAGGTTAAAAAAAGTACACTTCCATAATGTGGTACCATAAAGTACCATACAATGTACCATAAATGTGGTTCCATAAAGTACACTTCCATAACACTTCCAAAGTGCTCTATTTCTGTGCACTAATTTTGCACTTAATATACTAAATATGATTATTTAGTGCTTCTTAAGATAAAATTAAGATCAACTAAGTGTACTCAACTGTGCAATTTTAGGACACCATGAATATAAACTAAAATGCGCTTTTAACCTACTATCTCTGTATTTACAAAAAATACACATTTCATACAATATTACGCTCAAGTTTACTACAAGTGGTGCATAAATATATTTTTCAGATACAGATATAGTATGTTAAAAGCGCATTTTAGTTCATATTCATGGTCCCACAAGACTTCTGATCAGGTTACCAGGCACACATTGTGCAAAAATTAAAGGGATGGTTCATCCAAAAATGAAAATTATCCCATGATTTACTCATCCTCAAGCCATCCTAGGTGTATATGACTTTATGACGAATAAAAAAAATTCCTGGCTCTTCCAAGTGTTATAATGGCAGTGAACAGCTGTTGATATTTAACAATCCAAGAGAAGTCCAATAAAGTGAGTCCTTCCATCATAAAAAGTACACACAGCTCTAAGGCCTCCTGAAGTACATTGATGCATATTAGTAAGGAAAATAACCATATCCAGTAACGAATTAGAAGTACAAAATGAAGATTTGTAAAAAAAAAAAAGTCAAGATTTAGATATAAGCCAATAGGAAATTGGTTTTCCTTTGCTGTTAGCATAACTTGGTTCTTGTAAGACTAATGTATTCTCACTGGAGCTTAAGCTACGCTTACATGCCAAGTCGTGTGCTGGATCGCCACTCTTTCGTGTATGTGCATAGTAGTAAGCGCATGTTAGAGATTACACTTTATAAAGTTTCAAATATGGATATTTTTCTTACAAAAACGTAATAATTCGCTTCAAGAGGCCTTTATTAACCCCCCTTATCCATGTGGAGCACTTTTTATGATGGATGGATGCACTTTATGGGATTACTGAATATCAACAGCCATTCACTGTCCAGTTTTTGTTTTAATCCTGTCACTAGAGAGCTTGGAAGAGCCAGGACATTATTTTCGTCTGAAAGAAGAGGGTCATATACACCTTGAGGGTGAGTAAAAAGTAGTTTTAGGTGAACTATCTCTTTAAGTTCTGGTTGGACATTTTGACACAGTAATAGAGTAGAGTTCTGACTGGACATAAGTTCTACAGTAAAAGTTTAGATGAAGTCATTCTCTTGCTCAATGGAAGACCTGAGTGTGCGATGACAATCAAGTATGCAGATAATAACATATGCATGTCAGAACAGCACCCGCTGTGAGAGCATGCTGTTATCGCGTCATGCTGTATGTGTGTTCACGTCTCGCTCTGATGGTGTTGGCGGGCAATCAGGAGCCACCAATGACAGACTATTCACAACACACATGTATATGAAACGCTGTAGTGTGTGACCGCACACCACCCTCCAGGCTCAGTGCGCTGTACCTCCCCCTCTCTCTTTCTTTTCTCTTCTCTTGCTTCTTCCCGCCTATCCAACATTTAGCCACTAATATGGAAACTTAGCAGGACCTTGAACCTCTAAACTGCATCCCTAGGGAGTCCTAAGTTTAAATGCTGGTGCGGTGCGGTTTTCCTTTTCTTTTTACTGCTCACAGGAGAGAGACAAAATAGATTTGTGAGTTTTATAACTGAATCAAGCTTTAGGAAGTAGATGGAGTTTCGTATGAAACTTATCTAACATGTTGAAGAGGAAACATCAGCTGTGGAGGATGGTCTACACGAGATAACCTTCACGTTCTTCTTCAGCAGACCCTAAGGATGAGGTCCTAGAAATGTAGCCGAGACGTCTTGGACTAAGGTGTCAGACTTTGGCTCAGACTCTTGAGGTCTTCACCTGTCTGCTCACTCGGTTGAAACGCTGAGGATGTTTCTGTTTGCAAAGCGCTGGTAAAATACTTAAAGTTGTTTCCACAGCTTTTTGAAATGACGCACAAGGATTCTCGAATCCACCGGAGGAATTCGCTCTTTAATTGTGGCTCAACTCGGAGAAGACACTCGTGCATTGGGTATGTTTGGTTTTCTACTGTGCATTATGACAGAAAACATTTTAATTGGTTCCTGTGGTTACACTTTATTTTGATTTGATTCTTTAGAAATTCTACTATAAGTAGCTATAAATGTACAGCAACTATACAGTATGTAAGAGTATTGGTAGACTGTTAGGGTTAACAGAAGAAGTTGACATGTTCTTGCAAAGATACTTAAAGTATAGTCAGTAGAATGTCTGTTGTGGAAGCAGCAAAATTAAGCAGGCAATCTACTAATACTTTAATGACTGCTAGTTGAAGTTGAAAGTTACTTATAGTCTAATGTCAAGATGTCAGATCCATTTTGTATTGGTACAAATGAAGTTATGTAGAGGCTGCTGTGTCTAAGTGTGTTATTTTGATTGCTGAAGTCAGATCAGGCAGGTCAGCTGCAGTGTGAACGGAATAACTAGAGTCGTCTGTCGCTGAGCTCTTCCATTGAATGCAGTTCAGATTGATTGCTTTGGACAGTCTCAGCAGCTCAGACAGCTGTAGTATATAGACTTTCTGCTTTGGCTGTCTCATGTTCAGATCAAAACCTGTGTTCACACAAGTTCACCCAATAATGACAATTCTGTCATCATTTGCTCACCTTCAAGTTGTTCCAAACCTGTATGAGTTTCTACTGAACACAAAAGAAGATATGTGTGAAGACTGTTGGTAGCCAAATAGTTTCTGTTTCCCCATTGACCTCCATAGTGTTTTCCCATACTATGGTACTCAATGGGGACCAGGAGGTGTTTGTTTACCAACAGTCTTCAAAATATCTTTTTTGTGTTCAATTGAAAATCATACAGGTTTGGAACCACTTGAGGGTGAATAAATGATGAAAGAATCTTCATTTTTGGGTGATCTCTTCAAGCTAATAAAAAACAAATGTAATGATATTATTAGGCACGATATTGATGAGGATATACATTTAATAAGTATATATTATATTAGGTATTGTATATACTATACTATTTGTACAAATACTGTAATAAATATTATTTTGTCTATCACTACACAATTTAAATTCTACAAATAGTTTTAATATATTTTTTATTTGATGCATTTAAAATCAATGGACTACAAAAGAGGCATTTGAGATTTACTCAGTTGACTTGGTTCTAAAGCTGTATGTGCAATATAATAAGACAATAATGATCAACTTTATTGAAATATTTCTGAAAAGGCTATACTAATTTGAAATGATTGAGCTATTTTTCTTTTGTCACATATTTTAGTTACAGTTGTTGCTGGTGCTCTCCAATGCCAGTTAAAACATGCCACCTGATGTTATTTGCATGTATTTGAGCAATGTGTACCTCGATAAGTGTTCATGCAGGGTTTAGGGTTGGTGATGATGTAAGAACAATTGCATCTTGAGTCGAGTCTGTTGTGCTGTGCAATGCAAAGCCAATGCAAATATGGGCTGTGTGTTCCATGTGTGATAGACACATGTAAACAAAAGCATTAACATTAATTACATGCTGTACATATTCTTTATTGTAATCTCTATTGATCACATTAACACTCTATTTGCATCTGTAATGCGCTGAGTGCTTTAAGATAACAAAAGCTGTGTAATAGGAGTCAGTGTTATGTGACTTTGGCCAGTTAAACTACAGCAGAGCTCTGAGCTATTTTTAGGGTCAGTGTGATTCTAAACTCCTCTGTGAACTTCAATTTCTTCCAGATGTGCAGACTTCACCGTGCACGTGAACTCAGCCTCTGTTTGAGGACACGTGTTTTAATAACACTGTTGTAAGCCTGCTGTTTTAATGAATATTGGGAAAAAAACGGTGAAAGTTTTTTATTATACTCGGTCGGGTGAGCTCGCGCTGCGGCTGAAATGATTTGATTATAAAGGGAGCACTCTTTGCTTGGTTTCTGTATATAACCTGTTCATAATTTGAATATAAGTTTTAGGTTGCACGCTGCTGTGTGCACACTGGAGTTTCAGGAGTGACAGTCATATTAAAATGCGAAAGTGAATCTGAAATTGTGAAAACTATAGCAAAGGACAAATTGATGTGCACATTAAGCCTTGCAGTGTAATTACAATATACCTTGAAATGTGTTTCTTTATTATTCTGTTATTTTTATTTGATATTTTAATGCAATGTTTACATAGGCTAGTTGAACAATATTTGAATACCACATGCTAATGTTTTAATGATTTACATATAATTATTAATAGCATTAATAATGAACTAATTCTATTAGAATTCTTCTTCTTAAGTCCTAAACGCACTTTAGTTTGTTATGTTTTCTGTGAAGATTTGGAACAACAATGCTTTGCAGTTATTATAATATATTTTATCCAGCTGGTCTATTTTTTGATTATCACATTTTTCAGACGAACTAAAAAAGTAGTTTCTCAGTCAGTGAGCCTTCGTGTCTAAGGGGGTGGTTCTTGGCCAAAATCGGCTGCAAAAGTGGGCCAGACTTTATACTGCAGTCAGAGGTCTGCCCATGTGAGACTCGTGTTTGAGGAAAACTGTCTTGGTTCTATTTGTGTTGCAGGAATTTGCATACTGCACCAAAAATATTGAATAAGAGTACAGTAAGGTAAACGTATGTTGCTTTTGATAATGAGCATATAAGGATCAATGGTGTGAAGGTGCTGTAATGATTGAACTTGGGTCACTTTGCTAACTTCAACCATACACAGGCTGTGTTTGAAACCTTGGTGCCTCACTGGCTAGCCAGTCCCTAACTGAAGTAGTGTTTTGTTTATGGTGGAATTTGTTAGGGAAATTGGTTTTGGATCGGTTGTTGAGTTGCAAACAATGTTTAGGGACAATGATTATTTCTATGGATGTAATGATTCCCTCAACTCACGATGCAATACGAAAAATGATACTAATTTCTCTAAACGATTTTATCAATTATTTTTTAACTAAATGAGATTTAAGATAGATTATTAATGAACAGGTGTCCATTTTATTATTTCTCAAACAAAATCCTGCAGAATTTCTCGACAGAGATCACTAAACTCCATGTTTGCTTGTGTTTTCAGCTCAGCAGTGCTTTTTCTAGAGAGTGTGTGTGCATGGTTGCCAGGTTGGGAAGATTAATTAAACCACTGGACATAAAATGTAATGATTTATAAAGAAAAATAGTTTGAATGTTGTAAATATGGAAACTGCATCCATGAAAGCTCGTGGAGGCTTGTTACAAATGCAAGATAAGGCAAACGAAAAAAATTTATGGTAAATAACCAGAGGGTAAATATCTCACTTAATAAATTGAGAGCAGTGGAAATTGGGACCCAGAATTGAATTACAACTTATATGAGTATAGATTTCCTTTCAGTGTCTAGTTATGCCAAAAAAGCAGGTGTGTGTTTTCTGAGAATACTTTCTCAGCGGTATTGGTCATGAAGTAGGGTTATTTAATGAACGATATATACTTTTTTATCACCTGCTCCTGTTTTTCTCTTCATCCTGATTTATTGTCTAACATGCCAGTGAACATATCATTCCTGGTAAAGCTCTATGTTCAGGTTTCTCAGGTGAACTGGTGGAAATAATTCTCCTAGCAGTTCCCAATGTGTGGCTGCCCTCCTCTGGCTGAATGCTGAATATTTGTTTTGTGTAAACTGTAAAGGATGTGATAGTTTGGTCTGAGAGTTTCAGCTATCATCAGTCCATAAATAATAGCAAGCAAAGACATTGTAATACAGAGAGAGAGAGAGAGAGATAGAGAGAGAGAGGAGAAAGAGCAGTCTTTTGGGCATTTATCGAATGTGGAAAGATTTTTGTAGGTGTGTGTGTGTGTGTGGGGGGGGGGGGCATTTTTATGTGGTTTATGAGGACACACATTTGTATAATGACATGGGTATGACATATGTATTACAAGGAGAAGGTGATTTATGAGGTGATTTATTTCAGTGTCCCCATAATTCAAAACACTTATAAATCATACAGAATTAGTTTTTTTGAGAAAGTAGAAATGCACAAAGTTTCCTGTAAGGGGTAGGTTTAGGGTTGTTGTAGTGTGATATAAAATACAGTTTGTACAGTATAAAAACCTGTACATCTATGGAGAGTCCCCGTTAACCATAAAAACCAACTGTGTGTGTGTGTGTGTGTGTGTGTGTGTGTGTGTGTGTGTGTGTGTGTGTGTGTGTGTGTGTGTGTGTGTGTGTGTGTGTGTGTGTGTGTGTGACTGAATTGTATTTGTAGTCTTGCCAGAGGTTTATTTTTCATTCAAAAGATCACTTTTGTTTAACGTTCAGAAGATACATTTTTATAAGCAAATTTCCTTTTTTTTTTTTCCTTGCAATAAGTAGGCCTATATTTGATAATTTTAATGAAAAAAATTTAACTAAAAAACAATACATTTTGCATGTAACTTCATAGATTTACATTGAAACTGGGACTGAAGTCATATCGAGCACAATGTTATTTATTGAGTTGGTGGCCCGGCAGGAAAACAATCACCCAGAACACACTGGCAACCAGTGTTGTTGTTGTTGCTAACTATAACTATTAAAAATCATTGTTTTATTTGAAATATAGTTAAAATAAAGTAAGATAAAAGGTAACTCCTCAAATAAGATGAAATATTTAAACGTAAAAAAAATAAAATTACTAAAACTATTAAAAATAATTTTGTTATTTGTACGTTAAATATAAATAAAATACTAAGTACTTAAAATAAAAAAACGTAAAAAATATTATTGAAAACTTAAACAAAAATGTTGAATTGGCAACTAAAAAACTCAAATAAGCTGAAGTATTAAAACAACTCAAATTAAAACTGAAATAAAAATAAAGAAAAACCTAAATAAAATAAAATACAAAAGTATAAAAATATATGAATAATAAATACTATAATATTATATAAATAATAGGATAACACTGCTAACTACAACCAGAATGCTCTATAAATGTACACAAAACCTAGTAAGAGCACTTTAGCAACCACATACAAAACACAGAAACCACCCATCAGTGCCCTAGAAAATACTCGGCAACAGAAAAGCATCATGCTAGAACATGATTAAAACAGTCATATTTTGAATAAACAACAATGAAACTCTCTAAAACAAGTCCCACATTAATATTTCTGATATGGGTTTTTTGACTGCCGATATCTTGGAAATCTGAGTGGTCGATGGCCGATATATAGCCGATATTATTTTATTTATTTTAATTAATATTTAAGAAATGTAAAATAATTTGAAAATGGATTATAATTATAAAATGGATAAATATACTTATACTTTAGATGACAAATACTTTTTCACAAATAAATACATATATAATAAATATAATTAAAAAGGATTAAACACTTTAACCAACAGGACACTCAGTATTCTGGGAAGTTTGTGTGCACTGGGAAGTGGGAATCATATTTTTTTAAATAAAGCCAAGGTAGCACTTATTTTACATACAGCACACAGTAAAAATGACATAAATATAACAGTGGGCAAATGCATAAAGCGCAGCATAATTTGAAATCAGTTTCAAGTTTGTCGATCGCGTGTCTCCAGCGAAGCTGATCTCTCCTCCTGTCCGCTTTCAAATCACACGACCGACCGTCACGCAGAGAACACACGATCATGCAGAATACAAATGCACACTTTATAAGATCTCACAGCTGGATTTGACTAAGTCTGCAACGTTTGTGAAATGAAATGTTCATAAAGTCATTCAAAGATTTGTTTAAATGATATAAATGCTTAGGCCTATTTGCTGAATGCTGACGGCAAATGAGAAAGTATTATAATGTTTGCCTTTCTGTTACCAATAATATAAAAGCAATCGTTATAATGCTTTTTTGTTTACATTTGAATTCATTTGATTAACAGTTATATAATTATTAGACAGATTTATACACATATTAGACAGAATTCAACAACGACAGAACAAGAGGGAGAATGTGAGCACAGTGTGTATTTGAAAAATAAAAATATCGGCCGATATATCGGTCGACCTCTAGTCAGCATCCACTTTACTGTGGCAGATTGGAAGCAAGTCTTGTCATAGATTTGGTGACGGCGCAGACAGTGTGTGAATGTGACATTAGCTGTATGAAGGGCCTGTGAGAGAGCCGCTCTTCAGACCCCTATAAGATAATATTTACCCTGATTTGAGCAGAGATCAGATTCAGTCCTGTGGGAAGTTATATCAGGGAGATGAGGGTCCTCACCCTGCCACAGATTATTCAGCTATGAATTAAATGATCCAGTTAACACTACAGCAAAATTAGGCCCCAAAAATATGTGGACACTGCAGTCACGCTTAACATGAATGTAAATACATTAGAAACCACATTTTGTTAAATGTAATCTGCACCTTCTGATGCCTTTTTGACATTTGACATGACAAAGGTGCTACAGAAAAAAATGACGTCAACGTTTTTTTGTTTGTTTGTTTTTTTTTCTCTCCAAAAGCTGTTGATTGAGCTTAACCTAACCTGGAATAGTGCACTTGTTCCTCTGACTTAAAAATCCGTGTTACGTTTTGTCTTCAAATAAAATTGAATTTAATCAAATAAAATAATTTGAACACTTAAAAAACATCTAATACCATGAGTAACACTTAAAAGTCTATTTAAAATGTAAAATATATATGTGATACATATTGAAGCACATGTAAAGTATCTGATTGTAATTTTAACTGTAGTGTGTTATTCAATATTACATTTAAAGTTAATATATTTTAAATGTACTAATCTACCATTTCATTATTACAAATATATAATTACAGTTGTCACCGATATATCAAATACATGATGTGTACATTTCAATAGAAATGTCATATTTCAGTGTATCATAAATGCTTGTTGGTACATTCAGAAATGTTTCAAAGACAACGGGATTATAAAATTGCACAAATATGAAAATAAGTCCTACTTAAGTGGGTCACAAAGCATTAAAAAGTTCAACTAATTGCATTTAATATAAATTTACACTGTACTACTTTTATATAATTGAAATGACCATGCAGTTAAGTATCTGAAAACATTAGATTCAGTTTGCACTGAAGTATATTCTTTCCATTGTAAGAACTCTTTTTCACTCTTTTTCTGACTTCTTTTTCACAAGAAATTAGTATGTGCTGTTTATGTCACTTTGATATTTTTGTAATCTAATGCAGTGACATTCATCACTTTAGTGTTTGAGACATGTATACAGGGATGTACTGTAAATGCACTTGCTTATGGCTCGCTCCAGTAAAGAGTTAATATTGAGTCAGTCATCTGGTGGTTCCGCCTTCTCCATGGGCTGTGACTCACAGTTCAGCTGCCAGTCCCACAAACACACACACACACACATATGAGGCCAGCATACTGTTGTAAACTCATGTAGCCTATACGAGTTCAGCTGTCTGAGCTGCCGGAGAGGAGCAGGAGAGAGAGAGACTGGTGCTTGGTGACTTTGGAAGTTTGTTTGTTTGTGACCTATCCTCTTATTTTACTGCAGATTTACAGACTATTAAAAAAAGACATTTTACGAGGACTAAAAGGAGTCAGTGTGATTCTAAACTGAAGAATGCGAGATGTCCAGGGGAACTCGGTCATGTCAGCATGGCTCCATGTGTTCATCGCTCAGTAACTCAGCGGTGGAAAGCATGTGTTTCAGACTACATGAGAGGAACAGCTGATTTCTGGAGGGAAACGGCAAAGGAGCGAGAGACACGGAGGGAAATATGAGTGTGCCAACTGGCTGTGTCTTTCTTCCACCCAGCGACCGCACTTTTAAAGTTTGGAACGTCAATCATTGTGGCTCCCCGTGTGCTGTCAACTGTCCGATTGACATTGTGCAGAAACGCAGGCGGTAATTTGTTTTTGTATTTTTTGCTTGTGTTGTGTATGGAAACAGTTATGCAGGTATAGTCTTTCAAAGGTTTTTCTTTAAAACTGTTAAAATACGTTTTACCTGTTCAACAGCAGCCAAGTAAGCCAATCGTAGGTTGAGTTCCACAAAAAGGGAGACACTGAGGCTCTGCGGTGCTGTCAAAATATTAGATTGAGCGGTCTGACATCAACTGCTGGTTCAACCAATAGAACATAACCTTGAAAACTCCATTCATTTTCCCCATAGGGAAATTGATTTTTAGCAATAACTGATCAACCTTTTAAAGACAGACCAGTACCATGATGATAAATGAACAAATTCAGAGTTACAGGATAAGTTTTGAGTTGACAAAACCAAACCACTCCAATCTGGCTTTGTTGATACCATGAAGCTTATCAACTTTCTCTGTCAATTCAGGCTTGATTCTGAGTTAATGGAGCGCGTGCACATGAATGTGTGACATCAGCGGCGAACAGCCAATCACAACACAGAGCAAGTGTGATTAACTTGAGCCAGCGAGATTCAAAACTCGTTTGTTAAAGGTTAAGAGATTATGAGGAATTTAAAAGCATTTCCACTGAAGTACTTGTCTATGAAAGAGGACAAATAAAGGAAATTATCTTGCTCTATCAGTTACTTTATATAGTTTATAATATATAGCGAGAGACTCGAACATGTAAGTTCACATGTAGCTAGTTTTAAAGTGTTATCTATTGATTCTACCACTTATTTATACATATGATCTGTATATATTTATATTCATTTTAAATAAATGCTTTATATTAGTTGTTAAACTAAATGTGCGTAATGGAGTAATAATAATATAAATCGTATTATAATTCTATAAATCACATGTAAATTGTAATTATCATTAAAGCCTGACAATTTAGTTGTATTTATTTTTAAGGTACTTCATAGTGGCTTGTAGGAAGGAGTGACTTTTTTATGTCAGACATGTTTCACTTTGCTCACATCTGATTGGTCCAATTTCAGTTTGAGATCTCTAACCCAGAACATAACCTGCCCCGGAGCAGGTTAGCCGTGGAGTGTAAATTACTATGGCAATGAACGCAGATTAAAAAAAGACACTTTCATGGTACATTAAACCCAAGATTGGTGCAAACTAAACTGAAACTTACCTGGCTAGCCAGCTGAACCGGCTTCACGGTACAGGCCCCTGTTTTGAGTACAGGTTGGTAACTGATTGTATATGCTTTTGTTGAACTCATCTGTTTGCCTTAATTCAAAATGTTCTAAATAATTGTGTTACATATTAGAGTTCGTAGTAAAAAAAAAAAAAAATCTATTACCCATGATGCTGTACAGAAAATTCCACCAATTATAGAGTCACAGTGAACAAAGCATGGCAAAAGAGATCTTTAGCTCCGCCCATTCCCTGCAATGACATTATCAAGCCGGTCTCCCTACGCTCTCAAAATACTTAAATATTTGTATATATATGCATATTTTTTTCATGAACCAACAACTCTGAATGAACAGTTCTATGTTTCTCTATCGATTTGAATTAATGTCATTCGCAGTGCTTCATGGGATTGTTTCTTCCCTTGTTAAATCTGTTAAGTACACAGTCTTGTACCTTTGTCTTTTTGACTGATTTCCATATACTTTTTGCTTCAAATCAAAGTTTGCAATGTTGTGATTCTCCTCATAGTTGGTTGGTTTGGTTCATGGTTTATGACACTTTAGCAAAGATTATGGGAAAAAAATACTTCCGGAAACAGTGCCGCTGAAAAGTGGGCATGCACCACTTTAGAGCAAATGTTAGGGGTGGAGCTACTTGTTTGTCTGACCAATAGCAAATAGGGGTGGGGTTAAAGGGCATATGGTAGTGTTTGGGGAAAAAAGTTTTAAATTGTTTTTGATTATCATAAAATGAAAGAGTGTTAGTCTGATTTTTGTTATGTTGGCATTTTGGGTGATTCTGTTATGCTTAATAGTGGCACATATAAGCTGAGGAAGTCGACATAGCCTGCATTAGAAAGAAATAGCAACATTTAAATCAACTGGTTTTGTTGAAATCAAAAATAGTTTAATGCCTCAGAATCATCTAAATATATTAATGTATACCCACAAAACTGGTTTTTATAGGTTAAATCAGGTAGAAATAGCTTGCACAGTTGGTAACAGTTGTATGATTTCCACAATTTACAGTGTGTATAATGCTTAACTCAGTAAGCAGATTGTTATGCATGGCAGCACAGTTTAATTATTGCTGCCAATATATTTATTATGCTTGCTGCCAGCACCATCATGACATAGAGTAAAAGTTATGTTTAGCATTCAGTTGCTAGTTTATATTTAACAGAAGCGGATTCATTTGAGGTCATTTGACATGCCTAATTTGTTGATTAACTCAGTTGTTTTAGTAGCATTTTAGTAGATATTTTATGCATAGGGATTTTATATTTAATTTGATCCTGTTTCAAATTTAGTTAAACGCTTTTTTCAAATGAATTAAGTTTTTTCAAAGACTTACTTTTTAGTTTAGTCCTTTAAAAAGTTACCAGTTTATGGATTAGCCATATTAATCCGTCTTGTTTGCATTTGAACAGATGTTCTGTCAGTCTGTGTGTGTCTCAAATAAGAACTAAAAAGTATATCCTTCATTCTCTAGTGAGCCACACATGCTGGAAATGAACTTTCACTGTCAGTGTTCATTCAGGATGTTTGTGCTTGTCATTAGCAGGTCGTGAGAGAGTGAACCTCACAAAGCCACGTACAGGTTCAACCTGAAATCAAATCATAAAATCATCAGTCATAAAATACACTACATGTATTTTTAAAAAGTATTAAGCACATTTCATTCAAAATTCTCATTAATGTCTAGACCTACTTTTTAAAAAAATATACAAATAAGTTATATGTAAATATGATTTGCTCTCTCTCTCTCTCTCTCTCTCTCTCTCTCTCTCTCTCTCTCTCTATATATATATATATATATATATATATAATTGTATTTATTTTTTACCCATTACAGTATTCAGGGATGGAATGTGCTTACCATTTCATCCTTTTATTAATTTAATTTACCATTTCATTATTATTTTAATTTTGGTATGAAATGATCTGGCAAGGTTTGCAAATATATAAAAAATATCTACACTATCATAAATGTACTGTGCTATTGTATTTCCATGTTATTCTTTGAATTTCCTTGGGTTGTGTAAATACCATCACTGAGCACAATATATGACGTATGATGTCCCAGGGGCCCTGTATATGAAGGGCCACGCTGTCACTGCCAAAGGCTTTTGTTTGGGAATAGTATAACCTGCACTCATACTGTGTGTAATGCAGATATGAAATATAATGCTGTTTCATATAGTCTCAGGTCTTTATCTCAAACACATCAACCATGCTGTCGTTTATCTCAGAGCAAATTCACGTCACTTTCAGGACTGTGCACAGCAACACAGTCTGCCGTGATCGGGCTCCGTTAGTGACCTGGAAAGAAGTGTGTGTGTGTGCACATGGAATATTTCTGAATCTACAATAAGCAGTCTTGTTTCAACATTACTTTAAAGAGATAGTCCCCCCAAAAATGTCATGTTTTTCTCCTCACGTTGTTCGAAACATGTTCAAGCTGATTGTCCATACATTGAAAGCATTTAGTGACCGCATCTGTCAGGACTGTTATAAATGATGGCTTTGACTAGTAACTTACTGGGAAAGTTACATTTGTTTAACGTATTTCTCTGCATAGAGCCATGTATGAACCATGCCAATCACTTTGCTGCGGATCTGAGCATGATTGCCATGTTCATAAAGAATATGCCTAAACAAACTAAACTAAGGGAGAAAACATGCTAGGTTCCCGAAACAAATTCTCCAAACGAGCCAGGTGTGAAAACCCCCTTAATATTTTCTTTTGAGTGTTATTTTAGCATCACATTAATATTGTGAATCAGTCTTTATATATTCTGTTTTCATTTAAAATTTGGTAAAATTTTTAAGAAAGAGTTTAGTTTTTGTGATTTTTGGTAGTTTTTTATGTAGTTTTGGTAGATTTTGTGTTATTTTATTTCATGAAGTTAATCTAAATGAAAATGAAGATGTAGCCTTGGCAGCTAGCCGAAATGAAACATTTGTATATTTTATTTAAGTTAATGTAGGGAGAGCTACATGATAAATAGTGTTTTAATCATGATCACGATTTCTGCTTCTTTCAGTTCAAGCGTAATCGTCTGTGATATTTGCCTACTGGTTATTTCTGTCAGGACCACTATCGTCAAATGATAGACACTCAGCATACAGTTTGGTTTGGCGGTATGTTCTGTTCTGGGCGAAAACTCCCTGCCCATCCATGCAGCCTGTCATGAATGAGCAGGGAGAGCAGCAATAATAGCCCCCCAAGGGTTAACAGAACAGAACCGAGCAGATATCATGAATGTACTTAATTACATTTAGTGTAACATTACTCAAGATTAGGGAGTCTGGTTCAACAGGAATGTCAGAAGCCAAGTCCTGACTGTGGCGAAAGGAGGAGTTGGGGATGGAGGAGGGTAATTTGCTCCTGAGCAAGCAAGCTGCTGAATAATACTGAATAGCGCTTATGTAGGGATGCCGTGATAGGGGTCGTATTCTTATAGGTAGATGCAAGCTTGACTCATGTGACCTGCCAGAACTAACGCTGATGCTAGATTGATTCTGAAAGTTTGAGTTTGATATTTGCGTTATCTTACATTGGTAACAAACGGCCACCAGCTTGTTTGTGGTTGCCAGAGTGTTTTCAGAGTGTAAATCCCTCAACCAGAGCGTCTACATAAATTGATACTTTTTCTGCCCAACCTGGCAACCATATGCACATGCTTTGCTCCATTTCAGAAAAGCACTGATGAGTTGAAAACATGTAAGCTGGAGTTGAGCGTTCTCTTTTGAGGTATTTGAGGTATATGTGAAAGTGCAATAATTCTGATGAAAAGTGAAAATTCTAAAATGACAGCAATTGTGATTGTATTTGTTGAGCAAAATTATCATGATTTACCATTTAACCATTATCTATTTTTTAAGTACCATTTGTTAATGGTATTAGTTTTAATTAACTATACAAACCCAGGTTTATATGGGTGTTCCTTTATCTGTTTGTGTGGCCCTATTGAGACACAAAGGACAAGTGGCTGCAGTTTTTATATTCGTTTTGGGGTGATTATTACTTAATTTGTGCAAGAAGGTGCAGCGGCCATGCTTGAATTACTCATTTATTGGAACATTTAGATTTGGGCCATATCTGCACCTCTAATCGGGTTCTGTCCATCTCGCAGAGCTCCCATCATGCACGGAGTCTTTATGACTGGCCACTGTGCACTTTAATTGGCTTTGCTCAGTAAGCGATGCGTCCTGTCCTGTCACGATCGAAGCAATGTTCTAAATAAAGACTGACTCCTAATCAGAGACCCTAGAGTCTGAGCTCTGCAATACAGCTGGTGTTCAGGTGAACGAGGGAGAAGAACTGTCCTTTATTACTGCAGACCTCTCATCGTGCTCTTCACATCAAGAGCTTATTGATCCCACCGTCTCATAAAATGAGCTCCTGGTGGGATTGGCGTCTTGTCTATCTCCAGTGCCTTGTGTTTGCCTGTTCAGAGTCACTCATGAGCAGGAAAAAAACACAGTAATGACTTTAAAAGTGTTTAAAATCATCAGCTGGAGAACAAGTGTTGTTCGGTTCATTCTTTGTTACTACATTTTACAATGTTTAATGGAGTTTATAAATATAATGTAGTCTTGTTCAAAACAATATTTTCATGCAGACTCACAAAATGTTAGGCACATAGTTTTCATATATACTGTGTATATATATATGTATATATATATATATATATATATATATATATATATATATATAATTTAGTCATGAAAAATAATAATACAAATATTCTTAATTGTTTTTAATTAATAATTATGGTTCTTATTGTCATTGTTGAAAACAATGAATTTTTCAGAATTCAGAATTTTTTTAATAACTTTGAATATTTGTAAAATATTAAAAATTTTAATAAAAAAAATGTAAAATGTACATATTCAATACATTATATTTTATGTAGGCCCACAAAATGTTAAGCACATATTTATGCAGTATATAATTCAATAAAAAATAAAACCAATTTGTTTGAATTTCATTCAAATTTGAACCAGCCTACAATTCCACATTCTGCTTGCTACCATCAAATTCAGGAACTGAAATTAAATTTGTGCACAACCCTAAATCTATTTAACTAAATGTATTTCTCCCCTCCGTTAAGATTCATATTAACTATGAGTGTTGAATTATGAAACATATAGTTCACTGGAAGCACTTATATTGATGACGACGTGGATAACTGAGAATCATCTCTACACATTGCTTCATTTGCCTTAGTTTCATGTACAGTATTTGTACAAGCAGTTTGTTTTATACCTTGAGTAAACAGTGTGTATTAACATTTTACTTCTGACTGTGTACTAATCATTCTCACGAATCTAACCCTTTACCCTGGATGATACTCATAACGAATTACCTGTGAATCTGCCTGCCCTGTATCTTACAAGTCTGACTCTATAACAATTAGGCCACGACTTTAAAACCAAAATAAATAATACCAAAAATTAAAAAGTGCAGCATTTTGCAAATATGAAGATTATAATTTACAACTATGGTAGTTTATATTATAATATGTATGTAATATTTTTAAATATGGTTATATTATATTTAGGAAATTTGGAGGAAAATGTGTATTCAATTGTAGTGAAAATAATGTTACAAAATTGTAATACTCCTAAAAAAAGGATTTATTTTCTTTATACAAAATGCAGTTTCTTATTTTTCTGTAAAGCGTGTCTGATCCTGAAGTTATCTGACATGTGTTTCTGTGGTATTCTACAAATCTGTCAGCTTTAGCATGCTGTGACTTGTCTGTTGGCAAAGAGCACGAGAGAGAGAGAGAGAGAGAGAGTGTGTGTGTGTGTGTGTGTGTGTGTGTGTGTGTGTGTGTGTGTGTGTGTGTGTGTGTGTTCAGAATACGAGATAAAGAGAAATAACTGGACGTGTTTATGGTAAAAACACTATATTAAGCTAATGCATTTCAGTTTTAGTCTCTGGATTTAAATAATTCAAGGTCTTTAAAAGAAATATCAAGTCAAACTGGTAAGTTAAAAGTAAGAAATACATATTTTTATACTTCAGGAAATATTTTTATGGTAAGGTTGTCATTGGATTTGGATTTGTGTCCAGGCTTTTTACTATAAGTCTTGAGAGTTAGAATGGCAGCCTGCTTGCGAACGCAACCAAGATCTGCTGAAAAGCACGTACTGTGGTAAGTTCATTGTTGACATTTGCACATTATACAAACTCCAGCATTTTGTCAGTCTGCTCTTCAGAGCTCTCGGTATTTTGTACTTTGCTCTTCCCTCTCTGTGGAAATATATGGATTTTGGTACACAATGCTGAATTCCTGACGTCCTGTATAGGCTGTAATTGAAAGATATTCTGACATTGTTCTCCGTATTTTATGTGTATTTTAAATCTTCTTTCCTCAAAATCACATAAATTATGTACCTGCTTGTCACGAAACTGGCTATTTTTGATTGTGTTTCTGAGACTGGCTGATAAATTATGCATGTTGACAAGTCATATTTTTGATACTTGTGTATTTTAATCTGGAAAATAGAGCATTGACTACATGTCTGTAACATTTCCTTTGATTATTAGCTAATATAAACAATCATTAAAATATATTTATTTATTTATTTAGTCATTTAGCAGATGGTTTTATCCAAAGTGACTTACAAATGAGGACATTATAGAAGCAATCAAAAAGAGCAACAACATGCAAGTGCTATTACAAGTCCTGGTTAGCCGAACGCAGTACACGTAGGAAGGTTTTTTTAAGAAAACGAGTATATAGAATATAGAAAAAAGAAACTTAGTGTTTATACACAATACTAAATACTATATTGTTTCAAGACATCTTGGATTTATCTTGTGATCAGAGTTTATCAAGATTGGCACAGTTCTCCTGAGTAATGGATCATTATTCTAATGAATCTAATGTAATATCATAACATAGTTGGCTATATAGTTAAGAAATACTGGCCAGATTTATACAGAATAAGTGTTTCTGTCTGAAGGGTTTACACGCACCACCCAAGCCAGCACTTTATGACTCTTGTCTTGTTTTTTCCTGTGGCACATTTTTTCATCCGGGTTCCCGTCTTTAAAGTGCCAAGGTCAGGCTGCAGGACCCACCAGAACAAAAAAACATAAAACAAAGAATGTGGTCGTGTTTGGCCTTTATTGTCAAAGAAGCTCCCTGTTGTTTCAGGGACAGTGTTCTTTAATGATAACATCTGTGTCTCAGTGCCAGTTCACCACTTCTCACAAATGCCTTTGTGAAGCCCAGCTGCTTACAGTCCATCCAAAACATCAGGAGGAAGGTTAACGTGAAGAGATATAGCCTAATGGATGTTTTTCCTAGAATAATATTCAAACTTTCATTTGAATCTTTTGAAGAAAAATGTGTAATTCTATAAAGGCTTGAACAAAAACGAAAGACAAAATCGCACGAACAGTGTGTGAGATACAGCCCATTCATCAATACAGATGCACATGCTTTCAAGTCATTATGGATTCAGAATTAGCCCCATTTACTCTATCAAAATATAATAAGTCATTCTGCTTTTTCACATCCCAGTCACGTTATGATTTCTGAATGGAGAAAAGCAACATTTTACCTGAGAAACTAAAAGTAGACCCTCAGGCGCTTAACCTTCACCACAGATATAAATAAACCAAAAGCAGCCCCGGCTCACTTTCTCTTCAAGTCAGTCCGAATCAGAGCAGAGAGTTCTTGAATTCAGACCTACAGACAGTCCTACAATTGAAGGCCTGTTTCTCTTCTTTTTGTGTTAACAGCTTGTGGGCCAGAGGTTTTCATTTACTGGCAATCATGAATGAAAATATGGCTGCACGATAAGTCATTTTATTATCATGATGACGATTTCTGCTTCACTTGATTTATTATGCATTATCGTATGCAATATTTGCCCACTGGTTATTTATGTTGAAAATGTTTCATTTTAATTTTGCATTTACATTATGTTGCATTGGTCACAAGTTTTTTGTGGTTGCCAGATTTATGAATTTAAATCCCCCAATTTCCTGGTTTACTTAATCATCCCAGCCTGGCAACCACACACATCTACATTACGGAAAAAAAGAATAATGAGCTGAAAATATAGAAGTTGAACTTTAACTCTTTCCATTGAGATATTCTGTTCAAATAAGTGTAATACAGCCAGTCTGTTTTCTTTCACATGGTCTTCTACACTTTTTGCTGCAACTCAATCTTTGAGGAAACCATGCAAGTTGGGAAAATTCAGTAATTCTGATGACACGTTAAAAAAAGAAAGAAAAGACAATAATCGTGATTCGTGATTTTAAAAAGATTCTCAAAATAATTTTTTTGGAGTAAAATAAATGTGATTACTGTTTAGCCATTATTGTGTAATTCTAGTATATTCATTCAGAATACATTAAAAATTAAAATCATTCTGTCTTATCATGGATAATCACAGATTTAACTAAAAAACACTTGTCCTTGCAGATGCAAGAATGGCAGTGCCTGAAATGTATTTTTTCAGTATTCCTTTAATCAAATGTCTGGCATTTTCTTCTTTTGGGCTGTCAAAATGTTCCCTCATATGATTAACTTCACCTGTCACCTGTCTCTCTGTTGCAGTTTCGATGTGGAAAATGGGTTGTCAATCGGGCGCAGTCCATTGGACCCCAGTCCGAGCTCAGGTCTGGTCCTCCAAGCCAACAGCCAGAGGCGAGAATCTTTCCTTTACCGCTCGGACTCGGATTTCGACATCTCGCCCAAGACGATGTCCAGAAACTCCTCGATGCCCACCGAGATGTGAGCTTTCAACAGGCACTAAAGCAAAATATGTCATAGTATTTTTGTCTCTGGACTGGCTCAACGGATTTTCCGATTTCCCAATTAATTATTATTTCCATCTTTCAGCATGTAGCTCTTGAGAGCAGTACATTTATTTATAAATTTTGAAAACTAAAGCATCAAATTTAAATTCATCAATGATGAATTGAAGGAAATGATTTGGTCTGTGATTGGAGGAAAATGGGTTAAAAGTGCAAGAGGGATTTGGCAACCAAAAGGAAAAGTTGTTTTAGCATCAGAGAGAAATATTACTTATGTACCAGTCAATCATTTACAATAAGACAATGAAATTGCTTTAAGAAAATAAATTCAATATTGCTATCTTGCTAAATTAGTAATTTAATCATGATTTTCCACTTCTCTTTTGCAGTCATGGGGAGGACATGATAGTAACGCCATTTGCTCAGGTTAGTTAGTTATTAATTTGGTAATCTGAGATATTATCCCTTAAATCAGAAAGTCATTGAGTCATTGAATCTACTCTGCTATTAGAATTGCATAGATAATAAAAAATAGTGCTTCACGATGCCATAGAAGAACCTTTTTTGTCTAAATGGTTTCTGTTTCACAAAAGTTTCTTTGTGGTTAAAGAAGGTTCTTCAGATTATAAAAAGGTAAGAAAGAGATGGTTCTTTAAAGAACCTTTGACTGAACGGTTCTTTGTGGAACCAAAAATGGTTCTTATGTAGCGTCGCTGTGTCAAACCTTTTAAGTATCTTTATTTTTAAGAGTGTATGGATGATTTACTGAATCCTTGACTCCCTTTATTTGATCAAATTCATACAGTAAAAAACACCATTGTGTTCAGCTGAACAGCTGTGGCTTTGTTTGGAACTTGAAAAAACTGAATATTGTGCCTAAAATTGAACACCGTATTAACTGTTTTTATTGAGCTGTTGCATAAAATCAAAATCGGGACATTTAGGAAAAACAGCACTCTTGCTTGTATGGTATTGCTAAACTATATCATATAAATATAAAACAAAAACCCATCCAGTGTAAGATAACGTTCAATGTGTAATATGTTTTTTGTGTGTGTGTGTGTGTGTGTGTGTGTGTGCGTGTGTGTGCGTGTGTGTGTACTGTAGGTTCTTGCCAGTCTGCGAACAGTGAGGGGTAACGTTGCAGCTTTAACCCACGTTCAAGATAGAAGCAACCAGTGAGTCTGTAGCCGAAACACCTTCAGACAGTCAGTGAATGGAAGGATTAAAAGGAGAACGATTTAGAACAGTTGTCACATGAAGTCTTGTACATGTAATCTTTTTCCTTCACAATAGGAGACTGTCAGGCACTACCCCTCAGGCTGCCTGTAAAACAAGCCTATCCGGTGAGTGTAAGAACATGAGCAGGTCTAGCCAAAGATAATAACTTTACCTTACTGTAGACCTCAGGCAAACGTGTATAGATGTAAATGTTTGACATCTGAGGTTGTTTGTTGCAGATGAGGCATATCAGAAACTCGCCGTCGAGACCCTTGAAGAGCTGGATTGGTGTTTGGACCAGCTGGAGACCCTGCAAACACGCCACTCTGTCAGCGATATGGCCTCCAATAAGGTATTTAAAGCAATATTTTGGTCAAAAGTGACATTTTGAATCATTTGCTCTCACAAGAAAATGAGAAGATGTATGAGCTGTTCTTATCCATGCACTGAAAATGTATTTATAATGACAAAAAAGCCACATAAACTGTCAATACAGTACAGCCTTTACACTATATTAATACACTTCTCTTGCTCACAAGTCAAATATGCCATCTGTGGAGCAGATTTTATGTCATAAAGTCTGTAGTTCATTGTTTAACTTTTTGTTGGCTCATTTAAAAGCTATTTGTTAACTATAAATATTAAAAAATAATTTAGTTTATTGAAATAAAGCTGAAATAAAATAAAATATAAATTGAAAATCTTAAGTTATTATTAGAAATGTAGCATTTGCAGCAAACTGAAACAAGATAGGTTGAAGTACTTCAATTACTCAAACAAAAATTATTAAAACTTAATAATAGAAATTCAAATTTACCTAATTCATGAAACCTAAACTAAAATTAGAATATTAATTCAATATTAATATTATATATAATAGTAATCAATACCATTTTAGTATCAATAATAATGAATAAATAATACTAAAATAATGCTGCACACATATCATATGACTTCTAAAAACAACTGAATGAGTCATATGAACAACTTCTAGTAATACATATAATATAATAGATTAAATTGCCTATTAATATGTTTTTGGTTACATAAAGATATACATTTAGATTTTAAGATATGTATGTTAATAATAACAAAATGTCAGTAACTTATAACTCCGTCTTTGAATGAAATTCCTGTTTGATGTTGTGCATGTTCCACACCCAGAGCAACAATACAAATATAGCAACAATACAAAAAAATTGCCAGCATATTTCAGTACAATGAAGAGAAACTTGGACGTAAGCAATGTTGACAGATTGGTTTCAGTTATTGCAGTGCACAAGGCCTACTGTAGTACAGTATGCTTACTAGTCAAAAGTGTGGTGTTTCATTGCAGTGCTCCATATCCATTTTATATGATGTGTTAATCAGGGTTGAAAGTCATTTTGCTGATTACATAACCCTGACATGGACTGTAGAGTCTGAATGAGTGTTTCCTCGCACAGCTTTTGGTATGGACTCAGTTCCCATGGTAACCGGGTAACAGTGTGATGAATGTTAATATTGCGCTGCAGGGCTCTGATGCCGTGTGATACACACTGGTTTTCTTCGTCTCCTGTTCATAGTTCTATTCATTGTATCCATTGTTGCTGTTGTTATTATTGCACTGAAATCAGTCCCATAAGTATATAAATGAAGTGTATTAGAGTGCATTAGTGTCCGCCCACTTTTTTTCTTGTTTCGGAAAATATTTTTCCCATAAGGATTTTAGCCATAAAGCAATGAACTAAACTAACCAGCTCCGAGGAAAATCACAATCTTACAAACTTTCATTTAAAGCAAGAAAGTATATGAAAATCAGATAAAAAGACAATGGTTGAGACTGTGTACTTAACAGCTTTAGTGAGGGAAAGAACTACAATCCTGTGAAGCAAATTAAGCAAATTAAAAATGACATTTGAAATTTGACAATTGAGAAATTTGAAACGATACATTTATCTATAGTTGTATCTATAGAAAATATATAGTTAATGTTCATTGCATAATATGCATGTCTATACAAATATTTAAAGTATTTTGAGAGCTTAGGGAGACCGACTTGATAACGCCATTTGCGGTGCTTCATGGGAGTGGGCGGAGCTAAAGATCTCATTTGGTGTCTCTTTGCTCACTGCTCTCTGATTGGTCTAATTTCAAATTCCTATTCCACATACACTGAACAAAAGTATAAACGCAACACTTTTGTCTTTGCCCCTATTTTTCGTGAGCTGAATTTAAAGATCTAAGACTTTTTCTATGTACACAAAAGGCCTCTTTCTCTCAAATATTGTTCACAAATCTGTCTAAATCTGTGTTAGTGAGCACTTCTCCTTTGCCAAGATAATCCATCCACCTCAAAGGTGTGGCATATTAAGATGCTGCTTAGACAGCATGATTATTGCACAGGTGTGCCTTAGGCTGGCCACTATAAAATGTGCAGTTTTACTGTATTGGGGGGGGGGGGGTCCGAAAACCAGTCAGTATCTGGTGTGACCACCATTTGCCTCACGCAGTGCAACACATCTCCCTCACATTGAGTTGATCAGGTTGTTGATTGTGGAATGTTGTTCCACTCCTCTTCAATGGTTGTGCGAAGTTGCTGGATATTGGCAGGAACTGGAACACGCTGTCGTATACACCGATCCAGAGCATCCCAAACATGCTCAATGGGTGACATGTCCGGTGAGTATGCTGGACTGGTATGCAAGAGCTGGGATGTTTTCAGCTTCCAGGAATTGTGTACAGATCCTTTCAACATGGGACCGTGCATTATCATGCTGGAACATGATGTGATGGTTGTGGCTGAATGGCACAACAATGGACCTCAGGATCTCGTCATGGTATCTGTGCATTCAAAATGCCATCAATAAAATGCACCTGTGTTCGTTGTCCATAACATACGCCTGCCCATACCATAACCCAACCGCCACCATGGGCCACTTGATCCACAACGTTGACATCAGCAAACCGCCCACCCACATGATGCCATACACGCTGTCTGCCATCTGCCCTGTACAGTGAAAACCGGGATTCATCCGTGAAGAAAACACCTCTCCAAAGTGCCAGACGCCATCGAATGTGAGCATTTGTCCACTCAAGTCGGTTACAACGACGAACTGCAGTCAGGTGGAGACCCTGATGAGGTAGATGAGCATGCAGATGAGCTTCTCTGAGATGGTTTCTGACAGTTTGTGCAGAACTTCTTTGGTGATGCAAACCGATTGTTGCAGCATGTTTTGCAGCATGATTGTTGCAGATTGTTTGGATGTACTGCCAAATTCTCTGAAATGCCTTTAGAGATGGCTTATGGTAGAGAAATGAACATTCAATTCATGGGCAACAGCTCTGGTGGACATTCCTGCAGTCAGCATGCCAATTGCACGCTCTCTCAAAACTTGTGTCATCTGTGGCATTATGCAGTGTGATAAAACTGCACATTTTATAGTGGCCAGCCTAAGGCACACCTGTGCAATAATCATGCTGTCTAAGCAGCATCTTAATATGCCACACCTTTGAGGTGGATGGATTATCTTGGCAAAGGAGAAGTGCTCACTAACACAGATTTAGACAGATTTGTGAACAATATTTGAGAGAAATAGGCCTATTGTGCACATAGAAAAAGTCTTAGATCTTTGAGTTCAGCTCAAGAAAAATGGGGGCAAAAACAAAAGTGTTGCATTTATCATTTTGTTCAGTGTAATTATAAAAAAAAATAAGCTGAATTAATGCAAACGGATGGGTCCAACAAAAGTACACACAATCGATTAACAACCTCGAAGCAGGTCTGTCTTTAAAGTTTTATCAGTAGTTAAAAATAAATTTCCCTATTGAGGTTTTATTTCCTAAACTCAAGAGAATATAGACTATAATGAGAATATGAATATAATGTTTCTAATGTTTTAATCATTTTATTTGTTGTGTTATTTGTAGTTTAAAAGAATGCTCAACAGGGAACTTACTCACTTGTCAGAGACCAGCCGGTCAGGAAACCAAGTGTCAGAGTTCATAGCAAGCACAATTTTACGTGAGTGACTTTACACATTTAGAAACTGGATTTATGATAACATGGTGTGTTCAGAATTAATTCAGAGAAATATATATATATTCAATCTGAATTTAGCTCAGGGCTTTTCACGTACTCTGTGTTTGTGTTGCAGAAAAACAGCACGACGTGGAGATTTTGTCAACAGCATGTAAGGAGGAGAAAAAACGCCGTCTGATGTCTCAGATAAGTGGGGTGAAAAAGCTGAGCCCCAGTCCGAGTCTCCCTCCAACACACATCCCTCGATTTGGTGTCAACACACAACACGAGAGCCTCCTGGCCGAGGTGTCCCTTCACTTCACTCTTTGTCAGTTCTACTGTAGATCAGAATTGCAAGAAATAAACTAAGAATTGCGATCACCTTTTACCAAATCACAATTGTTTTTTAAATCTCCTTAAAAAAAAATATTCCATGGTGGGAATAAAAAAAAAACAGATTTGCGAGATGTGAACTTGGAATTCAGAGGAAAATGTCAGAATTGCGGGGGAAAGTCAGAATTGTGTGCTAATATCTCACAGTTCAGATTTTTTTCTCATGAACTGCAAGAAACAAAGTCAGATTTGTTTTATTCTGTAGTGGAAACATGCTTTCATAAAAAAACACCAGTGGGTCTTAACAATTTTTTTACTCTAATTGTCCACAGCAATATTAACATATATTAATATATGTGTGTAAAATATTCTTTTTTTACTCACGTCTACCTGATCAAATCATTTAGAGCTCTTAATAACTAGAAACATGCATAATTATTATAAAAACGCCCATTGAGGTTTAAGTTTTTATTCATTTACATTCCTTTCTCAAGTCACACTTTTTAATTGAATTGAATTTGAATTTAAGTGCATTTTTATATTAGTCAAAAATCACGGTTCTTGGTTTGTTCAGTAAACAAGCAAACACTTCCCTCTGAAATAAAATAAATAAAAATGAAAAAAATTAATTTAGTTTAAATATTCATATGAAATATAGATTTATTATTCAGTTATTAAAAAAATATTTTAAATATTTGTATTAAATATCTTTGTCAAACCACTTTTTGTGAAATATTTCTATAAAGTATTTATTATATCTTTAAATTACATCAGATTCAGAGATTGATAGAGCTGTTATTATTATTGTTGTTGTTATTATTATTATTAGTGCATTGTAGTATAATGACTGACTGTATTTTTCACTCTAGGGGCTTGAGGACATTAATCGATGGGGAATCGATATTTTTAAGCTAGCAGAGTATTCTGAGAATCGACCACTGACAGTCATAATGTACACCATTTTTCAGGTAAGATTTTTGTCTAGAAATATCTCTTGACCGAAATGTTCCACTGCTTTGCTATTGTCTTTCCTACTATATATAAATACCCTTGAATAAAACTCAGCAGATACATAATAGAACTGCCAGAAGAAAAACTCATAATTCTATCATTGTTATGTAGCATTAACTGAAAATAGCTTACTTATGAACTTATTTTTTACGCTGACTTTAAATGCAGATTTACCTGATATTTGATTACTGCATGTGTCTATACTCTGTAATTCTCAGGAGCGGGATTTGCTCAAGACCTTTAAGATCCCATCGGATACCTTCTTAACTTTCCTCATGACTTTGGAGGATCACTACCACGCGGACGTGGCCTACCATAACAATATCCACGCAGCAGATGTCGTGCAGTCCACACACGTTCTTCTCTCCACACCTGCCCTAGAGGTCTGCTTGGTTGATCACACACATACATAGTGCTCATGCGAAGTGACCTCCAAACAAACCAGCATATATTTGTTTGTTTGTTTTATTTTGTTTTATGACTTTCAGGATGTGTTCACAGACCTTGAGATCATGGCTGCTCTGTTTGCGAGTGCTATTCATGATGTTGACCATCCAGGGTTGTCTAACCAGTTCCTCGTTAACTCAAGTATGACTCTATAATAACAAGCTATTAACATAGCTGCCTAATCCATTCATGTAAGCTCTGTCCCAACACAATCAATCAACACAACCAAAATTAACATTCTGGGCCAAAACCAAAAATTCAGGATGCACTGGGCCAAAAACTTTAACAATCAATCAAATTATCAAATGTATTTATTAAGCAACACTAAAAAACATTTAAACTGCACATAATTGTTTATGTCAGTTTTTTGATAACAAATAGTTTTTAAATTTTTTGTTAAAATTAGCGCTGTCAAACGATTAATCGTGATTTATCGCATCCAAAATATTTTTTTTTGTTTACATAATATATGTATGTGTACTGTTTCTATTTATTATGTATATATATAAATACACACACAAGCATGTATATATTTAAGAAAAATGTTGTGTTTATATATTAAATATATTTATATAAGAATATAAATATATAAACGTATATACATGTAAATATTTTCAAAATATATGCTGTATGTGTGTGTCTTTATATATACATAATCAATAGAAACAGTACACATACATATATTATGTAAACAAAAACTTTTATTTTGGATGCGATTAATTGTTTTACAGCAGTTTAGGTGCGCTACAGATACTGTTTTAGTGAAGTCGAATCAGTGGAAAACAGCGCTAAATAAAAGATTGATCTATAGATTTAAGAGTCCATATTAGTATCGATAAAAACACAAAATAAATTTTGTTAAAGGGATAGTTCACCCAAAAATGAAAATTACCCCCTACAGGGCATCCAAGATGTAGGTGACTTTGTTTCTTCAGTAGAACACAAACGAAGATGTTTAGCTCAAACTGTTGCAGTCTGTCAGTCATGTAATGTGACGTGCCAGAGCACGTCACATTACAATCCGATCGTTTCATGTCTTAGGACATCAATGTATCGTCACGAGCAGCAGGGTTTAATTTGGATTTGTCTGTGTATGTTTTTTTTACTCTCAAAGATTCTGTGCGCATTGACTGCCATTATATGACTGACAGACTGCAACGGTTTGAGCAAAGTCACAAAGAAATAAAGTCACCTACATCTAGGATGCCCTGGGGGTAAACAGATAAACATCACATTTTCATTTTTGGTTGAACTATCCCTTTAAACCATCACCAGCATCCACACTGTTATTTAACCACAGTGTTTAAATAAATAAGTCAAAACGCATCAAAGAAACACTAATTAAACGTCACTGATTCGTTTAATAATTTTGGCCCTCCAGAATTGTTACAAACTCCCTGTTGCCGAAATTTCAATGCATCACTACTAAAAACCCAGCGGGACCTTAGCAGATTGTTTTTCTCTTCACTCTTTCAGACTCTGAGCTCGCTCTCATGTACAATGACGCCTCAGTGTTGGAGAACCATCACTTGGCTGTGGGCTTCAAGCTTCTCCAGGAGGAGAACTGTGATATCTTCTGCAATCTCAGCAAGAAACAACGACAGTCCCTTCGACAGATGACCATAGATATGGTGAGGCTAATACGCATTTACTACGCAGCTCTCTGAAATACTTGATTCTGATTGGTCAGCCACAACATTCCGGGATGTGTTATTCGCCAGCAGCTCGGAATGTTGTGGCTGACCAGGAAAGACATGCTCATCTGAGACTGTTGGTTCTTTCACATCTCTCATATCACTCTCATTCACTTCACAAACACAACTGCCATCATCTTGCGCCTCAGTTATCGATTGTATTTACTGTAAAACAAAACCGTAGAACTTCAGTATTAATAGTAGGCCTGCGTGCGAAGTGTTCATCATGTTGCCAGAATTATTGCTTTGTACACCGTAATGGATTTAAGATAATAAACAGGTAGGAAACTCATACAGGTTTGGAACAACTTGAGGGTGAGTAAATTCCAGAATTTTAATTTTAGGTAAACTGTCCCTTTAAGGAGAACATCAAAGTGAATGGTTTATTTTACAAGCATAACCAGATGTCTGGTAGTAATGATGTATGAGCGAATGGCTGTTTCTAAATGATTCATTGAGGTAATGAGTGGTCTGTGACTCATTCGTGAGTCGTTCATTTGTGAAGCAGACTACTGCGGTGTCTCTTTTTTGTTGTATTTCAAAAAACTGAATGACACATGGAAAAAAGTCTCAAAGTTTTAACCCAGATAAAAACATATGAAGTAAACCAACCTTTCTAAAATGGCACATTTCAAAAACTGTTTTCAATGCTGCTAATGTCGTCTCTCAAGGTATTATCCACTGATATGTCCAAACACATGAATTTCCTGGCTGACCTGAAGACAATGGTGGAAACTAAAAAAGTGACCAGTCTGGGAGTCTTGCTGCTGGACAACTACTCTGACCGAATACAGGTACTGCAGTCTCACTCTAGCACATACACCACAATGCCTTACTAAACAACTCAGGTCCACTTTTGGATGGCTAGTCAACTATTTATTGGCTTTTTTCAGCCCTATATAAACTGTTAATTGTACAAAATCTTTATTTTCTTGGAAAGGTTCTTCAGAATATGGTTCACTGCGCAGACCTCAGCAACCCCACCAAGCCCCTGGAGCTCTACAGACAGTGGACAAATCGCATCATGGTGGAGCTCTTCAGACAGGGGGACCATGAGCGTGACAAGGGCATAGAAATCAGCCCCATGTGCGACAAACACACAGCTTCTGTGGAAAAATCTCAGGTATGTCTATTTTAGGGGTATGCGAGCTGGGGTTTGGGAAGGTCACAAAGGGGCGCTAGCAAAAAAAAGTGAGAGAAAAAAATACAAAGATTACAATACGTTTTTAAGGCTGACAAAGGTAATGTGTGTACTTACAATATTATTAAAATGTGTTTTCATAAGTAAATATAGATGTAAACAAAAAGTATTTTCTGATAGCTCTTTTATTAAGTCTTTGTAATATCAAATTTAATATTTTCTCACACATTAACATTAACTACATTTACTGTAATTAATGGTTATTGTTTCAATACATAAACATATAGCTGTATAAAACTGAGAGAAAAAAAGTGAAATTACAAATTTATTTTATAACTGTCAAAGTTAATATGTGCATTTAAGATGTTAATAAAATATGTTTAATATAATGACTCAACATTCACTAAATTTGATTCATGAAATAATTACATAAATAGTCCATATTTTATTATTTTATTATCAGTAGTTTTTATTTGGAAGAAAATGCTGAATTTAGTTTAGTTAATAAATAAATAAATAAACAAACAGTAGAATTTATTAATCAATTTTAATCATTTGCAAAATAACAGTATAAAATCCAGTTATTAAAAAAATTCACAGTATCATTTAATATGTTTCTCAAACTGTATGAATAGGTTTTTATAGATTACAAATATCTTGCTGAAAACTGAGAGGAAAAAAGTAAAATTTTACACAAAAAAATCAGGACTGTCAGAGATAATATATGCATTTAAGATATTGAGAAAAGATATTATGATATATTGACATTCACTTAATTTCTAAAATACTAAAATCATGAGATAAATTGTGTTTTTTTAATTGTTAAAACAAATCTGCATTTACTAAACTGTACTAATGACGACTGTGTTTTTATCACCGTTTCTTAAGGTGGGATTCATCGATTACATTGTCCATCCTCTATGGGAGACATGGGCTGATCTGGTCCATCCCGATGCTCAGGACATTCTAGATACATTGGAGGACAATCGTGAATGGTACCAGAGCATGATCCCCCGCAGCCCGTCTCCCACCCCTGAAGAGCAGGACTCTCGGGCCACGCTGGGCGTCACAGGCTCGGCCGGGGAAAAGTTCCAGTTTGAGCTGACTCTGGAGGAAGAGGACGGAGAGCTAGAGGCCGAAGAAGAGCACACAGATAAAGACCGATCAAGGACTTTGACGGACCCCATGCATGTGCAAACGTCCCCTAGCAGAGTCGATCCCATTTTAGACATCAGCGAAAGAGAACTGGGCCAAGAAACGATCAGCGTATCCATCCTGCAGTTGGAAAGTTAAGGTTAACCCAGTACTACGAGTGCCGCTTCACATGTGTTTCTTAGTTGCACTTAGGAATATTTTAGGGTTGAGCACAACAACCATACACTAAAAATGAAAAAGACATTGGTTTATCTGACCAAATGGGCCTGTATTTTAAAGCTACAATGTGTCCCAGACACAAACTTTTGCATGAGGACTGAGGTCGGAGATGTAGATGAATGTTTTCGTGGTCTCATGGAGAAACATGAGTCTTCCCTTGAGTGACTGTCCATGCCAACTGCAGAGGAGAGCTGATTTACTCATTATGAGAACTTGTTCACGCGACGCTAGGATATTTATTATCTTCAACCTTTTTAATAATGAATAACTTAATGCTTTTAACTTTTTGCCACTGAGAAATAACGCAGTTGCAGGAAATATTAAGGCAAGACACCACAGGTGAATGAAGTAAAACATATTTATATAACTAATAGCTCACCATACGTCTGCTGATTAATCACAGTACATTAATAATTAGTAGTATTATTTTGTATACAAAGTTATGTCATGTTAAAATATGTAAATCAAGCATTAATAATCACTCCATAAATCAGAAAATTTTGCCAGAATTTTTTCTTTTTTAACTCTACATGTTTTTTTTTTTTTTTACTATAAATATAAAAAGGCGATTACAGACTATAAAGCTTAGTGTATGTAAGTGATACTAAGTGAACGTTTGTGGCTCAGTGTTTAAAACAGCCTTTAAAAATATAGTTTGTGATCGAAATCTACAGACACGAAAAGATAAAGTGTAATAAATAAACACTCAAATCTGTATTTTTGCATGTTTTCTTTCCACTAGACTAAAAAAAGACGGAAGCAAAATGTAAAAAAATAACTAAATACGATGGTTTTGCTTGTAGTGTCTTGCCTTAACAGGTTAGCGATAAGATTGTGATCGTTAACAACCTCAGGATAATGTTGATTTGTTTTTAATGTAGCAAGACTCCGAAGTGCAGTCGCTAAACTATCTGTGTATAATCTTGTTTTGAACAAATAGGGAGAAAATGTCATCTAAAAGCCACATCGGGCCCATTAGCCGACCGTGCGGAGAATCCCTTTACAAGCGTCTTTGTACTGAAATACCTTTATACCTCTTGACACATTAGCACTATGTAGACATAATGATCATATCGAAAGAAACAGGGTTTGAACTGATTTATGAATAACACTCGTGAGTGAATCAGTGTTTTACTGTGGTTGACTCTGCTGTGCCCGTGTTAGAGATCGCCTCCACTGGGTGCTATCAAGAGCTGAAGTGGATCCCATATCTTTCCCAGTTTTATTGTGTGGTGATTTCAACAGGAAGTTCTGGTCTAGATCAGCACGAACAGCCCTTACTCTGAGCCAGACACGTGTCCACCTCACATTAAGGGCTGTGACTAACTGATCCTTAATATCCTGTTCTCATATTGTCATCATTTTCAGAGATCATTGCCTCGATGTATTCCATAAATATGAACCGGTTTATACACAGTCAGAATCATGCTATGGCATCGGAGGAGGAGTGTGCAATCTTTTAGATTTTAATTCGAATACTAAACTGGGATCAGAGAAAATTGTGTTTCATTATTTCATTCAAATTTCATTCTAAATTCTTCCAATGGTTGGAAATTGTGAGATTAATCACAATTATTGTTTGGGTAGTGCATATGTAATCGTGTTGGTATACATTAAGAAGATTTAATTTATTGGGGTTTGACTAGCTCTTTTTCTGACCAATCACAGATGGGGATGTTTTTGGGAAACCTGTTTGAAAAGGATTATTTTCATACGCAGTAGCCCAGAAAAGAGACACTTCATCTTTTGTTTGTTAAGAAGATGGAACCGTGACACATAATTATTTTATAATTAAAAACTATTTCCTACTTAAGAGTAGTCAGCAGTGCTGCTGAAGAGAATCTGTAGCCAGATTGATGCTAAAAGTGCCACTTCATCCAGTAGCCTTGGCCACACTCGTTCTCGGAGACCAGAGAAGCCGGCGTAGAGCCTTAAAGCACATCCCTTTAGCTTCAGTGCCATTCCAGCATAGTGTCTGTATGATATTAAAAGAACTATGTCTTCTTCTCTGTAAGAATGTGTAGTACATGTATATGTGTCCTCTGTATGTTAGTGTTTCTGACATTGTTAAAGATTTGTTTACAGGTCGAGGTCACGTTTCAGATAAAGTTGGTTTATCAGTGTGTTTCTGTTCTCTGCTGTCAGAGCCAAAAATTCAGATTGTTCTGAATTGCCAATAAAACTAAGTAAATAAATAATATGGGGTTTTAAGCAATCATTCGTAAATGAATCATTCATAAACAAATTTGGCTTTATAGCTTTGACTATGCTAACGCCAACCACATCTCTCCAGTTATTACAGACCTCTTTGGTGGTAAGTGGTGCAATAATGACGGATTCTCATTATAGAAAGCGTTTGATTGACTACAATAAATAATTATGTGTGCCCCATGATGAGTAAGCCTATATTTTTGGTCCATTTTTCTGGAAAATAAAAATGTTGGTCATTTTAAATACATATAAATTAGGTTAATTTGGTCGATCTTCAACGTCACGCTAATATAGATACTACATACAAACTAACAGGTATGAAATAAAAGCCACAAAACAAAGTTTTAATTGGTCGGGAGGTGTAACGCTGATTAAATTATCGTAATTTGCGTTCAGATTTATTTACGCAAGATGGCGCTAAAAGCGCATCGATGCAATTTCTCCCATGCACTCATGTAACATTGTTGCAATGTTTTTACTGAATAATTTACAGAATTTTTTGCAGTATAATAATAATACAATAATTTGTATTAGCCTAAATATAATAAATATATGTAATATAATAGTAAATAATAATATTTTGAGAATATATGCTTTTGTTAAGAAATGAATGCGTTGTACACTTTCAGGCAACTTAGGAGGAAAATTCACCATCAAATACATCAGTTTTTGTCAGTACAGCAAAAAAATTAAATGCTAACAGCTAGCCTACAACTAACATCAAAAAGTGTATTGTTTAAATTAAACGTAGACTAATTGTTTTATATAATTTTACATTAATGGCAATAGTAATTATACAGCATTTGCGTGCCATGGTGATTTGCTATAAGAAACATGACCAACAAAATGGGTTACATATCAATGTGGCGACAAGTACACTGACCTGCACAAATCCCTGTGTCAGCTGCTCATTTTCTGCCACCATTTTAATTGATTAATTATGAGAGACCGAAGCCACGCTCCTAAATAATGAATGATGCTGGTTTTAAAGCGTCTTGAATATTTTACGATCTGTGGGTGGGACTGCATTGTTAGCGTTAGTTATCTTAGCCGTCAATCAAAACCCTGACCCCGCCCCCTCTATGCGTCACACGTCTTTCAACGTGACGTCAAAGTGTCTGCAGGTGTTGGAAGAGGCGCAGTATTGGCGTAAGTCACGCTTAAAACGGCTTTTACGGTAAGTCAATAGCAGTAACACGCGTTTTAAATATTTGACGCTGAATAATTTGCAATCCTTACCACACATGTGTGTTTTCCGCTGGGAAAGCGGCGAAAAATGAGCGGAATATATGAAGAATAACCTTCATTTGACATGGACCTCGCGCATCCTATGCTTCTCCCCGTGAAAGACGCATCTGCCACATAGCCTTTGAAGCCTTGTCGTTACATTGCGCGATTCAAAAGATTGTTTTCCTCTTCGATTTTGTTCGATGAGAATAAAGAGTCGTTGTGTTCTTTAGCATCGTCTGAGAAGATGGTGAATCAGATGAAAATATCCTCCGCAGCAGCAGCGTTGATGTATAGGTGCTGTTTCGTATTATGTAAGGTTGCTCTGGTCTTTTTCTGGTTATAATTGTACTTGAATTGTATATATAATATGCTACCAATACCATTCATAATACTACACATGCGTTTTGTTGCGCTAGTTTTTGATATTTTCACCATCATTCAGCAAAACTGCTGTTATTAGTCATTATGTCCTGGGTGCTTCGGACTATTTTCTCTCGTTTGTGACTGTATATATTGGTTGCTTCGTTTATAAGCGTTTTAAACCAGCATAAACTGGTTTGATGGTCTTCCAAGCTGATCTTTTGGCTGATTTTTGGCTGGTTTTGATCACTTTCCAGCTTGGCCAGGCTGTGAGGCCAGCTAGACCTGCTTAGCAAACCATCTTAGACTGGTTTAAGGTGTTTTCTTTGATCTGGGTTATCTGACTGGTATGTTGAAGCCGATCAGCTTGACTGTTCTTGGACAGCGTTGCTCGAAACACACAGTGTCCAGTGCTGTAGGTCTTGATTACCCGGACTTTTGCATTATTGAGGATTTGAGTCTAATGGAAGAGAAAGGCACTCATTGGAGCAGAGTCTAATTTCTGCTGAAACCTATTTTACAATGATATTTAGCCATAAAAATGTGCTGCATCCCCCTCCCCAAGGCGGTCCAGTCTCTTTTTGTTAGGCTGAAAGAGCAGCTGGTCTAAAGGTTCGCCTCTATTTTTAGTCTGCTGAGCTCTGTTATCAGAAGATATGCTGACTTTAGGATGCTTTGGTGCTCTGCGACTCTTTCCGACTCACCAGACGCGGCGTGCTGAATCACAGATCAGCTTCCAGGGTCTCGAGGAGAAGCCTTTTTGTTGAATTTGTGCTGTGTCTGGCGGAATTTGCATCGATTGTGATGAACACGCACAGAACCAGGCCGTGGATTAAGCAAATTTAAACTTGTCAAAGTCTCTAATACAAGTTAGAACAGGAATATTCTGTTTTCTCTTCGAACATCTATGAGTTCTTTCTATCTAAAGATTGTGTTGCCCTTATCCCAGAATTTGATGCCACTCTCCAGTCCCAATGAGCCTTTTGCTAGAATCCAAATGTCTGTGTTCAGATTGCATTCTGGTTGCTTTATTGATTATGTGTAGTATATGTGGCCTCCAGTTATGCTGGGGAATCTTTTGGTAAAAATGTACTCACTGTCATGTTTATACAAACCTATATTCATGTTATTATGTGGATCACTTCAGTTTTATTGTAACTGCATGGAAATGAGCAACCTGCACATTCTTCAGAATTCTTCCTGCGTTTTTCATAACATTAAGTGGTATGACTGAAGGCATGCTAAATATCAACTGACTTTACACTCTAGAAATATAAGGTCAAGCACATTGCATTGTGGGACACCGTCTCTAACAGTCTGTTCTGTACTGTGCACAGTATGCATGCTATATAATATAAAAATAGCAAGCATATGGTAGTGTGATCACAGACTCTGATAGAAGTCTGTCATGCTGTGATAAACAGAAATGTTGAATTTATCTTTCTGTTTTATGTTTGTGTTTGAGTTAGAGAGAGGCTACTGTATGTTGTGAATGGAATGGCAGTGTTTATTTTTTAACTAAATACTATGTGTATGTAGATATATATATACTGTACTGTATATTTTGTTTCAAAAACAAAAATCTGATTTTATGATATATATACATATATACTTGGATAATAAAAATAAAAATTTATTTATTTAGTACATTTCATACATGGAATGCAACTCCAAGTAATGATGCACATGCATGCATATATTTAAGAAAAATAAGTTATGTTCGTATATTAAATGTTTACAATTAATATACATTATATGAATATAAATATATACATGGAAATATTTTCTATATATATATATATATATATATATTGTATATGTGTGTACACACACACACACATATACTATGTGAACAACAAATCTTATTTTGTATGTGATTAATCTCAATGAATCATTTGACAGCACTAATAAATATAATTTTTTGCTGTATTTCTAATTAAAATAAATGCAGATTTTGTAAGCATGAAACACTTAATTCAAAAACTTGAAATAAAAGGTACCGGCCCTAGTTTAAACAGTAGTATTTGTTTTTGGATGTCTGATAGAATAATGAATCAAGGTTGGAGGTATAAAATTGCATCTAATATTAATGACACTGAAAAGGAAAAGTCAAGTTGAGTGCGTTGTATTATGGGATACAGTAGAATACACATTATGTTTAATTGAGTACTGCACATGGTAAATATTAAAGGTCATACAGGTATTTCTGTGCATTCAAAAATATGCATGCGTTATACTGCAGAAATGGTATAATAGCATGCCGTTCCTCCATATATGTTCCAGCATGTGTACTATGACATGACTGACTTGAGACGAACATCAGTCTGGTTTGACATTTTACTTATCTGGCAGAATAAGCTTAATTGTATGGTTTGGAATGGCCAGTTAGTCCACATATGAAGTACAATCTTTCTGAGACAGCCTGATAAGATCCAAGGATCTGCCCTTGTCAGTGTGAAACGCTTGCACAGTATTTCAGCTCCTCAGCATTTTCTTTCTTTTATAGCTAAATGTGTCTGTCAGACATCCGTGAGATCTAATTATTGCTTTTCTCTTGGTCCCAATCTGGTTTTCCATGCTCTGTGGAGTCATTGCAGTACGTACAGCGTGGAAGCTCATGTTGCATTTGTCCTCCAGATCTCTTTAACTGTCACCTGCTCAACTTCAATATCCGACCTGGTACTTGTCTTACAGAAAAGAGTAATGAGTAATCAAAGTTACCCTTGGACGAATAGTTAACCCATAAATGACAAATTGCTGAGCATGCACTCTCCAAGCCATCCAAGATGTAGATAATTCCATCAGATTTGGAGAAATATAGCATTACATTACTTGCTCACCAATGGATTCCCTGAATGGGTGCCGTCAGAATGAGAGTCCAAACAGCTGACAAAAACATTACAATAATCCACAAGTAATCCACACCACGCCAGTCCATCAATTAACATCTTGAGAAGCGAAAAGCTACATGTTTAGAAGAAACAAATCCATCATTATGATGTTTTTAGCTTTAAAGTGTTGCTTCTGGCTAAAATACAAGCCCTATATCTTCCCGTGTAAAGGTCAGGAGAGAAACATGCAAAGATTAAGCAACGTTTACAAGTGAAACCCGCTCTAAACGAATGTGGAGGTAGATTTTGACGCGAGACGAAAACAGAGGATGAGCTTTTCACTGGAAAAAAACATTATTATGGATTATGGACTCATTTTGTCTGGAAGTGACTTTCTGAAGTTAAACACGTCTTGATGGATTTGTTTCTTACAAACACGCAGCTTTTAGCTTCACAAGACATTCATTGATTAACTGGGGTGGTGTGGATGATTGTGAATTTTTTTTTTTTTTTTTTTATCATCTGTTTTATCATCTTATTCTGACGGCACCCATTCACTGCAGATGATCCATTAGTCAGCAAGTTACGTGATGCAACATTTATTCAACTGTTCTGTTCAACCGTTAAATAATAAACTCATCTACATCTTGGATGGCCTGAGGGTGAGTGCATTTTCTGCAAGTTTTCATTTTGGGGTTATTTTTATTATTAAGATATTAATAGTGATTTGATGTATTTTAAACGATTATAGCCGTAAATTATATAATCCGTAATCACTGATTATAATGCTCATTACAGCAGCTCGTGTGAGCTTCAGATGGACCGTAGAATGAGTCACTCGTCACATTCTGATGGAGGTGTTAAAAATACAGTGTTTTGTATTCAGAAGGTCCCGTGCCAAATATTGATCTGACACCAAAAGGAAATGTCAGATTAATGCTATGTCCTGGCAGCCACTCCGATGTTTCATTTGGTTCTGAGTTTCTTGCCTGACTGATTTTCAGTAGCTGGTGACTCTACCGCTGCGGTTTCGTCACAAGTCTTAAGGGATGAGTGACAGATAGTGAAATGGACGAAGATTCGCTCAGCCAAAGTCAATCCAAATAAACAGAGCTTTTGCTTGGTATGTGTCATCCTCAGCAAGCTCCTAAATGTAGCCTAGTAAATCACAGTGGCTGTGTTCCAAAGCCTAGTTACCTGCCTTGCTGTCTGCTTACTACCAAAAAAAAATCTCTATTCACATGCAGCAGCTGCATGCGTCATACAAATAGTAGTATTGCAACCCTGGCATTAACTACAGTACAGGTGACTTATACAGTCAAAAAAACCTGCCTTAAAAGGGAAAGTTCACCCAAAAATGAAAATTCATTCATCATTTACTCACCCTCAAATAGTTCCAACCCTGTATGAATGTCTTTGTTCTGCTGAACACAAAGGAGGATATTTTGAAGAAAGTTTGTATTCAGGCTGTTTTGGGGCACCGTTGACTTCCATAGTAGGAAAAAACAATACTATGGAAGTCAATGGCGCCCCAGAACTGCTCAGTTTCCCACATTCTTCAGAATATCTTCCTTTATGAAATTATGCCTTTAAAATTTGAATATAATTTGAATATTGATAATATTTTAGTACAAAATTTAGTTTTTCAGCCAATTTGACAGCCCTACATTATATATGCATTTTCCTCTCAGCTTTCAGTGTTTTCTGACAGTGTTTATGGTACATTTGGGAACATAACATCTGTTTTAATCCACTATATGGCCTAAGACGTTATTAAGTACAAACATTCTCTTTTTTTCTGCATCCTCCAGATGGCTTCAGCTACAGATAACCGTTATGGACAAAAGGAGTCTTCCGAACAGAACTTTGATTACATGTTCAAAATCCTGATCATCGGGAACAGCAGCGTTGGAAAGACCAGCTTTCTGTTTCGTTATGCAGACGACTCCTTCACGCCAGCGTTTGTGAGCACGGTGGGCATCGACTTCAAGGTGAAGACCATCTACAGGAACGACAAGAGGATAAAGCTGCAGATCTGGGTGAGGTCATGGAACACATCTGTGCCAGTTTAAGGGCTTGTTGTGGTCATTGTTTAATGAAGACAAGAAGAGGTTAAAGGTGTTTTTAAATTTTTTGGATAAAAATCATAGCAGCTAGCTATTTTCTTACTGGAAGGTCCAGAGTAGGTGATTCGTTGAGTATGATTACATTCTCAGTATTACATATCAGTATTGGAAGAAGAAAAAATAATACAATATTTATTTATGATTTTTTTATTGTCACATACACAATTATACAGATTATAACCAGCAGTGAAATTTGTGCTCTGCATTTAACCCATTCAAGTGCTCACACACTTAGCGCCCGGGGAGCAGTTGGGGGTTCGGTGCCTTGCTCACCTCAAGGGTCTGACCTCAGTCGTGGACAATTCCTGCCGGAGCCGAGATTCAAACCCACAACCTCGGGTTACAAGTCCGACGCTCTATCCATTAGAGACATGACTCCGATTACATACTGATAAAAAATGTATAGCCTGAAATTCACTGTAAGTCGCTTTGGATAAAAGTTGCTTTTGCATAAATGTAATGTAAATGATTACATGGTGTTTACGTTAAGTCACTGACATTGAGGTTATTAATATTCACTGTCTCATTTCAGACTTATAAATCCCATTGAAATCTCAGAAACAGAGCTTTGGCTTAATGGACCGGCACCATCGGGACCTGCTGAGTTTAACATGTAAAATTGCAGAAAATAATTCAAATTTTGGTAGAAATGCCATAAACCTAAATATTTTAAATCAACTAATAGACCAGATCAGCCAATGAAGCCATTATGGTTTAATGGAGAAATGTGCTCAAAATTATTATTATTATTATTGAGTGCAGAAATCTTACTGGTTTCATTTGTGTATGACTGACAAATATGCATAACATTGAGTTGATTATTTTATGTTAACTTTGTGTGTAATTCGAATAATTGGACATTTTATATGCAATTGAAATACATGCATTTTAAATTCAGGCCTAAATATTTTTTGAGTGTAAAGAGAGAACTAGTCAGTAACCAACATGGCTGGGGAGGTTTGCTGATGCACTAGATGAGTGACCAATCAGAATCGTTTGTGATGTATCAGGACCCCTCCCCCAGTGCCTCAAATTTCCCTCTGGTGGAAGACAACCCTCCCCCACCCCACAGACCCAAGCAGACACACACACACACACACACACACACACACTCCCACCATCTTTACCATGGATAAAAACAATACTGTTGTGCATCATGCAGGTGAAGGTACAAAAGACATGAACATTTGGCTATATTCAGAACTGAATACTTGCTTGGCATTTACTATGCACTATAATATATTCCCTACTATATTTTTTAAATAGTATTAAATGTGTCAGACAGTGCTATATTGTCACATAACCTCAAGTGTGATTCACAGTGGTGTCCAGTTGTCATCTTAAAAATGTAAGTTAAATGCATTTTAACCCTGTAAAGCCGGACATTTTAAATAAGATTTTTATTTATTTATTGAAACAAAATACATTTAAAAAATCTAAAATTACAAAAAAAAAAAAAAAATTTGTTCACTGTCATATTTGATACAAGTCTTTATGGCGTAAACGGTATGATATAGGATAATATGGAGCTCATACTTGAGGAGGAAAAACATTTTATGATAATTTTTATAAAATTTTGTGCAGTTGCTGATATTTATATGACAAAAAAAGAAAGTTGAAATACTGGTAGCTTGTAATGTAACTCAATAAGATCTTTATATATAGTGTAACTTACATAAAATGCATATAAATAGTTGTATGTTTCCTAATAATGTCTTAGTAGGGTTAATATTTCATTGCTTAGTTTTAATGATAAAAGCTCTAGTTTCAAAACATGACATAATACAATAAAACTATAATTGATAATTTATCAAAAGCTTTATGATTATATTTGAAACTCACATTTTGAGTGATTTTTCTTATAAAGTAAGCCTAAAACGTGCTTCAGTCTTCTAAGTGTTCATCCTGAAATATTACTAACAACATAAAATATATTCTTAATAAAAATCATCAAAGATTTCAAAATGTATCTGAACCTGAAGTTGGCCATTTTTGACACGAAAAGCCTTTTACTTGCTAAAAAGTATCATTCAGAAGGCATGTAATAGTAGGTTTTTCATCGACGTTTTGATCATGTTGACGATTTAGAGGCTGTTGTGAACTCTGTTCTTCTAAAGTGTAGAAAACTCAGAAGAGAAGACCAGGAGACTTCGGATTGGATCGTCAGCAGAATTCTTTATTCTATGACATGTCATTGGTATCTGTAGTCATCGAAATCTCACTCTTAAGTAATTTTACATGGTATTTTATAGGCAGAATTGGAGGAGGGACTTTTTGGAGGTGGAGACAAACATCAAATAAAGCAAGCATCTGAGGGAGGCGTTAGTTGGTTACGGGAACTTCCCGTGGTTCAATAAACCTAACGAATCCACGTCTGGCCAGGACAAAGCCATTTGCAGAACAAAAGTTGAATCTCTCAGTAGTCTGACTCATTGAACTTACCATTATCATAGAGACAAAAGCACAGCTGTCTCAAGCTCAATGGTCAGGAAACGATCTCAAACACCTGAATTGCCTGACACTTTGTTAGTCAGGAAGTGATAAAATTTGTAATCCCACAAGGCCATGTGTTTCAAATATGATCGAGTACACTTTATAGGGTTAATCCAATTCTGTGCAAAAATGTCTCGCTCTGATCAAGTGATGTCCCAAGAGATGTTAGGAATTGCAGTTTCTATTGCTTGCAGCTAATTTTATCACACTAGAAATGAAAAGTCAAGCGCAGTTTACCATGCAGTGTGCTCTTTAGTAGTCTGCATAGTGCATGCTTTGGATTGTTGCTTAGCATGGATGCAAAATTACATTTGAACATAACGGTGATTGTTTCACATAATGCTCCGAACAGTTCAGAGACGGTGTACAGAAACTCTACGCTGGATTGCAGCATACTTGTAAAAGATGCTCATGTATAACTGTGGTATCAGAGTCAAGAGACAAACAGGCTCTGCAGTCTCACAGATCTTGTGGTATATCAATACATTCATCAGTGCTGCTCAGGAGACATCATTTTGCCCTCGTTGAGTCTTTATGGGAGTTCTAGGTTACGTTTGTTCGGATTTCGTCTGTTGATTTATCATAGAACTAGGTGGATACGTGATGTATCAATTCTTCTTTGACAACTCATAGTTCTGTCATACTAATGTTTCTCTCAGAAAGCCTTTTGTGGTTGAATCAGCTGGAGTTGCTTATATGACGTAAATATAACCAAGAAGTGAAAAACAGAAAAAAGAGCAAAAGTACAAAAGTTCAGCAAGACAAGGAGCTTGCACATGTAATGTAATACTTTATTTACCCCAAACAAGTGCAAAGTGCTCCGTGCAAACTAAAAACTGCTTTTTTTCTGTGTTCTTGCAGGATATGTTAAACAAAGATTATTGAATCTCTTCCTCCTTTTTCAGAAAGCCAGTTTGTTGTTAGTCCCTAGACATGCTTGTTTGGCCTCCTGCATAAGTCGGGCCTGTAATGACTGAATGGAGTGTGTTCATAATTAACAGGCTCATTTCTCTGGTGCAGTGATGCAGAGAACAGTTCTTTACATAGCAGATGCTCATTGGTACACCTGCTCTCAGGTTTCTTGATGGGAGGAGCTGCATGTAAAAAACCAAACCACATATAAATCCTGTTTTCCTGGTTATGTGAAAAAATATGTCATTGAAGGAATTGTCAAGGTTTTAGTACAACTTGTACAGTCGACAATATGCTGTCGTTTACTACAACATTTCAGTTTCCCCCTCAGTTTGTAATTTACATTTACATTTACATTTAGCAGAATAATTGGGTATCAGGGTATAATTATTGGGTAAATTATTGGGTATAATTAATTTTTTTATTTGTGTGATAATAGTTTTTTCAGGTTTTTATGTTTAAGTCACTAAAGCTTGCCAAAGCTGCATTTATTTGATCAAAAATCAGTAAAACAACTTTAAAGAACCATGTATTTAATATATATATATATATTGTTGAATGTAATTTATTTATGTAATCAAAGCTTCGTTTTCATCATCATTACTGCAGTCTTTAGTGTCACATGATCATTCAGAAATCCTTCTAATATGCTGATTTGTCGCTAAAGAAACTTTTATTATTATTATCAATGTTAAAAACAGATGTGCTGTTTAATATAATTGTGGAAACCGAGAAACACTACCATTCAAACGTTTGAAGTAAAAAAAAGAATAAATTAATAATTGTTTTCAGCAAAACTGCATTAAATTGATGAAAAGTGATAGTAAAAACAATTACAAAATAGTGTTTCACGTACATCTTGTTCTTTTTTCAGCATCAATAATAAGAAATATTTTAAATAATTGAACACCAATGATAAATGAGTATCAAATCAGCATATTAGAATGATTTCTGAAGATCATGTGACACTGAAGACTGGAGTAATGATGCTGAATATTCAGCTTTGCATTACAGAAATAAATTACATTCTAAAATATATTAAACTGACGGTTCTTTAAAGTAGTTTTTACAAATTTTTATCAAATAAATGCTGCCTTGGTGAGCATAAGAGACTTCTTTTAAAAAACGTTTAAAAAAATCTTAATATACTATAAATTATACTAGTATATTCTTATCTTACTGCAATGACTTGACTGATGCTAACAATCAAACATATTGTTTTTGTAAAACATTGGTATCGCATTTGTTCCTATTTCATCTTGTGCATACTGGTCTGTTCCTTCACAGGACACAGCGGGACAGGAACGCTACAGAACCATCACCACCGCCTACTACCGCGGCGCCATGGGCTTCATCCTCATGTACGACATCACCAACGAGGAGTCTTTTTCTGCAGTACAGGACTGGTGAGTGAACTAAACACGCAAAACCTGTGTGGATGAGTGGCGTAGTTCGTATACTACACAAACTCAAAACATGTGACACTTGCTGTGTTTCAATATGTGAGAAGTAAACACATGAGCTTCATCTCCAGAGCTGATTCATCTCAAGACTCACTTCAGTAGCTTAGAAAAACAAGTAGAACATCTATCGTCAAACACACACTGGATCTCAAGGTTCTTCACAACAAACTGACAAAATAAAAGTTTAGTGAAAACAATCACAGAAATGTATTGCTATTGTATACTAAAATATACTTCTAAAAGTAATAACAGTATTATTTTTAAGGGGATATTATCAAACAAGCTGTGCATTTTTTTTAATTCATGTTTTTTTTTGCAGCATTGTATTTGACAAAAAAATTAATAAAACGCACTGTTTTGTTATAAATTGTTCATTTGATTACATTTGAAATTGTTAACAATGTAATTCATTTCATGAGACATTTTTGATGATAAATTCATATTAAATAAAAATACAATGGAACACAGGATTTAGAAAAATAAGAAAAGAAACGGGGCTTCTAATTAAAAGGTACTATTCTGTGCTACTCTGAGTTTTTCAAGTCAAATCACCTTTATTTATATAGCGCTTTATACAATAAAGATTGTCAAAGCAACTTTACAAATTACAAATAGTGTCTGTGTAATCAAACTTACAATATTGCCAGGAATTTTGTGAAATTAAGTGTCCCCAACTAAGCAAGCCAAAGGCAACAGTGCCAAGGAACCAAAGCTCCATCGGTATCAACTATGCATGTTAGTTTTGTGAATTGGTATGTTTCATCATGCCGTGAAGAAATATAGGGAGGAGTATCATCAGCATAAACGTGAAGGGTAACACCATGTTTCCTGATGATATCTCCCAAGGGTAACATGTAAAGCAACGGTCCTGGTACTATGCCTTGTGGTATCCCATACTGCACTTGTCATCGATATGTTACTTCTTTCACTGCTAGGAATTTATGATGGTCAGATAAGTATGATTTGAACCATGCCAAAGCAATTCCACTAATGCCAAGTTTCTAGTCCATTCAAAAGAATGTTGTGGTCTATTGTGTCAACGCTAAGATCTAGTAACACTAAAGGGGGTCGCACACCGAACGAGAAGCGCAGTGCCGCCCAGCGCCGCGTCTAGGACAAGGTATCGCACACCAGGCGCGCACATTCTATACTAATAAATGACCTAAAGTGTGTTGTAACGGTTGTGTCCTGGTATATCCAGAAGGTAGCAACCGACGACAGTGAATGTAATCACGACAGACAATTGTTACATAGGCCTAAACTGTAATATTTTGTGTATGTAAAAATGTCTCAAGAGAAATATAAAACATTAAAAGTATTACGTTTATCATACATTTAATTGTATATGTTTAAATTTTATTCAAGCTGTAAAACTAATTTGTACAGTATTTTGCAGCAGTGGTATCTTGGTATAATGTATTAACAACGGTTTGAGACAAATATGATGTTATTTAATATAAAACAATGCAGATGGCACTCTGTGGCGCGGCAGGAATTTGAACAGCGTCCGGAGTCGTTGCTGAATGCTGCGGACAGATGACGAATGACGCCGTGGGTGTGCATACACACATAGAAAACAATGTGTTCGAATTTTAAAGACATGGCGCGACACGACACGGCGCTGCGGTTCTCGTTCGGTGTGCGACCCCCTTAACAGAGAGATACAACCATGATTTGGATGATAAAAGCAGGTCATTTGTTACTCTAACGAGAGCAGGCTCAGTCCTAGGATACGGTCTAAATCCTGACTGGAAATCCTCTCAGATACCATTTGTCTCTAAGAAGAAACATAGGTGTTAGGATACTGCCTTTTCTAGTATCTTTGACAGAAGAGAGAAATTTGAGATTTTTGAAAATTATGAACAAACAAGTTATGTATACGTTTATTCTCAAGTTCTAACAAACATATGGAAAGCATCTTCTTTCCAACTAATGGTAACTGAATATAGATATTGCATGATATGGAAGAAAAACACTGTGATAATAAAGCTCAGCCTTAGAGAAAAGTTTAACAAGCAAACTTTAATCAAATCTGACTGTCTCTGGCAGGTCCACACAGATTAAGACGTACTCGTGGGATAATGCCCAGGTGCTACTTGTGGGCAACAAGTGTGACATGGATGATGAGAGGGTGGTGGCCTCTGAGAGGGGACGACAGCTCTCCGAGCATCTTGGTAAGTCTTGTTTGCCAGTTGGCACAATATATTTTGATATTCACAGCTATAGTTTCAAATATACTTTCAGGTAAGAGTCTCATATTTAAGGAAATACTATTTGGTGTTAGGTACTACGTTTTCCAAAATATGTCATGTTTTTCATCATCTGAAAAGTGCTGGAACTTTTTCATACACAGTATGTACAATATTTGAATTTGTCTTTAGTCATTTATATAGGTCCGGATAAAGAAGAAAGCGGGTATTAAAAATTACTGGCCCAAATACATTTTCTAAACTGTGAAATTGAGAAATTCTAAAAATAAATGAACCATATAAGCAGTGTTTTGCATGCCGTTTGGAGCTTGCAGTCAATGAAGCCAAATGTTTAGTGATAGTTTAACATGCCTGAATGAATAACAACACATATTGTCATAACGCAAATCTGTCTTTATCATAAGCAAGTCTAAAGCACAACCATTTAAATCAGACTGTGCTTTGCTGTTTGGTGATCATGCTACAACAAACCATGATTACAGTATCAAATCGCTGTGTCAGAGCCAGAGGTAAATATATTCAGGTTCCAACTTTGGAAATATATTCGAATATATTCAGGTTTTTCACTTTGAGAAAATCAATGCAGATGGTGATCATGTGAGATTGAATCTGCGCTGTGCCTGAGCAAATTAAGATTTAGAGATGACTGTATTATATACGCAATATAATGCTGAAAATAATGTCAAATAAAGCTATATCAGTGAATACTTTATATTTTTACAGTGTATGGAGTGATAATGCCTGATAAGAAATGTTTTCATCAGTAAATGTATAGTAGCAGATGGCACATCCTGCCATTACAAAAAAACTCTCTCTCTCTGTATGTGTGTGTGTGTGTGTGTGTGTGTGTGTGTGTGTGTGTGTGTATATATATATATAATGTGTAGTGTGTGTGTATACAGACCACTCTTGTTCTGGTATTTATTTTTAAAAAGACCCTCGTACACTAGTGTTCTCCATTCTTATTTTATTATATCTATTTATTTTTAATTATTATAAAAAATTATAATAACTTGACCCTCTATCATTGCCTATCTACATTTTATTATTCTTATTTAAAAAAAACACTGTGACTTGTCACAAAACCCATATATATGTTTAACTGCTTTCATTGTCCTCATTTGTAAGTTGGTTTGGATAAAAACATCTGTTAAATGATTAAATGTAAATGACATAGCGTGCATAGTCACAAAGTGACATACATGTTAAAAGGTGGATAAAATATTTGTAATATGGTCTGAAACTTCTGGAAAAGTATGGACTTTTTATAAATAAAATGTGTGAACGTGCAGCTATTGTAGGCAGCTCACTGGGTTTTTAGAACAAGGCCTTGGTCTTGACTTGGTTTCTTCTTTTATTCACAGGTTTTGATTTTTTTGAGGCCAGTGCCAAGGACAACATTAACGTTAAGCAAACCTTTGAGCGGCTGGTAGACATAATCTGCGAGAAAATGTCAGAGAGCCTGGATGCCGGCGATCCTGCAGTGACGGGAGCCAAACAGGGGCCACAGCTCACGGAGCAGCCCACCGCTCCGCACCAGGACTGCGCCTGCTGAAAATCCCACGGCTCTATCTGCACTGCCTTGCACCAACACACAAAAACCACCCGTTTAGGTATTTAAAAAGAACAAGAAACATAAAACCCTCAGTTCCCATACTGCCTTCTCTGGCCACACCCTCTAGCCCCTCCCCCTCCTCTCCAAATACTTTTGACATCTCAAACTTTAATGATTTTATTCAACATGCAATCCATTCAGTTTTAAAAGGAAAGCGATAGAGCACTTTAAAAGGGATAGATATTTACCTAAAAATGAAAATTCTGTCATTGTTTGCTCCATGTTGTTCCACATCTGTATGAGAATTGTAGTCTCGCGTAGCCAGACCTGGAATATATAGCTGTTTGACCGATATGTCAAACAACCAATCACAGTTCGTTTCGTTCAGCGTCACGTTTCGAGCGTGGAAATGTCGCCACAAAAACAAACCGGTGTGTGAAACTCTCGGATGTATTTTAAAGATTCAATGCTGCAAACTTTAAATATTTCACATACTTTTGAAAATCAGGCGTTCAATCTATCCTGCTAAGCATTCGCCGTCACAGTTGTAAACTCAACGGCTTTCTTCTTTCGCGAGGGAGTTTGGCGCCATGTCATCATTGTTACCAGACGAAACGTTAAAGAACGCGACACACACGTCTCCCGGAAATCCTGTATAATTCAACCAATCCGACGATGACTAAGGCACTACTGAAGTGTTTCCAGATAAGTGTACCATATACATGAGACTTTTAGTCAACGGTCCGAGCGTGACGTCTGAGGCTGAGACTATGACAATTGAACACAAAGAACAATTGAAAAAATGTTGAACCAAACAGTTGCTGGTCTTTATTTACTCCTATAGTATGGAAAAAACAACTGTTTGGTGACCAACGTTCTTTAAAATATCTTCTTTTGTGTTCAGCAGACAAAAGAAACTCAGACGGGTTTGGAACAACTTAAATGATTTCTGTCAAAAATAATGACAGAATTTTTATTTTTAGGTGAACTATCCCTTTAAGGGTTTGATTAGGCATGAAATTATGATTAAGCCCACATTATATTTTAAAGACTTTATAATTAGGCCTAAATTGAAATTTTAGGAGTGTGTATTATTAGGCCTTAGTTTGGCAAAGTTTTCGATGCCTTCATTTTACTTCATATTTTAATATTTTCATCTTCTACTCTTGCATAATCTTAAATTATTTATGAACAAATAAAAAAGCGATATGGACAGATATTTCGGTATATTTATTCCAAAAAGTGTACATAATAAATACAGTTTAGTATTTAAATAATACAGTTAGAAATATATATCTAAAACGTTTTTGTTATTATAATTTTTTTAATTCTGAGAAATATAAAGAAAGTTAGAGAAGTCAATGCTGTTTTCATGATAATTCTTTCTTGCTTATTTGTATCTGTGACATTGTATCTTGTGCACTGCCTTGCCTCATGTCATTTCAGTCCCGGGACTGAAAGCCAGATATCATACACAAACATTCCTTAATGTAAATTTGCATGGAAGGAAATAAAGCCATTTAGGCAAATAGTGGTAGTATTCCTTTCTCAATGCTTCGTTAGATCTAGTCAAGTGTATTTCTTGTCAAAATCCAAGTTTGATTTGCGGCCATGCGTTTTCTTATTTCATTATAGCAGCAGAGCCATAAGCTCGACCTATTTACTATCAACAATACTATTATACGCTCTCAATAATTAGCAAAGGTTACTGAGATTTTGACTGGCATTTCCCATAATGACTTCTTGGACTGGCGTGTCCTGTGAAAGATTTTACGTGGCTACCAGGCCTGCAACTATAATGCAAAAATCAGTTTGCAAAAAAAAAAAAAACAGCCCATGATAAGTATTAATGTTTACATGTGCAAGATTCCTGCATCTTTGTTTTGCTATTCTGTCTTCCTTTAGTGAAAACTTACTGTACATACATTGAGTCTTTGGTTTTATGTGTGGACTGTGTTGTATCGATTATGGGCTTTAAAAAAATCTAGGTGATATAAAAAAAAATATATATATATATATAAAGAGGAATTAAAGGATGTTCTTTACCTGCTGTTGTGTATGCCTGCTTGTGAATGAATGTCACTTTATTACCGAGCAATATTGAAGAAAATACCTTTTCACGTGTTGCAGATTATTTATAATTTTAACAGAACATTTCCGTAGGATGGAATGGAAATGTGATTAAGTAATTCTAGTTGCAAAGTACTGTTGTAAACCAAAGCAGGCAGATAGACTGACAGTAACGTCTACTGTTGGAGCAGGTTTGCTGTAATTCAAAAGCCTGACTGTTTGTGGCAAATGCTGTTTATTTCAAACTGGAAAACAAGTTGAAATTTATTGTACATGTCAGCAGAGCCATTGCTACATCCATGAGGCCTGGGACGAGTTGTTTGTAGGTGGGTCCCCACTCTTTTTGGCCTAATAAGCAGATTATATTCAGTAGATAGAAGACCTTAGTGAGCCCCATGCATATCAGAAATGAGAAGAGTTTGAATCTTTATTAACATCACAGCTCATTATGTAAGGTATCTGATCCACATTCAGATCAGTTTATCGTGACTAAGACTTTGTTCTCCATTTCCTACATTTTTAGGTTTATTTGTATTCATGCTTTCCGTTGTGATTTTCTTCTTCTGATAGTCTAGTGTAATGTACAAGGAAAAACACATATGCAGTAGTAAATGTACTGTATTTACAATAAGGGGTTTGGTGTCAAAGTATCCAGTGGTGAAATTTACCAAATCAACTGTCTATGTTGTGAAAATGACTGAACTTATAACAAAATAAAGTTTGTGCCGTTTACTTGAGACTGTTGGAATTTTTTCCCTGTTTTTCTGAGTTTGTTTTAGACGCCATGTTGGATTTAACGCGGATGAAAACGAGGCTGAGGAAAGGTCATAGATCACGTAATTTTCACAACTTTTAAAACTATTGTATGGAGTTTTTGTTTACTGAAAGAGTCTTAAAGACGTTTCGTCAGCTGAGCAAGCAGCAAACATCAGTTACGATGCATGGAACGCTCTGTAGTTCTATACAGTTCCAGAACTTCGTTTTCACTCCACAAAAAAACGCGCCATAAATATGGCGCTAGCCTGACTAAGGTCATCGAAAATGAATACTTCTCTATGCCATTTCATTGACAAAACAACCACAAGAGGGAACACTTGAGATAGACTCAACTATCAGCGTTGACCTAATTATAGCAACAGTGTTGCCAGATAAGATGGACGATTTCCCGCCCAAAAGCTCAGAAAAGCCCGCCCACAATTTGAACTGTCAAAATAATGTGATAGAATTTAAATCAAGGTTGACAAGCCATTTTTTAACTCATTAAAACAAAATAAAGACAACAAATATACATATAATGCTAGATACATTTCCCATACGTGGATCAAATTGGGGAAAATACATTAAGATGTTACCAAATAAGATTTAAACATGCAAGCAGACACTGTCAAAACGGCAATCAAAAAAATGAACCGATACCCTCGGAAACAAAACAAAACACATGCATCATTTCCAATGTCAACAAGCTGAATTTAAATCCAAAAGTGCCCAATATAAGTGATCGGAATAAGCAACGTAATTAGGTATTTCAGACTTGTTTATGCACAAACCATGAGTCAAAACGGTCTCATTCGTTGATGCATACTGTATGATAATCCAACATAACAAATAACAATAATGCGCTTAACTTCGTGTCGCTCTATATTTTCACAGAACTAGGGAAAGTATTATTTTTGTTGTTAAGTTCATATTGAACATAATACAGAACTTTGCACAGTCAAAACTAACCAGCATCTTTCAAGGATCTGGACAGTTTAAAAGATAAAAGACAGGATCGTATATAAATAGATTTTGATTAAATAATTAAACTGAGCTCTGATTTCGGAGCTGCAGTGATCGAGCCTCCTGTCATCTATCTCTCAACAAGTGTAGGCCTAATTCACGTTTTGAGAGTTAAAACACTCTCCACTCTTTACCATGAAACGTATTTAAGCATCATGCTCATCACTCATATCGTTACACATTCAAAATCAGATCCGTCATCGCGCTCGTGAATCATCACGTCTGCCTGCTGATCGTGATTGGCTAAAAGTGCGGCCGCGACGTCGACATCAGCACCAGTCGTGTTTGCAGTGTGTGTGTGTTTAGTAACGTCGTGATGACCAATTGGATGCAGAATATGCACACTTGGGCTTGTATGTTGACATATTAGCCTATATCATTTATGTTTGAAAACGTCTCGGGTTACTCGCGTAACCCTTGTTCTCTGAATAGGGAACGAGACGCTGCGTAGCTTTTACGCTTCGGGAACGCCCACTGCGTGACCGAGTCTGAGCCCATATAGAATCACTCCAATTCATTGGCTGATGGCGCGACGCCATCTCTGACGCAATGACGTCGTCAGGTCATACTGGCGAACGCGCCATCCACTCCTCAGATTTCTCTGCCGAAAAGAACCCTGTCGGCAGCGTGAGGAGCTTGGCAGCATACGCAGCGTCTCGTTCCCTATTCAGAGAACAAGGGTTACGCGAGTAACCCGAGACGTTCTCTTTCATAGGTAACTCTACGCTGCGTAGCTTTTACGCTTCGGGAACCAAACACGCCAAGCTGAAAAACGCTGCCTATCTGGCCCAATAATGAACCAACAACATACGGTCAGTTCAAACAGACAAAATCTGGGAACCTGGAGCCGTATCAATGTCAAGGTTGTAAAACCTGACAAAGGTGTGCGGAGAGGACCATCCTGCCGCAACACAAATATCCTCCAGGGGTACCCCTCTAAAAAGAGCTTGAGAGGAGGCTACGCCCCTAGTAGAATGCGCCCGAAGACTAAGAGGTGAAGGGAGTTTCCGCGCCTCGTAAGCCAGCGAAATGGCGTCTCTCACCCAGTGAGAATCCTCTGCTTTGACGTGGCAAGCCCGCGGCGAACAGCACCAAAACAGATCAATAACTGGGGAGATTTTCTCCAAACCTTGGAGTGATCCACATACAGCTTCAATGCCCTGACCGGGCAGAGCATGTGGAGTTTCTCATCCTCACTTGGAGCAAAGGGAGGGGGATGGAAAGAGTGAAGCGTGACCACCTGAGATCGAAACGATGTGGACAAGACCTTGGGAAGGTAACCCGGCCTAGGCCGCAGGGTAACTTGACTAGACCCGGGGCAAAGTCCATACATGTCTCACTAACAGAGAAAGCCTGCAGATCTCCAACTCTTTTCAGTGACGTAAGCGCCAGCAAAAGAACAACCTTAAGAGTCAGTATCCGGTCCGAAGCTGACTCTAAGGGCTCGAAAGGTGCCGTCACTAGTCCTTTGAGGACGACTGATAAGTCCCAAGAAGGAACTGCCGTGGGGCGAACCGGCCTAAGGCGTCTGACCCCACGCATAAAGGCGGAGACCATCCGATGTCTCCCCAAGGGGATCTCATCCAGCTCTCTTCGAGCCGCAATGGCCGCTACATAAACCCTAAGGGTGGTAGCAGCCGCCCCCGCTGTTAGCCTTTCTTGCAAAAAACTCCAGCACTGGACCAACAGGGCAGTTAACTGGGTCAATTGCACGAGTCAAACACCAAGACTCAAAAACTCCCCACTTGGAAGAGTACAGCTTCCTAGTAGCGGGGGCTCTGGCACTGGCTATGGTTTCCTGAACTTCGGCAGGCAAATCATCAATCACAGCCCTTGGCCCTGTATGGGCCATACCCACAACTTCCAGAGCTCTGGTTGAGGATGCCAGATCTAGCCCTGAAGCTGAGACAGTAAGTCCCGTCTGATCGGAATCTCCCAAGGAGGCCGATACAAGAGGGGAGTTAGTTCCGAGAACCAGGTCTGGGAGTCTGCATAGTACTGCCGGAATCAGCTTTATTGGCGGAAAACGCGCACAGACTGACATTCGGCCATGGGTGGGCGAACGCATCTATGCCCAGAGTCGTCGGGAAACTCAGGGAGAACCAGAGCGGGCACTGGGATGACTCTTGAGAAACAAAGAGGTCCACCTCTGCTTTGCCAAACAGATCCCAGATCTGGGATACCGTCTGACGGTTCAACATCCATTCCCCCGGCCTGAGCTTCTGTCTCGACAGAAAAACGGCCGCCAGGTTCAGTACTCCCGGAACGTGAACCGCCCTCAAAGAGAGGAACTTGTCTTGGGACAAAAGGAGAAGATGGCGCGCAAGCCTGCCCAGGGTGCGCGACCGTGAACCTCCTTGGCGGTTTATGTGGGACACAACCGCCATATTGTCCGTCCTGACTATGATATGATACCCCCCGAGAACGAGGAGAAAATACTTCAAAGCCAGGAAGACAGCCCTGAGTTCCAGGCAGTTTATATCCCAAAAGAGGAACTCTTCTTTCCACTGCCCGCTCGCCGGTCTGCCTTTGAAGACCGCGCCCCAGCCTGTCATTGATGCGTCCGTCGTGATCATATGGCGACGGTGGATCGCACCCATTCTCACCCGCTCCGGAGAAAGACGGGGTCTCGCCACATTAAAAGGGGTCGAAAGCAACTGCGCGACACCCTGATCAGGCGAGTAGCTGGTACAGTGGGGTGTAACCTCAGCTCTTTCATCCACCAAAGGAACGGCCTCATGTGAAGCAACCCTAGGGGCAACACAGGGGAGGCCGCTGCCATGAGGCCCAACAGCCTGCGGCAGGCACCTACAGAGACATGATGGCCTAGCTTGAAGCGGGCCAGACATGCTGTAAGATCGGGTATCCGGACAGGAGCCAAACGGGCCTGCATCTGAACGGAATCCAAACTAACCCCTAGAAATACGGTTGGCTGAGATGGGAGGAGCACACTCTTCTTGGCGTTGCTCCTGAGGCCAAGAGAATGGATGTGGCCGAGAACGATATCCCTGTGACGACTCACTAGCTCCCTGGCGTGAGCCAGAATGAGCCAGTCGTCCAGATAGTTCAGTACACGAATGCCCTGGAGCCTAAAAGGGGCCAGTGCAACATCCATGCATTTCGTAAATGTTCTCGGCGCCAAGCCAGGCCGAAGGGCAGGACCTTGTATTGGTAAGCCTCCCTCCAAAGGCAAACCGAAGTTGAAAGACCATGTGAAATACGCATCCTTCAGGTCGATGGTGACAAACCAGTCCCCTTCCTGGACCTGAGACATGATGGTTTTTATCATCAGCATCTTTAACTTCCCTTTGTAGAGGGAAAAATTTAAACACCGTAGATCCAGAATGGGTCTCAGGCCGCCGTCCCCCTTCGGCTGAAGAACCCTCGTTCGATGTCCGACTGCGGTATTTCCTCTATCGCTCCTTTCTGTAGGAGGGAGGAAAGCTATAGCTGTAGAACAGAAGCCTTGGAGGCGCTGTTTACTTCCGTCAGTTGAACCCCGTCGAGGCGGGGGGGATATTCCCCAAACTGAAGTGTGTGGCCGGACCGAATCGTGAGCAGCGGCACCCTCCGCCACGAAGGAGAGCCCTTGGCGTCCTTGTCCGGGTTGATGGAGTGTGAAGTGCTGGACTGACAGGTGGCCAGCACGGGGTCCGAACGCTGCAGGGGAGAATTGACTGTGTCCCCGCACGCGCGGCCCGACAGTGGCGAAACGACGGACTGTAGCGGGGGAAAGACAACGCGTCCCCCAACTGCCAGACCGAGAATAAATGAGGATGAACTCGTTCCGCACGCAAAGCCCCTAGGGGTGGCTGTGACGGTTTTGAGTGAGGAGAACACGTTTGAAGCGGGCAGAAATGCTTTTGCGGTCTGACCTCACCTCGTAGCGATGAAACGGCTCTCCTGTGAGGTTTAGCCACAAGTGTAAGGTTGGCCATCGTATGGAGGGCTGGGAAACAGATAATCCTGCGTGAATTCAACCGGTGAATTCGCACGCACATGCTCTGGTGAGGGAGGGAGAGAAAGGCGAGGTCTGTCTGCTCACTCGCCTTCTCCTCGAGCTAAACATCCAAACCTCAGGTCACGGAATCACGAGAGGCCGCGGATTCATGCGAAGCCGCGGAGGCCTCCGGAACGCGGCGGGGAAAGAAAATGGATGACTCCTTTTCACACACCTCAAGCCGAGAGCGGAGGGTTATGAGACGGAGATTCTCACAAAATTATATTCAAATCCCAAAAACCGCATGCATAAACCCCAAAGATATAATTTACTTATCTGTGCGGGTCATAGCGAGCGATGAATCGCGCACACGGCATGGCGGTATAGCCCTGCTCCACCGAGCCCACGAGGTTGGTGAAGTCAGTGGCCACCGCGTTAGTAAGGCGGGAAGAAAAAGGCTGTTTCCAGGATCTGTAAATCTCCTGATGCAGATCACCGAAAAACGTCAGCTTCCTCCGCTCATTTTGGAATTTACACCGCTAAGAAACCGCTGGTCGAGTTTCGAAGAGCGAGACTCGCGGAGCTCGTCCAGCGAGAGCTTCTCAGTGGCGCGCGAAGCACGTCCACGAGCTCAGAATAGGCCGGTGAAGGCCGCGCCTCCTGACCGCTAAGCGGTAGCGCATCTGCTAAACTAGGCCCGAAATCCTCGGAGTCGGAGGCCGCAGTTAGCAGAACATCATCTATCCCGAAGGAAACAGTATCATGTGCCCTCGGGCTAGGAAACAGATAATCCTGCGTGAATTCAACCGGTGAATTCGCGCGCACATACTCTGGTGAGGGAGGGAGAGAAAAGGCGAGGCCTGTCTGCTCACTCTCCGTCTCCTCGAGCTAAACATCCGAACCCCAGGTCGCGGATTCACGAGAGGCCGCGGATTCACGAGAAGCCGCAGAGCCTCCGGAGCGCGACGGGGAAAGAAATGGATGACTCCTTTAACATAATTTTACTTATCTGTGCGGGTCATAGCGAGCGATGAAACGCGCGCACAGCGGTTGACAACGACGATATTCCATGGCACTTCACCGCGAGGAGAACAAAGTTCCACTGAGGCAGTCGCCGAAGTGCAAACGGATAATCGCAAAGGTAGTTCTGGGTCAGAAATCGCAACAACGAAGGGCAATGTGACCGCTTCGTGAAGGCAGAGAAATCTGAGGAGTGGATGGCGCGTTCGCCAGTATGACCTGATGACGTCATTGCGTCAGAGATGGCGTCGCGCCATCAGCCAATGAATTGGCGTGATTCTATATGGGCTCAGACTCGGTCACGCAGTGGGCGTTCCCGAAGCAGTAAAAGCTACGCAGCGTAGAGTTACCTATGAAAGAGAACATATATCATTTATGTTTGAAAACCGCCAAACTGACCCCAAACCATCCCAAATTGTGTCCACCGGCCCAAGCTAATATTTACCCGCAGAATCAAATTCAAAACCGCCAAGTTAGACGGGAACCCGCCCAATCTGGCAACGCTCCCAACCAGGAACTCGATGAAGGCCGAATCAGCTGTTGTCATGGTAACAGTATAAGTCCATACAAGAAAACGTCACTGATTGGCTGGAAGGAAAAATGCTGAGGGTAATCATATTTCTGAAGTTATGCTGAATTGGTTCAGGCCAGTTAAAATATATATATAATTGCAGGAAAAAAAAGTTTATAAAACAATTGACGCTTCTAAGAACCTTTTTTTAATCCAGTTTTGCAATTGTATACCATTTTGGAACAACTTGAAGGTGACTAAAAGATGACATTTTTCCATTTTGAATGAATTAACTATCCCTGTAATGCAGAGATGAATCTCGGCAGCCCATTTTTATGTTGGCTTTACAAATAGATAGTGTACATTTCAAGACCTTAGTTTTGGAGTTGTGTAGATGGTAAAGACTGCAGTTACCCAAGGCTTTACTGAATGTTTAATACATGCAACTTCTTTCCGTTCCTTTAGATGTAAAAGAGCACTCACACAGAAATTAACAGCAATTGTCATATTTAACAAAAATTATTTATTCACAAGTGCATTATACACGTCAAGTTACACCATGGTTGTATTTTAAAGCACAAAAATAAAACAAAAAACTTAAATCAGCAATGAGAAAACATGCACCAAAATGTGAGACAGAAAAATAAAAACTATTTGGAGAAAGTGGAAGAGCATCTTTACATCAACTTGTCCAAATTAAAATCTTCACCGAAATTCAGGACGTCCATCTCAAATTAAGCTCACTCTTTCTGGTTGATGATCAAACTGAGAAAGCAGATGAGACAGAGGAGAAAGTATGAGACAGACTTTAAAAATTCAGGTGTTTTTCCATTAAAGGTGGGGTATGCATTTTTACAAAACACTTGAGAAAACCGAGTCGGGCCCAGTATCAAAACAAACGTGTAGCCAATCGGCAGTGAGGGGTGTGTACTCATGATACGAGGAGAGAGCGCTCATCAGTGCACATGACGGACAGTAGCCGAGCCGTGCAACGACAGAAAAATAGAGATGGTGGATAAAAAAACGTCTGCGGAACAAAAGATGGCTTACACCGGGTCTACACCGGACGCGACAGTTATCGTGTTGCGCCATTTAAAGTCTGTCTACACAGGACTCGACAAAGCGACCGTTGAAAATCATTTGAAATTTGTGTCAATACGTCATAAATGGAACGCAACATCAGTTTACTGTGTGGGATTTGTCATGTCACGGCATCCAGTGTAGACAACATCACGGACTATAATGAGTTCTATAGTATTGTCGCACCGCGTCGATCGCGTCCGGTAAACATCGGAACAGCTATCCAGCGCTGAAGAGAACTCAAGTAGCAGGAAGGCATGCGATCGGATGCCGAGGTAGGTGAGTAACATTGGTTTTATTTTGTTTCACAGAACTTATTGTCTGGGTTGCATACGTATGTGTGGGGCGGATCTATCAAAATAGGGGCGAGACCCTTTTGGGCGTGTTTGTTTTGGTGATTTCAAATGTCAACATTGGCTACCAGAAATCACTTACCCCACCTTTAAGGGCTTTTACAACAAACTCAGTGCAAAAAGTTGTTGAGCAGTTTAATGCACTAACTGACGCTTGGAAATTAAGTCTCTAAAAGAAAATACTCAGCCTTATGATGTTAACGTGCGAATGTCAAGAGACCTGAAAAGGTGCTCTTGTCTAAAGGGAGTAATACAAACTAACACATGAGGAGATTATGTGTTTTATATCTAGTGTTGTATTATATCTAGATACCTTGTGGTTTTCCAGGCTTCTTGTCTTGTTGCGGTCCACGGCCAGTTCCTGTCATGCCTCTGCCACGGCCACCAAAAACACCTCAAAAGAAAAATAAAAGAAGTCTGTCAACTGTGTGTATGCATTTCAAAAAACATGACTGTGACACTTAAGTTAAAAGTAAATATATAGCAAAAGTTATTTATAACTTTTTTACAAGACATTTAGCAAAACTTTAAACGCTGTTAAGACATTTATTAGGAAATTAAGATAAACATGCAACCATGCAGAAAATTGGTAAACCATGTTTATTTTCCATGCAGTGTTCAAAAGGCAACAACCATTCTAGTTTTTTTTCATACAGAAAATGCTGAAAGTAAGATTTACATAGCAACACATCTCCAACGTAAACTGTTACATGCAAACGTTTTGTTTAAGTTTATGTTTGTTAGAGGTTGAATTTAAATACAATACTGCTCATACTACTAAATAAGATTTCTACTTCATAAACTGTGAAAAAATATTGTTCACATCCTTATATGGATCACCGATTGAACAGACATCTAGTGGAAAGGTTTGATACTGCACCAAAACAAAATATTATTAAAAGTTAGAGGTGGTACGATAAATAAATATAGTGATATATTGCGATTCTTCTCCATGCGATACGAGAAACTATCATATTGATATTTGAATTAATACAACAAGGTGCTTTAAATAGATTTCCCTGTTCACCGCGTCTAAAATGCATGGATATCGTGGCCCACCATTTCCAGCTTCTTTCCAAAAGCACTCTGACTCTGAGCAAGTTCCATGTACCGCGTTCTCTATGAAGATGGAGAAGCTCGAGGAACCGAAGGATAAACAGACTTCCAGCCACTCTATTAGCTTTACTGCTATAAATATATATATAAATGTGTTTATGGAGATAAAAACTAGCTGCCCCAGAACAGCTATCAGCATGGACCATAGGCAGCGATTAGTTATTATTGCAGAGCACATATTCAGTCCGTGAATAGCCTCTCCGCTTGGATCGCAGGAGGATTATTTCACTATATGAAATAAGAGTGAGAGAGAGAGCGCCGCCGGTGCGTCCAGGTTTATGTGAACAACACTGAATGCTCGCTCTCTCTCAGATATTACAAGTGCGCGTTTACAGTGTGAACAGTGGGCACCGACTGGTAGAGACATAAATCTGCATCTATAGCATAGAGGACGAAACAAAACCGTGTCAGAGCCTTAATGCGGCGCAGAAGAGTGCTTGCTGCGCATCTACATTTGAAACAACGAACCAGAATGTGCAAATGACGCGAATCACGTGATGTGATTGTGAACGGCTACTTCTTTGTGTGGGGCTCCGTTTTTATGATAAGAGAAATAGAAAAGATGAGAAAGCACTCAAGGTACATTTTGAAATGTACCAGGTTTATATTATATCTATATGTCTAGTCTTTTTTCTTCTGTTTGATAAGCAGTTAAATGTGGTTGTTTACAGACAGAAAAAAAAAAAAAGTGTACGCTTTTAATAAGTCCAAGAATAAAATGTGACCCTCTCTGTGAAAACCTAGCTGAAGTCATTTTTTTGTGATTTGCTGTTTTATACAAAAAAATCATCCTTCATATGATAAAGAACATTCTGTGAAAATTGTACCTTTATATCTTTAATATTGACTGAGTAAGGTCATGTCAAAGATGGAAATTATAGTGAAATGAATGGTAGAAATCAAACTTTGATGCTTGTTATCTCATAATTAGGTTGAGACTTTAGCCTGAATTTCACAGAGAGGGTCACAAATAATACATTTAGCCTCCTCAACATGTTAAAATTGATTTACAGAACTTTTTATGCTGTTTTCTAACAGTTTGAACTTGAATAAAGAAAGAAAACTTGAACTTTCACAGGGATTTTGTTTAGAACGATATCGTGATATATCATTATATGATTTTCTAGAAATATATCTATTATCGCAGAATCGCTGTTGTGTGATAATATCGTTATCGTGAGCCATGTATCGTGATTATATCGTATCGTGAGGTACCCTGCAATTCCCTCCCCTACTAAAAGCTAATTATTTTGTATATATCAACCTCCAATTTGGAACACAGTTTGTTTAGTTTAATAGCTTTGATTTTCTAGCAGTTTAAGAGTCCAACATATTTTAAAAGATATATTTTATGTTAAACATAAAACTTCTGTAACTTTCTTCGGAAGACTATTGTCAGCTTTCAAACGAGATCATACTTGTCTGTGCTCCAAAGCATTCAAGATGTATAACCTCTAAGCCTCGAGTGTGGGAATGATCATTACCAGGTTAAAAAGAAGATGCTTGACGGTAGCCATTGACTTTCACAGTATTTTCTTCCATACTACGGAAGCCAATGGCTACCGTCAACTGTTTGGTTACAAACATTCTTCAAAGTATCTTTTGTGCTTAACAGGGAAAAAAGATTCTCATACTGGTTCTCAACTTGAGAGTGAATAAATGATGAAAGAATTTTAATTTTAGGTGAACTTATAAATTAAACTTGTCACACTATTCCTTTAAAAAAAGGGCTCTGAAATGTGTCTAACCTCTGCCGGATCCACCACCTCTTCCAGGTCCGCCACCTCTGCCCTTTCCCTGTGGCTTGTTCTGCTGCATGCCCCCCCGGCCACGTCCCTTCGACATTACTTCCTCTTTCACCATATCTATGATCTCATCAGGGATTCGTAAGTATTTAATGGTGCTTCCTCTGATGTAGCATTCTGGCATCCTCCAAAATTTATCTCCATCCTGCAAACCAGAGAAGGCAGACACAACCATTACATTCCAGCACAGACACAACGGCCATAATGGCTCAATCATGTTTATGCTTTCAAAATGGTTTCAAATATTCCAAAGAACACTTCATCTCGAAGAAAGAGGTTTTATTTACCCGTGAAGTGCAAATAACTTCTCTCAAGTTAATGTTCATCCAGTTGTCACAGCTGACCAGATGGCCGTTGTACGTCTCACCATTCTTTAACTCCACCAGCTGAAAACAAAAGCTTATTTGTTATTGTGATGTTTTTTTATCAGCAGTTTGGACTCTAATTCTGACGGCACCCCTTCACTGCAGAGGATCCATTGATGAGCAAGTGATAGAAAGCTATCTTTCTCCAGATCTGTTCTGTAAACCATTCCTTTAACTGAGCGCAGGCGGTGTGAGCTGCATCATACTCACCATCGGGTGGTTCTGTGCTGTCTTCAGTAAAGATAACGGGAGCTAGGAGAGAAGAAGAAATCAAATGAACCAGTAAAGGTAGTGATGCTTACAATATTTGGCATAAAAGTGCATGAAAACTTTCTTCAGTGCTCTGAATGGAGTGCTGTTACTTGTGATTACTGAATAAAGATTGTAAAAGCACTTACAAAGATTTCACTCAAGAACAGCAATTAGACTAGAATTAAATATATATGAATTCTATAGTTGGTGTCATTCAGTTCACAAATGCTTCTTAGTGATGAGAGTAAATTTTGTTTAAAATAAAAGTGTTATATTTGGTCCAGAGACTATGTGCTTTTGTTTGGCTGACAATATAAAGCGCACTATGTCGGCACTTGCCAATAAAAGCCCCAAATCTGTTTACAACAACAGTGCATCGCATCTGTAGTGAATTGTAACGGGTTTTATTTTTAAATCAACTAGTCATTTCCTCATTAATGCAAAATCCCACGTCTATGTGCAAAACGCGTTCGTTTAAATACGAAACGTTTAACTTACAGAGCGCAACGTTAAGTATATTAGCACTGCAGACCGGTAGCTACAACTCAACACAGTTTATAGACGTCGCTTACCATGTCAGCTGAACGACTGGTCAGTCTTTTAAAATCCTTAATAAAGACTTAATCAACTAAATTCTTAAATAAAGTATCTTCTTCGCAACACAAGGTAGTCAAAACGTTTACTCTTTTACTTCCAGGTGAAAGCGGAAGTTATCAAAATTAAAGTCCCACTGTTAAATATTTTCTGCAGTTTCTGCATCGTTTTACACACACACCAGTTTTGACACTTTGAGGATTTTAAAAAATTTTAGCTACTTTCTCATTTTTGCTGCGACTTTAATAGATTTTTTTGCGACAAGGACCTATTTTAGCTATAGTTAGATTAAATTAGCGATTTTTCGGGAGATTTATTTTTTACTTGGCCACGCCGCCTGCCGTAGGCCCGTGACCACTCACGTTCGCTTTCAGTCATGCCAACGGCTGCTTCCGAAAACTTAGCTGCCTCATGAGGCAATGATTTTCCAGGCAGTGTTTTGCACAAAGGCACCTCATGAAACTGATTTTGGACATGCTTCTGAGGCAGCGTAACGGTTTAATGATCTTCAACAAAATAGAACGAGTTTTGGTTATAACTAAACGAATATTTAAATACTATAATACTAATTTCTCGCTAGAAATAACATCAAAAATGCAAAAAGTTAATCAGAAATATACATTTACACACAAGCTAAACTCCAAACACAACTTTCAGATACCATCTTTATTTTTAGCTCAACCATCACGGAATGAAATGCACAGGATTGTGGAATATCAAAGGCAGCAAAGGATACATCTATGCTGCCTTCAAAAATCGATCAGATGAAGGTATCTCATGAGACAGGAAGCTAACTTTGGATTCGGACATGCCTTTATGCCTTCCTACCATTTTTCAGTTCACCTTCATAAATCACTTCAATGCTGCGGTGACTTCAACGTATGAGAACACCCTTTGGTGTGACGAATGTCTGAAGTCCTGTACCATCCCGACAAATCCTATTGGCCAAATAGCGCTTGGCACCACCTTACGCATGCGTAAGCATAGTATACCTGCGTGCCGCACGCTATTTCACTCAAATTTCACTCAAATTTCAATTCCTTCAGGAAAGCAAAAGCAAATTTTCTGTGGCCTAGAAAGCATCCTGCATTCTCAGTGATATTTTTTTCTCAAATAGTGTTCAACTCCTCTTCACGGACACGATGAGTCATCGGAAATGTAAGGAGCCGTGTAGCCGGTTTATCATGGCGGGGGACACTCATGATAGGTGTGTTGTGTGCCTGTGCCTGCATCACGTGAAGGCGGCGCTTAGCGGCCTGTCGACATGTCCCCACTGTGACGGCCTGCGACTGAAAGTTCTGCATTCGAGGATAGAAGTTTTGCAGTGATGTCAAAAGCAGTGTCGTGTCACATCGAGCCTCGTCTGGAAATCTTACTGGGCTGCAGGTCAGGCGGCGGCCACACTCCACTCGATGGCAGTGCTTCAGACCTACCAAGCGGATCTATTGAAAGAGCTCGACAAAGGAGAAGGCATCACACCGGAGGCTGTGAAGGAACTGCAGCAGGCTACGGACTTGGCGCTACGTGCCACTAAGCACACTGCCCGAGCAGTCGGCCGTTCGATGGTGGGGATGGTGACGGTTGAGCATCACCTGTGGCTCAACCTCACCGGCATAAAAGAAAAGGACAAATCTTTTCTCATGGATGCCCCGATCTCCAAGGATGGACTGTTTGGAAATTCAGTCACCGCAGTGGTGAAGAAATTCAGGGCAGCGAAGCAGCAATCAGCCGCTTTCCGCCAGATGATTCCGTGCAGGACCAGGGAAATAGAGCGACATCAGACGCTGGCGGCACGTTCGCGCTCCTCATCCTCACACCACCAACAGGGCCCCCCTGCGAGAAGAGCCATCACCTATTGCACCAACTCATAAGGATTGGGGTCCTAGTACTTATCCACCGGCTTGTCAGCACCAGAGGAAAAGATTGGATCTGAGCTCAACGGCGAAAACCTCAAGTTCTCAGGCCCCTAGCAGTAATTTCGGATTTTTTGTTGTTCGTCGGGGACTGTGTCCTCCACTAGAGAGCACTATTGGACCGCTAAAGCGTATCCAACTCTCTCACTGCAGTCCCCAGGCTCAAACATTGACTGTCTCGCTGCAGAATGCGCCTTGAGCAGCATTGGAGTGAGCCACCACTCTGAGTGCCCCCTTAGACAATCTGCGTGCTTAAGCCTTCAGGGTTCGAGGGACGGCCCAAGGGTCTGGCAAAGGCGACTCGTTTATGACGGCCCACAAAGCTGCCGCTTCGTTGCTAGCAGCGGGGCCCGATATGCTTCCTGTTGGAATGAATCCTGCCGTAAACACGCTTCAGGATCCTATACAACGAAACACAGCGACCTTAACACATGCATATCCCGTTCTTACGGACGCCGCGAGTTCTCCGTGCTCGGAAATTCTAACACATGTGAAGACATCACAGCCGCAGACGGAAGTCTTGAGGCCATTAAAGGAGTGTGGGAACGCTTGCCCGACATTTCGCAATGGGTATTACGTACAACAAAGGCCTGCCTTATTTCCACGAGATTCTTCCCACGATTGTGAGTTCAAAAGAAACCACAGTGCTGCGACAAAAGGTGTCATCTCGGCTGAGGAAAGGGGCTATAGAAGAAGTACATCCCTCTCAGACGGAGTCAAGTTTTTACAGCCGATATTTTGTTGTCCCCAAAAAATATGGCGGCTTACGACCAATATTGGATTTACGCCATTTTAATCTTGCACTCAGAACGAGCAAATTCAAGATATTGACGGTAAAATCTATTCAGTCTCAGATTTAACCAAACGACTGGTTTGTCACGATCGATCTGAAGGATGCATACTTTCATATTCAGATCATCAAGAGACACAGGAAGTTCCTCAGATTCGCATTAGAGGGCAAAGCATATCAATAACGTTGTTCTTCCTTTCGGATCAGCCCTGGCTCCACGAACCTTCACAAGATGCATGGACGCAGTTCTGTTCCCGTTGCTGCTCCAAGGCGTTCGTGTGCTAAATTACCTGGACGATTGGCTGGTATTAACGCAATCACAGACTCATGCATGCTCTCACCAAGATCTTGTGCTAAATCATCTAAGCAATCTGGGCTTATGCACGAATCCCCAAAATAGTGTTTTGATCCCTTGCAACAGATAACCTTTTTGGGGATAGATCTGTATTCTCACGCGATGAGGGCACGATTGTCTCCCCCGCGCGTTCAGTCATTCAAGTCATGCCTTCGCCACTTCAAAGCAGGTCGTAGAGTAACGGTGAGTTTGTGCCTCAGACTTTTGGGTCTAACGGCCGGCAGCATCCCCTGTAATCCGTCTAGGCTTACTCCACATGCGCCCATTTCTATGGTGGACAAAAAGTCAAAGGATTTCTCCCCGTTTTCATCAACATCGAACGATTTCGTTGACACGGAGGTGTGTTTTGACGTTAAAGACCTGGACGTCGTCCCAAATTTCTCTCAAAAGAAGTTCGATTGGGGGCCTCTTTTCGCCGCGAGACTGTCACGACGGACGCATCATTGACAGGTTGGGGGGCTGTTTGTCAAGGACGCCCAGCCCACGGAACATGGACGGAGGCACAGCGAGGGTGGCACATAAACAGATTGGAGCTGCTAGCGGTTTTCCTAGCCCTCCAACATTTTTCAAGACTGCTGAACGGCCGTTATGTGTTAGTCAGGATGGAAAACACAACGGTTGTGTCATATTTGAATCACCAAGGAGGATTACGCTCTCGCCCCCTATGCAGGCTGGCAAGGAATGTCCTTCTATGGACTCAGAACAGGTTTCTGTCGATCCGAGCGGTTCACGTCCCGGGGCACCTGAACTTCGGAGTGGATATGCTCTCGAAATAGAGCCTGGAGGAATGGGAATGGAGGCTGCACCCTCAAACGGTGAGCTGCATATGGCAAATGTTTGGAGAAGCGGAAGTGGACTTATTCGCGTCGAGCACGACTACGCATTGCCCACTATGGTTCTTCCTATCGCCCCTGGGACTGGCCACTCTAGCCCACGAATGGCCCAGTACCAGTTTGTATGCCTTTTCTCCGATCCGTCTTATTCCAGCGGTGCTATCCAGAATATGGTCGGACAGAGTGGAGCGACTGCTGCTGGCAGCTTCATGGTGGCCCACTCAGCCGTGGTTTGCGGAACTGATCAGTCTGTTTGGGTGCTCTCTCCGTAGGAGATTCCCCTCAGACAGCACATGCTGTCGCAAGCACAGGGAATGATCTGGCAACCACAGCCAGATTTATGGAGACTGTGGGTATGGCCTCTGAGCAGAGTGAGTTAATATGTCCCAGTCTTTCAGCAGAGGCTACCGAGGCTATAATTAATTGTAGAGCGGGTTCTACAAGATGTTTATGTGCCTTTAAATTGAAACTGTTTTCTACCTGGTGTAGACGTCGTGATATGGATCATGCTTACTGCCACATCGCTTCAGTACTGGAGTTTCTTTAAAGCCATTTTTCAGAGGGAATAATGCCAGCCACTCTTAAAGTATACTTGGCAGCCATATCCGCTAACCACGCGTACATAGACGGCGTTTCAGTGGGCCGTCATCGCCTAGTCTCTCGATTCATGCAGGGTTCACAACGGCTAAAAATAAAGGTTGTGCTGTCACAAAGCAATGCATGTCCCATTGGCTGGTTGAGGCTATATCCTTAGCCTCACTTCGCCTTTAGGAATTCGAGCTCATTCCACAAGGGCGGTGGCTTCGTCGCAAGCTTTCCTTAGTGGATCTTCTATGGGTGATATATGTGCTGTGGCAGGATGGTCCTCACCGAGCACTTTCGTCAAATTCTACAGCCTGGATGTGAGGACGGCCTCTGGCTTTCCGCTTGAGCAGATGCTTTCCTTGGATCCCAGCTATCTCAGATATGTCAGGCATGATTGTGTAGCAATCCGTACTTTTGATAGCCGTTCCGTACTTTTGATAGCATTTCCTTAGTCCATGAAATCTGAGTAAAATAGCGTGCGGCACGCAGGTATACTATGCTTACACATTCATAAGGCGATGCCAAGCGCTATTTGGCCAATAGGATTGGTAGGATGGTTCAGGGCTTCAGACATTCATCACACCAAAGGGTGTTCCCATACGGTGACGTCACCGCAGCATCTCATTCCCTATTCAGGGAACATCGGAAAATCTACATTTTGGATGCAGCCAATGAGTCTAAGCAGTGAACACACATCAGTACATCTGCCATTCAGATATGATGACACACACCATAATTTCATTGTAAGCATCAAGATGGTTGAGAAAAAATATGGGGGGAAAAATTATTACATCAGGGCACCAACTATTCGGTGCATGACCATCTTGTTTTAAACACAGACACAAATGTTATACCACAATTCATGCACAATCATGTCAACCAAATACTGAGAGAAAGTGCATCATCGTGTCATATGTGCTGGGATGCAGTATGTAGTATGTTGCACTTACTTTATAGTAATAGTACAGTGGCCGAGAGATCTCAATGCACTGCAACTTCAGAAAACACATGCAAATAGAAAAGCACCAGCAAATCAAGAAAATATCTTCATCAATTTGACAGCAGGTGCTGCAAATCCTCATAACACAAACAAGTAAAGAAACGCACTGCAAATGCTCACAATTGTATTATTTATCTGCGTTTCTTTGTTTGGTTGTGAGAATTTGCAGCGTGTGTGTTGTCAAATTGATGAAGTTGTTTTCTTAATATGCAGGTGTTTTTTCTATTTGCAGCGCGTTGAGCTCTCTCGGCCACCGTATATTAGTGTGTGTTGACTGAAATATGTTTGTATGAATAAAGGTTTTGTTTTTGGAGAATCATAATCTCTTATTTGTTGTATTTGAGCAGGACAGGGATACACTTTGGTGACACATGAAACAAATGCCCAACATTATGTGTCTGTACATCATTTCCATCATGCTTGATGTGCTTGTCGATCACAGGTATAATTTACTGATTCTAATGTGTTGAGTAGAGTTTCAAGTAGGCCTAAGCATTTCTTAATTTCAGTTCAGAATGTTTTGTTATACTTCGTCTTTTGTTACGATTTTTATACTGTCATCATTTGTAAAGTATATATTATATATACAGTGTGCATATATCATTTACTTTCCTTTATTAAATTGACTTCTCATATTTGGCAACTTTTTGTGAAAAATGTAGACTTTTGTGGGTGGTTCTAGAGATATTCTGAGGGAGGGGTTTTGCAATACTGACACACACACACACACACACATATATATATATACACACATTTATTTAGGGACATGCTCAACGTCGATCATAAATGCGGTTTATTTTGGAATACTGATCACAGATGTTATTTTATACATTGAATTATAGCACATTTACGTTATATACACACATCTGAAAGTACAAAATCAACACTTCAAGAATCCACTGCTGTCGGTTTTGCACTGTGCTTTTTCGGCTCTTTTTTGTTCTGTTTCTTATTTTTTCTTCTGATCTTTTCTTGTTCGTTTCTCCTTTTTTCTTCCAAATCTGGATCCTGAAAGGTGCGGTCAAAAAAAAAAAGTGAATAAAATAAAATATTAATAATAAATTAAAATCAAAATAACAACAATACAAATTATTAAAAAAAAGTTCAGTTTTATCATTATACATATATATATACACACACCACAACATAAAACCCTGATAGACAGGCTACTTCTTGAACTTTTTTATTGATAGTCTATAACCTTTTACACCTGACAGTGACAGTGCATTTAGAATAAAATGACTCACTTTTCCCTCCAGAATCATTTGCTTCCTTTTATTTATCTTCTTTTTCTCATCGAAATCAGTGGATTCCAGTCTCTATAACAGAATTAACAAATGTAAGATTTTGCCAGCGTGTTATATATAAAATACATATATTGAAAAAGTCGTCTCTCACAATTTCACACTGTCGTCGTGTTACATTGACTTGTGTGAGGATCTTCAACACCTCTTTCTCTTCAACAGCAAACTCTTTTAGTTTCGCCTCTAAACACACAAAACAGTAATCAAGCGAATGTACACTTACAGCATGAAATTTCATACAAGCATTTACAGGTTTTTTTTCACAATACAGAATATATTTAGATTTGTACGTGCCCTTTTTTAAACAGAAAGCAGATTTAGGTCTGAACTTACGGATCTGTTCCTCAATGGCATTGATGAGATGGATGTCATACTGTGTGACTAGAGTGATTGCTACACCATTTCGGCCTTGACAAAACAAAAAGGACATCATAAAACAGTTCTGAATGTTTATTTGACAATATAGTGTTCCAGCCTACTAGTACTATTTATGATGTGACAATAGGACTGCATAATTGATCAAAAAACAGTAATACGAATATTAACACAACCTCTCTTATTTCTTACAGCTAACTCTTCATATCTCACCAGCGCGAGCGGTTCGTCCCACTCTGTGGATGTACATTTTTGGCAAACCCGGTGTGTTGTGATTGATGATAACTTGCACCGTAGGAATATCCAAACCCCTTTAGATAAGAACAGATACATGAAAGTGGAGATAATTAGACAATGGCAAAAAGATGACGAGCAATCCTGAGATATGTTGAGAAGTGTTTTCTCTGTACCTTGCAGCAACATCTGTAGCTATGAGAATTTTAAAGACGTTAGACTTGAACTTTGCAAGGTTGGCAAAACGCTGTTTCTGAAAATGGAAGAACATAAAACCATTAGTAGAAACATTAGGCGCTGAGTGAGAATCAATTTTAACTACGTAGCCGGTCACTTGCCTGCTTCATCATTGAGTGCAGGGAGATGGTTGGGAAATTGAATTCGCGCAGCATCATTGCTAGTATCTGACAGTTCCTGGAACATTCAGAAACATTATACAATTACGTTAACAATATCTGTAATAGATTTTTACATCTTCATATGAAAATGTGGTTGTGGGAAACATGAATATTCCCAAAAACAGCATCGTTTTTTGTAAGGGAACACATTTTTGCTAATGTTTTGTAAGAGATATTAACCATTAAAGAAGGTACATGGATGAGTACCATTAGGTCTCCAAAATAATTGAGTGTTTTCTTAAACTCTTGTAAAAATATATTTAGCCTTTTCCCCATATTGGGAATGAATTTCGTCGAAAAACATGAATATGTACACCTACTGACAAACCATCACAGTATGAAAAATGAATCACTTTTTTCATCTGAAACTGAACATTTATGCAAGTAAAATAAATGTGTTTTGTTTGAAAATAGGTTGTTTTTGTTAGAAATAAATATGTAGGTTTCATAAGTTTGGACAGTTTTTGAGCAACCCTGAATTATAAAGACAAAAAATTTAATAAAATCCCATTCATTCATGTGGAATAAAGGTAAATTATGCGACAAATTATGTGTTTTGTTTTTTTAACTAAGCATTAACAAGTTAGAGTGCACCCTAGAGGGTGACACGGGAGTGAATTCTCAAACCTCTCCCGTCCCAATCCCACGGAAAATCTGGGGGAAAATCCTGTCCCGTTCCACTCCCGGAAGAATGACTCCCATTCCCTCCCACTCCCGTGTTGTTGTTTTTTTTTTGCCAAAATTTGTCAATTACAGTACAAATATAGTACAGATCACAGCGTGCCCACCTTATTAGTTGAATAAAAACCCAGAATGTAGTTTTTTGTTTTTATATTGAACTGAAAGCCATCTTATGCACAGTGTTGCACAGATTTAATTTCATGTAAATCATCCATGCTAGCACACACGTCTTCTATGTTTTTTTTGTTTGTTTTTTTGATATTTCACTCTCTATAGATATATTTTTCAAAGACGGAGTTTCTCGCTCAAGTTCACATGAGACCTAAAGCGCATCCTGTTTGCTTAAAAGCGCAACGTTTCGTTGTTATTCTGAGTGCACACAAATAAATGTAGAGTCTTCACAGATTCGAAAGATGTATTAGGCTACTTTTATCTGTATGACCAAATATGATGGAGATTTTAAGAGCAAGTGAGCGCACCGGAGCCTGTTCTGCAGCAAACGCGCTTCCACTCTCCACACAAACACTTCAATAGCGCACATTTCTCTAGGTTAACATCATATTGAGCGGCCATGTAAAGTTGCTTCTAGGGATGGGCATTTTAAGCAAAAGTAATATTCGATAATCGCTGGGTATTATTCGATTACTATTCGAAAATCGCACCCCTCCCGTGCATGCACCCGCCCACGCGCGCACACACACACACACACAAACAGAGAGAGAGGGGAGAGAGAGAGACCACCCAGGCTTTCAATCTGTATGATAAACTGATTAATTAGAGAATAGTCTATCTTAACCCAAGAAAATTAATGGTTGTAAAGTATGAGTGCTGAAACATATTAATATAACATAACCGAATGACGGCATTTATTAACAGAACAGTCCGTCGATTATCAACTATATATTAAATTAACATGGGAAGAAGACGGGAGTGTTGTTCACAATAAGTTCGGTGAACTTTGAATTGAAACAAGGGAAGGAATATAGATCCCTGCAGCTTCTCAGAATTCTCCGTCTGAGTCCGTCTCTCTCTCTCTCTCTCTCTCTCTCTCTCCTCCACATTACATTACAATGCTGCTGTTGCTGCCATTTAAATTGTTCAGTTTTGGTTTTTAATAGCAAATTGGTCATTATTTTGTTTCCTTTCTTTATCAATTTAATTTAGAAATATGACTGGAACATTTCATTTGTTAAATTCAAGTTTTTTTGTTTTATTTTTAAATACCAAGCGGTCAGCGCAAGTTTGATCAGTTTATCCTTCTCAAATAAATAACTAAATAAGATTAACGTCATAATATTTTTAAAATAAAGTCAAAATTACGATCATAAAATCATGTTACATTGCCTGAAGCTAAAGTGAAAATTACACCTGTATTCTCTGCCAAAAAAATAAAATTATACGTGTGGCATCCAACCTGTCATTCTTCACATTTAACACGAAAAACAACACAAATATTTTGCATATAAATATTTATGGTTGTCAACCAGTGGAATATTACATTATTCTTTCAACAAAAAAATAATAATTTGAATGCAGGGAGCTCATCACGGCTTCATTAATGGGAAACAGGACGTGAAGGTGGCAGAGAAGCACTCTGTGGAGTGCATCGTTTTGTTAACTTTGTGGTTTATTATTTTGAGTTGTTTGGGACGCTGTAACAAACGGCCCTCTCGCAATATATTACTTAACAGGTCTATTGTTCACGCAATCAGGCTGCACGTATCAGAAGTTCCGTTCTCCGGCGTGGTTGGCGCTCACACTATAGTGTGTGTGTATGTATTGTGTACACACTATGTATGTGTGCCGTGCCCGAGTGCCGACAGTGCAGCTTGTGTGCAAGCACGGAACAGAAGATGCTCTAAAATAAAACAAACAAATATCCTGTTGATCTGTGCATCTGTACTCCAGTATATAAATTCTATATGGATTAATTATTGCTAAAGTTACTTGCCAAGAGGGGTAGTTGTTCACACAGAACAGAACACAGCGCGCATGTACTGAAAGGAGTTGTATTTCGCGCCCAAATGCTTTTTAATTGTTTACATTTTTAAACAAACAAGGCTTAAAAACGCATGCCGTTAACAATCTGTCCATCACGGACTGCGTCATTCACTTAACCAGCCACACCAAAGCAAACAGGAGAGCATAAAGAGACAGGGCAACTAGAATTGAGTTCAGAATTAAAATATACAGTTTATAGTTTATTTATATAAAAGGTATATTTGTGTGTAAAGTTGGGTATCATTACTATTCCCGGTCCCGCCCACTCCCGATTATTATTTTTTTTAATTTTCCTCTCCCGTCCCAATCACGTGATTCGTAGCGATTTTGTTTCCCATCCCGCGGGATTCCCGTGACCCGTGGGATTCCCGAAAAAATGTCAGCCTCTAGTGCACCCCATAAACACAATCAAACCTAGACAAAAACAGTCAACCACCCCTTTAATACTGGTAATTCTCACATTATAGGTTCTTATAGATTTGATACAATGATATATTCAAATAATCTCATCAATATTGAACATGGTAATAGCATGTTAATATTCAAAACATGGTAAAAAAAATTCACATTCACTCATTAATGAGAAGCTAGTAATAAGCTGAAAAACTATTATTTTGGTCCAAATGCACCTGGAATACTAAAATACTAGATTTTCGTATACAGATGTTAAATGCACTATGCATAACTATGCAATAATATGAAATATGCATAACTCTTGGATTTGTCCGTTACGTCAGTTAGTGAACAAGCTGCCTAATTTAAGGTATCATTAATGCCCATTGCACACGCAGTGAGTGATGGAAGGATTATGAAAGGGATTTGATCTTAATTAGAATTGATTAACCCAGCAAGGTTTTTTCTGAAACTGAAAACTTACTTGCATGTGTTAGTGAATATTATGATAGACCAAGCATCGTGTTCATCCTGGAACGTCTGGATGAGGTGGACCAGGTAAGCATCTTTGACTTTCTCAGGAGTGAGGATGAATCTCTGATCCAGTTCTTCAACCGTCTGCACTCTGACAGAAAGAGAGAGAGTCATGTGTCAAAAAAATTATATTAGGCCTTTGTCAAAACGGCTTTAATGTCTATGATAAGATGGTGGATTCTGATTGGCTGTTAACACTTTTTTTGGTTGCATTCATCAACTAGGATAAATAATTCTGAAAGTGATTCCAATGATACAGTTCTTCTGTGTCATTATTGTTAAAGTTGTGGTGTTAACATTCCGATAGAATTCTCACAGAATTAGAATGATTTTTGAAACATTATCGTAAATAAATTATTTATTGTCCCTGCTGTGAACAGGCCTAGTTCTGACATACATATAATTAACACTTATTCAGCAAGGATGCTTTTAATTGATCCAAATTAACAGTAAAAACTAAATATTTGTATTTCAAATAAATGCTGATTTTATAGATTTCTGTTAATTAAGAGAATCCTGAATCACGGTTTCCATAAAAATGGGATGTCAATGTCTCCTATTGCACATTTAGTTGAATATCTGTCAACTAATAAATGTGCAATGCATTACGTCACATTGCATGCTTACAGTGTGCAATCTTATTTTCTACCAGGGATGTGTGTTACGACTAAATTCATTAACATTTCAAATTTTGTAACCGACTAGTCTAACTAACCCCCAGAAGACTCTGTATGTAATCCTTTTGAAATAGGCTTTGCCTTATTATATCAAACTTATATTTATATAATTACAGCCACCAGTTGTATATGCCAGAGCTGAACTTCTGGCCCAAAAATCACAATTTCAGTCAAGAAAGCATATTTGACACATACTCGTGACTTACTCTGATTTGTGCTCCCAGAAGAAGGGTCTGTTCAAGGCGATGCTCTGCAGCTGCTCGAGCGTGTCCGTGAGCGTGGCGCTGAACAGCAGTGTCTGGCGTTTTGCGGGCACAGCACTGAGAATGACCTCTAGATCTTTAGTGAAATCTGTGCAGCCCTGCTCTAAAAGACGGTCGGCTTCATCCAGGATCTGCCAAGAAACACGCAAGAGTTTTATGAAAAGTGCTGTTAAACAAACACTAGAAAAAGCATACATCAGAGTCTTACTAGAAACTGGATTTTCTTCAGGTTAATTGTGTCGGAGCTTCGGATGTGATCAGCGAGTCGTCCCGGCGTGGCCACAACAACATGTGGCTTTTTCGACAACTCCAAGCTCTGAGTGACCATGTCTAATGGAAGAAAAAGACTAAATTAAAGCATCGCATTCTATCTTAAATATGCATATCTGTTCTTATAAATAAATGAGCCCTAAAGGATGACCAAGTGAAGCTTTGAATGTCATCTTACCCATTCCTCCCACAATAATACAATCTTTTAAGCCTAGTGGCTTCCCTAACGCTCGGAACTGTTCTGCGATCTGGTAAGCAAGCTCTCTGGAGAGAAAACAGACAAAAACATCATTTTGAAAAATACATGTAAATGAATATTCAAATATGGCTGTATAAATAATAACAAATTCAAATAGTAAACCTTGTGGGTGTTAACACCAAACAGAAAACACCATAAGGGTCCTCGGACAACTTCTGCACCACTGGGAGAACAAATGCGGCCGTTTTTCCACTTCCGGTTTTTGCACAGCCCATGCAATCCCGACCTGTGTGAATGGCAGCAATGAAATATAAATAAACAATAACAAACATTATGTTCTGATGACACAACATTTAACTTCATCAGTCACATTCCTCGTTTAAAGTGTCGAGTATTGTTTAAAGTGTCGAGTACAACAGTCTCATTCGGAATTAATAACTCATTGATTCAAAAAGATGAGATTTGATAATATCTAACAATGTAATAATAATAGTAGTTATTTTTTAAGAAGTGATTTATAAAAAATAGACAATATTAAGACAGTATGAAACAGACATTCACTTTGTTGTCATGTCATCCAGTGAGTAAAATACATATGCTCACGTATCCGGCAAAAAGTGTTTAAATATAATACTTTAAAAAGATCTATGCAAAGCCTGTGAACGTCAAACTGTCGTTGTATTCGCTGTACTGTGGTCATGTAAAGCAGATGTAGATCTTTACCTTCCAGTATGGCAGGAATGCATTTCTCCTGGACTGGGGTCGGTCGGTTGATTCCCATCTGCTTACACTGCTGGATCAACCACTCAGACAGGCCAAGAGACTCAAAAGTGGCCATTTTACACTAGGCTATTTTTTTAATATCCAAAACATAAATCAGTGTATTAATGTTGCATTGAGCGCCGTTAAATGTCCTTTTAAGGTTGATAACAAACACCTCGTGCGTACCTGCGACGGCCGCGTGAATTAGACGTCATGTCTTCTTCTTCTGTTTTTTTGGCGCATTACATTCTGTGTGTATATCGCCACCTACTTGTGCTGTTATGCAGTCATGATTTATTTACAATCAATTTCTTCCTTGTTTTAGCTTTTCCTATTCTTATACACTTATAAACATAAATATCCCTTCTTAAATATTTATCCTATGCTCCTTCTTCCCAGTATCCACCTGGCGCTGTGTGTCCAGCTCCTCCAGACTAAACCCGTGGTCTCCTGATCCAGAATATTTCAATCCTTTCACTTAACCTAGCAGTATATATGTATTTTATAAGTATCATGTACCATACTCTATCTCTATTAAAATCGCATCCTAATAAATATTCCAAATCCTTATTTAGCTTACCTTTTTTGTTTAAATATGATATTAATTCCTTCCTTTCTTCATCATACCTTGTACAGTTATATTTTACATGATCCACTGCTTCTTTCTCCCCACAACTCCCACATAGACCAGTCTCATGTATTCCAGTTACGAACAGTGAAGCAAGTGTCCAAATCTCATTCTAGTTATTATTACCTCTTCATTTCTATTTCTAGCACTTATACTTCTTTTACATTTTTTTTTAAATATTAAATAAATGCATACCCTTATTATCTGTATTCCATATTTCCTGCCATTCTTTAATCATATTTCCCTTAATAATACTTTTAATTTCATTACTCATTAATCATCAAGTTAAATAATAAAGGGCTTATCACACTCCCTTGAGGTGTCCCATTCTCCACACTTACTATCTGTGACAATTCATTTCCCACTCGAACCTGACTTGTTCTATCTAATAAACAACTTAAAACCCAGTTATACATTCTTCATTCAATTCCAATTTTTCCACATCATGTTGCATGCATTTTCATAATAAACTGCTACTAAACCCTCTTTCATTATTATAGCTTTTTTGACATCTGTCTCCAGCTTTATTAATGCATCCAAGGTTGAGCAACCTTGTCTAAAACCATATTGATAAGGTGCTAACACTCCCTTACTCTCTAATACATAATGCAGCCTATTTACAATAATTGTTTTCCATTATTCTACAAAAAATAGATGTAAGTGCTATTGGCCCTTTATTTCCCAGCTGTTGATGCATCTTTTCCTGGCTTACTGGTATTATTATTGCATGTTTACATGATCTTGGTAGCCTTCTCTCTATCCATATCTTATTAAATAACTCCAGTACTGCTTTAAGAATACTACCATCTGCATGTTTGATCATATTATAACATATTTTATATTTTTATTTCTCATGTCATGTGATAATACTCTTGGCATTGCAGTGGGTAGAGAAACATAAACCTGAGAAAGTTTTAATGTCTTCAAGAATTTGCAGTAATATATTCTGTTTAGTATCTTACAAATACATTCAGGAAATGATGCAGTTTTGTATGGGTCCCGGCACACATAAATAAGGGGAAATGAAGAAGTAAGCTTTACAGAGAGAGACACTAGAGATATAAGTTCCATTAAGTAAACCAGAGATGAAGGTTTTAATATGGAGAAAAGTGATTGAAGAATGGCAAGTGGATCAATGGGAAAAGGGAGGATTTTTTGCAGCTTAATTAACAAAGTAAATCAAACTATAAAGCTAAAATCAAGGAAAGAAGAGGTTATTTATAACAGAGTAATGTTAGGGCATTCAAATTTAAACAGCACACATAAAATAACAGGTAGACATACAAATGTATTGTTAAAGATACCTCGTGTATGTTTTGAATGAAGGAAGTACGAACTAGAAAGAAGAAATAAGAAATAAGGAATAATGGAATTCAAGAATTACATTGTGAGGTTTTAATAAAAATTATCAAATGAAACACATAGTAAAGTCTTCTTTGATTTTATTAGACAGATGGGACCGATAAATAGAAATGAGTCCTGTCAAATGATTAATCGCGATTAATCGCATCCAATCGCATATTATTTACATAATATAAGTGTGTGTACTGTGTATATTTATTATGTATGTATAAATACAAACACATGCATGTATATATTTAAAGAAAATGTGTTATGTTTTTATATTAATTTTATATTGAATAAATTATATGAATATAAATATGTGTGTGTGTTTATATATATATTTATGCATTTAGCAGACGCTTTTATCCAAAGCGACTTATAGTACATTCATGCTATACATTTTTTTGTCAGTATATGTGTTCCCTGGGAATCGAACCCACAACCTTTGCGCTGCTAACGCATTGCTCTAACCACTGAGCCACAGGAACAATATATACATTAAATAGACATACAGTACACACACATTAAGTAAACACAAACTTTTATTTTGAATGTGGTTAATCGCGATTAATCTTTGACAGAACTAAATAGAACTAAAACTCTGTTCCACACTCAGAAGGTGGCGGTAATGCAGCAGTTCACATTGGTTGCCAGCCTCCGTTAAAAGCCGAAGAAGAAGAAGAAGAAGAAGAAGAAGAAGACTGATGTGCTCGTGAGCGCGCAGCAGCAGCCGCGGGGTCGCGCAGTGGGTGAGAGGCGCGCGCAGGTAAGCTCTGACAGCAGCACCTGGACTGTCCTCGACTACAGGCCGTACAGTATTAATGGGCTATAAATCATTACTTTCCTTCGCTGTCTCGTAGCAGTCTATGCTCTCGAAACTGTAAGTGTGATGTGGGCTCTTTGTTTATTTGTCACTGCCGTGTCTTCTATTTCGTATTTTATTAAGACTGAGCATGGTTCGCGGTAATTTGGGCTTCTACACACGATGACCTTCCTCATCCTCATCCTCGCCGAGCATGGCGGAGTCAGATGGTGTGGTGTTCTGTGCGAGTCGAGCTCAAAGCAGGTAGGAGTGCGTGCAGCATGTTGCATGCGATGCGTTTGATCCATGCTGAGGCTTGTCTCAAAATGCAACAGGGTTAAGAAAACAAATATTTGTTGTATTCTGCAGTTTTACCGTCTATAATAATATGATTTTCATTATTAAAGGTGCACACAGTAGTTTGTTAAAGTCTCTATCGTTTTTCTTGAAAGTCTTGTTTTGTTGTGCATTTAGAGGGTCTTCCTATCATGGCCAGCTGTGTAACAATGCGCTTTTATCTGTACCATATTAGAGATTTTTTGCATTTATTGATAATGGTTAATGTATTACATTTGCCATATATTTATATTTAGACCACCTTCTAACACTTATTTAAAATGAATCTTTGGAAAACTAATAAATTATTAACACTGTTTAATGTAGTATCTATTATTCATGCTGTACAGCATAATATTGTAAGGTCGAAAACTCACATGCAGCATTTAAGTTTATTGATTCTTGTTACAGGGCCAGATTTAACAATACAAACCCTCTTTTAGTGTTAAAAACTATACTGCCAGTCAGGATTTACAAAACGCACACAGTGAAAAAATAAGCCATGGTCTGGAAAAGCCAGTTATTTTTAATGCATATGGATTTAGTAGGAGTTTCCCTTTCAGACACAAAACCTATGTGAGGAAAGTATTTAAATAAAGGAGATTTACTAAGTTCTTTTAGTCAGTTTACTAGCATTTGCACCATTATTGCACTCATAAAAAGCATGTCTTAATCCATTTTGTCTTCGACATGGCAGGGATAGTTGCTAATTTGCACTGTCTGCTCTCCGTAGATGTTGTTGGTGTTTATGGAAGTGAAACTTGAATTATATAGTTATCGGTCATTGTATGATAACTGTAAGCTGTAGCATAGTCTGCAGTGATGGCATAGATCAGCATGCTCATACAGACACAACAGAATGTGTAACAATTAAATGTTAAAACGAGCAATCCCTGATGAAGCAATGCAACACACTGTTCTACAGATCGAGGATAAATCTAGCACAGAGCAAGATCATACAACAGTCACAGCCGCTACACTGTGAAATGCATTGTTAGTGTAAGAGTCAGCTAAATGTACACAGAAACATACTGAGTGCACCTTTAAAAATGTTTATAATGAGCAACTTTTCCCCTCACATTCTTTCTGGTGTCTGGTAGAATTTAGGGCCTAAAGAGCATACTTAACGTGGCTTGATGCTTACTTTTTTCCCAAGGAGCACATGTTCTCCTAGATTGTAAAATTAAGGAGTGCATAAACAAAACTTTAGAGGTGCAATGAGAATTGATGAAATAATGTGACATTATGAAATGTGTATGTTTTACTATTGCCAACTGCTCATTCAGAAGGATAAGGGCGATGAAATAAACACTCTTACAATATAAACACCATAAAGTAAACATTGCTTAGGATCTGCTGATGATAGTTTATAACAACCTGTTTGCATTACTGCTCTGAAACTGTGAGCCCTTTTTAAAAACGTAATAATTAGGCTGTATAGCAATTCCTGTTTTTCCATCCCAAATTTAAGACCTATTTAATAGTTAATTTAAGGTGTTTTACAACCCTAAATTTTATCAAACTGATGCTCTCATGAGATCACATAAATGTTCAATTTGACATCATGTTTTGAAATAAAAACCGTGTCCCAAACATGAATACGTGCAGTAATTTGTGACATGCTAGAATTTTAATTATACTGTGTATTTATTTACAAATATACAGTTATCCTATGGCCAGATTGATCCGAAACAGAAATAATTGTACTATAAAGGATTAGTCATGTTTCTGAAAAGTACATGCCAGGTTTTTATTACAAGGTTGGACAATTCTTCATCTAAATGAAGGCAGATAATGTATTTGGATATGAAATACCATTATTTGTGTATATATAGCATTGGACCATCTTGGAACCCAAATGTTGAAGTATGTATGTATGTATATAATCTGTCTCACTCTCGACAACATAAGGGTTAGGAGCAATGACAAATAAACGTTCTTTTGTTTAACTTGTGTTGCACTGTCATCACAAAAAAAATTGACGTTGGTATTTGTTTGGGTCACTTGTTGCTTGATATATTGTGAGGCTTAGCTGTATCCAAATAGGCTCTTTATCCAATCTGTTGAATAATTTAAAAGTAGTGCCATTACAGGGATCGTGTTGATGCACCAGTATAGTAGCCTAGACATATCAGTGAAGCGTCAGGATACAGCAGATCCATCAAGCTACTTGTGAAGTTCTGTTGACTCTGTAGCCAGAGACAATGATCAGGGAGTGGTGAGAGATACAGTTCCTTGTAAATTGATTCTCTCTTTCTTCCAGCATGGCTAACAACAAGAACAGCTCGCTCCGTTGCACTTTCTCGGCCTCCAGCCACAGCAACACTCTCCTGAGGGGACTGTCTGCGCTGCGCGATCAGGGTCAGTTGCTGGATGTGGTTCTGGCCATTGACAACGAGCGGTTTGAGGTTCACAAAGCGGTTTTGGCCTCCTGCAGTGACTACTTCAGGTGAGACATTGCACTGTTTGTTAGCACCAGCCAACTCAGCTGAAAATGGCGAGATTAATAAAATAAGTTGCAAGGTTAATGACTAGTTGACTTGACTGTGTGTATAGATTAAATAACAGTTTGACACTTACTCATCCTCAAGCTGTTCCAAACCTGTATTAATATTTCTGTTGAACATAAAATATATTATAAAGAATTTGGGTTCTTTAGACTGCAGATTTGATTTGCCAGATTTAATAAAATATCAATTTTATGATGGTCATGTTCTCCAATTGTTTAGCTTTAGACTATGAATCCATCCAGTTGGAGAAGGTCAGATGTGTTTATTTTAGAATGCATTGTTTTCATTTGTTGTGTGTCCTTGCAATGATGACAATGATGAAAGTCTGGTTGTGTGTGTGCATGTGTGTGTATGATGACCAGTTTTTGCTCTGTAACCCATCTCCTCAGTCAAGCTTGTAATGTTGTTTTGGTTCAAGACTCTTAATTAAAGAGTCGGTTGGGGTCGGGGTGGTTGATTGTGATTTCACTTTTTTACGTTAGCTAGTGTGTAATGTTGCTGTTTGAGCATAAACAATATCTGCAGTGCAAGTGCAAATGGAGACATTGTTTCTAATGGATTCACACATTTCAAAATCAATGCTCTAAAGCAGCAGTTCTTAATCCTGTTCCTCGTGTCGTCTGCGCTCTCTCTCTCTCTCTCTCTCTCTCTCTCTCAGATCAGCAGCTCATCTTCAGCAATAACCTGTTCCATTTATACACTTATTTTCTCATAGAGAAATTGATTAGCAATATAGACGACGCCATTGTTTACAATACAATCGGAGCACATGCCGCTGAGCTGAGGGGCAGGAAACTAGAGGCGATTTAGACAATCACAACACAATGGGCCAGCTAACCAATCTGAGCCCATCACATATTTCTGAGGGAGGGACTTCATAAAAGCAGGAAATGATCAGCACGTTTAACACACGTTAGACTGCACCCCATAAACACAATCAAGCATAGAATAAAAACAGTCAGCCACCCCTTTAAATATTTTTTTTTATTCCCATGTAGAAAATGAATGAGAAAAATGTTTCCAGAACCAAAGGTGCTAAAAAAGTGAGCGGTCACTGTTGCACTTTATCTTAAAAGTATGGAAGTCACCTCTTTTTACCACTCATTTTAACAAAGCTGTGAAATCTATTCTTGATCCATACAGAGCCATGTTTACTGGAGGAATGAAGGAGTCAAACCAGAACACCATCGAGATAAAAGGTCTTTCAGCCAGGGGACTGAAGCACATTATTGATTTCGCCTACAGTTCTGAGGTCACTCTGGACTTGGACTGTATTCAGGATGTTCTTGGTGCAGCCGTCTTCCTGCAGATGGTGCCTGTGGTGGAGCTTTGTGAGGAGTTCCTGAAATCGGCCATGAGCGTTGAGACTTGCTTAAACATCGGCCAGATGGCCACCACTTTTAGCCTCTCGTCCCTTAAGCAGTCGGTCGACGCGTTCACGTTCCGTCACTTCCTGCAGATAGCTCAGGAGGACGACTTCCTTCACATTCCAAAGGAACGACTGGTTTTCTTCCTTCAGAGCAACAAGTTGAAGAACTGTAGCGAGATCGACTTGTTCCACGCGGCAATCCGCTGGCTGCAGCACGACGTGTCCAGACGAGCGGAGGCCAGCGAAGTGCTCTGCCACGTGCGCTTCCCGCTAATGCGTTCATCTGAACTTGTGGACAGCGTCCAAACTGTCGACATCATGGTGGAAGATGTGCAGTGTCGACACTTTCTCCTAGAGGCCTTCAATTATCAGATCCTTCCATTCCGACAGCACGAAATGCAATCCCCGCGAACTTCCATTCGCTCAGACATCACTTCGCTGATTACGTTCGGTGGAACGCCCTACACCGACAACGATCGGACGGTCAGCGGCAAAGTCTACTATCTGCCCGACGTCACGGTGCGACAGTTCAAAGAGTTGACAGAAATGGAGATGGGATGCAGCCATGCGTGTGTGTCGGTTATCGATAATTTTGTGTACGTCGCGGGAGGGCAGCATTTGCAGTATCGCAGTGGAGAGGGCGCAGTCGACATCTGCCTCCGCTACGATCCCCATCTGAACCAGTGGCTTCGAATCCAGTCCATGCAGGAGAGCCGCATTCAGTTTCAGCTCAACGTATTGCATGGACAACTTTACGCTACTGGAGGACGCAACCGGTCTGGCAGCTTGTCCTCTGTTGAGTGCTATTGTCCGAGGAAAAACGAGTGGACTTATGTGGATTCCCTCAAGAGGCGGATCTGGGGTCACGCCGGAGTGACGTGCGGCGAGAAACTCTACGTCTCAGGAGGTTACGGGGTGTCTGTGGAGGATAAGAAGACTCTCCATTGCTATGATCCGACCTCGGATCAGTGGGACTTCAAGTGTCCCATGAACGAGCCAAGAGTCTTGCATGCTATGATTAGTGTAAACAACCGTATTTATGCTCTCGGTGGCAGAATGGACCATGTTGACCGCTGCTTTGATGTGCTAGCTGTAGAGTATTATGTTCCAGAGACCGATCAATGGACAACAGTCAGTCCGATGCGAGCTGGTCAGTCAGAGGCTGCCTGCTGTCTGCTGGATACAAAGATCTATATAGTCGGAGGATACAACTGGCACCTCAATAACGTCACTAGTATTGTGCAAGTGTATAATACAGAGACCGATGAGTGGGAAAGAGATCTTCATTTTACAGAATCTTTTGCAGGAATAGCTTGTACACCTATTGTACTTCCTCAAACAACCACCCAGCGCTAAGAACATATTGCGTTTACGGTTTATTTAGGCGTAATGTTTAGCGCCCACCCAGACTAAAGTGAAAGTAATGGTATAATTGGCTTTGCCTCATTGAAAAGCCTCAATGTTATGTCTTTATTTTTGAAGCATACACGATTGAACAATTTGAAAGCACACTTTTTGAGAATGTTAAGCATCTTTCTAAACATTTCTTAAGCAGTATTGTCGTCTATGGCCCTTCTTGTAGATTGCCATGTTTCATACTAATGAGGGTTTTGTACAAGTCCCTTTGGGATTTGCACTGACGGTAGACTTGAATTGACTCACAACATTGGTGCAATGTTCTTCATCTTTGTGTATATCCTACATCTATTCACAACACATCTTAAACTTCCAGTATATATTCCAGAGACAGATGAGTGCAAAAGAGGTCTTGATTTTCAAGATTATTTTGCAGGAATAGCTTGTCCACCTATTGTACTTCCCCAAACAACCACTCAGCGCTAAGCACATATTGTCTTTATATTTGATTTTTGAGAATATGAAGCATCTTTCTGCACAAAATGTTGAAATTGCCCCGTTTCATACTAATGAGGGTTTCGTACAAGTGCCTGTGGGATTTGCATTGATGACAGACTTGACTGGGCAAGCAACACTGGGAAAATGTCCTCATGACTTCATGAAGGATTGTTCCCATGGTGTGACTAAATGACACGAAACCAAAAAAATAACAAAATAAAATTTGGATAGCTGAATGAATTGGTTGACATCTAAACAATTAAAAACAATATTTGCCTCTGGAAAAGAGTTGGTAGAATTTTGCAGTATGATATTTAGAATTTTTGTCTGCCAGCTACAATTTGAACAAAATTGTCTGCTTTGCCAGAAATTAATGAAGAGGTTTAAAATATCAACCTTTGCATGCTCTTCTCAAGATGTAAAGCTGGCTCTGGTTCTTGTAGAGTATCCCAGTGTGTGGATCTCTTGGCTACAGATCAGATCTCTATCACAGCTTTGTATGCAGATGGGCCCAAGCACAGCATAGGTCTGTATTCCTCTAGATAAGACATGATCTTGAGAGTTAATGCAAAACTGTAGACCTGATCTATATATTGCACTTTTCAGGCAAATTCATGTTTGTTTTGTGATCATTTGTAAGACACCATTATAGTGGCTGGTGTGTTAATATATTTTGTGATGCTATTTTGTTATAGTTCCTGATATTAGTTCTCTTTCATAATAATTCTCATTTTTGAAATGTTTTGTATTAAAAATTGGCAAATTATTTCAGAAATCGTTTTCTCTGCGAAGAAGCAGAGCAGCCGTGGAGGTCAAAAAGAGTCGGTTTTGTCCATTTACACTTTTTTTTTTTGTCATTGTTTTATATTTTTTTTCTTCAATCTCTATTCGTTTTTTTTTTTTTTACTGGATAAAAATGTACCTTCATACAGTTTTATTTTTTTTATCTCCCAAACTAAATGAGCACATGTCATTATGCACTTTAATACTCAACATGGTAAATCAGTGATTTGATTACTGAACTAAGGTGCAGTGATTTATCTGAACGTGTAATGTACCCAGTATATACAGCAGAGACTGGATCACCTACATAGAATTATGGCACAAACCTTTTGTAATTATATAGTTTTGGCATGTTTTCAGAGTTTGAATATGTAAAAAAAAAACCACTACATTCTAGAAAATACCTAGTATTTTTTGTGCATTTAAAAGGATGATTTGATTTCCTTTAAGGTGTTAGAAACATTTATTTCCAACAACACATTTACGTTTTTTGTATGTATATAGATAGGTAATTTACCATGATTACAGCAGTAAATGACTGTCGCCCTTAGCTCAGGACTCATTTAGATGCTGATGTAAAATGGAAACATAAACATGGACAATATCTGGTAAGACTTTTCAGTTAGTTAGCTGGGTCTTATGAACAAATGGCCTTTAATCTTGTATTTACATCACAGATCAGCCTTAATCAACCTGGTAAAAGCACTTAAAGTGCTGTTTGGTTCTATGTAAACCATTTCCTTAAGTCTGGAATTTCAAAAAGCTTTTACAAATATTTTTTTTTAATTGTCAATTTTTGATGCACTTATGCGCATCTGAAATGTATAGCATGTGGTTACTTCCAAAAAACGTTCTTTTTTAATTACAAATCCTGTTCTAATTTTGATGTACAAAGTTACATGTTAAACTATCAAGTGTGTATTGGTGGCATTTTTTGCATTTATCCTTTTATACATTTGTCTTCCATGTGTGAAATGACATTGAGTTATATCCATGCTATGTTGTGTCTGTTACAGTGTGGTCTAAATAAAAATACACATTGTCATTCTCATTTTTTTCATTGATGTGCTATTACGAAAATTGTTTTTCCTTGCAGCTACAGTGTCTTAATAATTCCGGACTGTTGTTTTTGCTCTGTGCTTTGATTCAAACTTTATTTTTTACTGCAAGAAATGGTGGGATTATGAAAAGGGATTTTGAGACTTTGCAATAAAATACAAGACAAAAACACTGATGAAGAGCATCGCTTTCGCAGTGTTATTAGAAGGTACAGCAAAAGCTGGGTTCTAGTGATTTGGAGCAGAGCTATTTAAACCGTTAGCTGTTCTGAATTAAAAAGTAATGGTGGTTAGTTGAAAATCATATTTCTTAAGTTTGAAATGTTGTTATACATTTTCTTTGCTTGGTCTTAAATTTTTTTATAACACTTCCTTAATTGGGCTTTAAAAGTCTGAAGATTACTTTATAAAACCTGCGGTTAACTGTCAGTAGACGGTTTGGTTTTGTTGTTATCCAATGGTTGTGAAATAGTCTACCATAATTAAGAAAAAACTAAGCTATAAGTGCACAGGCTTAAAGAATAGTACATCTCAAAATAAATGTGAAGTTTTCAGTTTCCTTCTGGCGGAATAACAACCAAGCATGTCTTTATTTTACGTTAGTTACATCATCATAAGGTCCTTTTATCATAATAGTTTTTGCAGCATAAATAGCAGATGTCTTGTCTCAAGACATGACACATGAAGACATTTAATTCAGCTGGTGTGTGTGTGTGGTCTGTGTAAGTGTTTTTATCAATCGGGTGGACTCCAATGCCCACAACTCTTCCCGTGATGACGCTTTCGCCGCACACAACGCGTCTCACGCAACGCTCTGTGTTTTGGAGAAGAACGGAAGATGGCGACCTCAAACAATCCGCGAAAATTCAGCGAGAAAATCGCCCTGCACAACCAGAAGCAGGCGGAGGAGACGGCGGCGTTTGAGGAGGTCATGAAAGACCTGAGCATCACGCGAGCAGCGCGGGTACGTGTGTCAGAAACGGCGGCTAAACGCGCGCGTAGCGCAGCTGCTATGTAGGATGTAGCCTGTGTTTGATCTAAGAGCTCCTTTGTCGCCTGCGAGCCGTGACAAATCGCTGAAGTACGGTAATGATTCCCCGGTGGTTGAGCTTAACGAGAGATGCTGAGGGTGCTGTTGGAGAGAGATGCTGGACAGATGTCATGTACATAGAGACCTGCTCCGGCCTTGAATGCATTGTGGCTGCTGTTCGCTCTTTCATTTCTCGTTCTGTGTAGCAGACGCTACTTATTTAATGACGACATGTCATTGACCGGAGCAAGCTGTCACACGAGGTGTATCCTAGTTTTTAATTAACAGTTTTAAATCTAAAGTCTAAAGGTTTTGTATTTTGATAAAGTCTATCCAACTAAGATTTCATGTTTTTGTGAAAGCTGTTGGGTAATACATAGAATATAGCCTGTATTTATATATAAAACTAGTTGCCAACACTGAAAAAAATGTGTAGAAACAATTGTCATTTAGAAAAGGCTTGTAAATGTAATAAACAATTACCAAAAAACAGTAATACATGGAATGTTGACATTTAATTAAAAAACTTTTTTTAGTATTTTCTTGTAAAACGTACTCATACTTGTTTGCGAAGGCAGCTTTTCTTGTTTTTGTTTGGTTTAATTTGAAGTGCTAATTAAACTAAACCTATATAAGCTAAAATAAACATGAATTCAAAATTAAAAACAATAAAAAAGACAATTATTTTATTAAAATGAACAGAAAATCTAAAAATAAAGTCTAATTCAATATATTAATAAAACCCATTAAGTCTGGATTCATTTCAATGTCAGGTCAGGGCAAATTGTCGCATTCATTATAATTTATTCAAAACTTTGTACTTTAAAAAAAAATATTTTTATCTTTTAACTTTTACATTATTATTTGATTTTATATTTATTAACTTCCACGTTTTGTTGAATGTGCTATTTTAATTTCAAGAGTATTTATACAGAAAACAAAAATCTTCTCAAATCAGTGTCAATAAACATAATATCGGTCAATATATGTTAAGTGAGCTGTATCTTTTTCCTAGAGGAAAATCAATCAATCAATCAATCAATCAATAATAAAATATAGAATAATGAAAAAATAAACTAATCCTTACAAGTATTAATTTGAGGACAATGCTTGAGCAATTTGCTCCAGTCTCTGTTTTCAACTATTCACAACAAGGCTGTAGTCTGTCCCTTGGTATTGAACATATTATATATGTTAGTGTGTGTCACATAAGTTGATACCCATGTTTTGCTACTTTTTAATAACTTTTTTAATAACGTGTTATACTCCCCGATATCTGGTTTACATTTCATTCATGCATGCATTGCGTCATTCACTGCTGCTTTTCACGCACTGTTATTTTGCACAGCTGCAGTTACAGAAGACCCAGTATTTGCAGCTAGGCCAGAACCGAGCTCAGTGCTATGGAGGGTCACTGCCCAATGTCAATCAGATTGGAAATAGCAACACTGACCTCCCTTTTCAGGTGAGACCTTAGAACCTGCATAAGATTGAAAACACTATGCTGTCACCTTTATGAATGCATTTCCCTTCAGATGATCTAATCACAGTTTCATAACGCTCATAGTGCATTCGATGGGTCATTCCTCATACGGTGCGGTCACGTTTACCATTGCTCTGTGGAATTTCACATTCATTTCAATAGGCAAAATAGTTCTCCGTGCAGATTTTGCTCATGTTCAGGTTGGTCATGCGGGCAAAAAATGGTCTATTTTCAATGTGACCACACTTTCATACAATACCTTTTCAACTCTGCAACTTAAAAGAATTGATTGAAATTGAAAAGACACTAACTCTAAATTTGAACTAGTTATTATAACTATATACACAGTTGGCAATAAAATTACCCATATTGAACTTAACAGAGTGGACATAAAACATAAAGTTAATTCTCACTCGAGAGTTAGCTTGTGTTTTATGCTTTTATTCTTTATATTGTCAAACGAGTTCTGTAATTGGAAACAAACAGCTTTTGAAACCATTTCAATTAGAGAAAGAAAAACGAACTTTCTTAAGAAATTGCCAGTTTATCAAGTTAAAAGTTAGTTCAAAGGGACACTCATATTAGGACATTAGTATTTGACACTTCCGCACTTAAAAATGATGTCTCAATGCCGTTGCATTAGATACAAAATATCAAATAAGTAATTCTGGAGTTCTATTTTTTTTTAGAAATGTTGTGTTTAAGAAATGTTCTTATAGATGCTTGCTTTGATATACTGTTATTCAACAACATCCACATCTTTAAGTGTGGATTAAAGGTCCAAATTATTTTCGCACTGTGTAGTAGGAATGACCCGGATCAGCTTTTAAAGCAAAGTATTATCCAATGATTCGCATTTGTGTCCAAAAAAACTTTTTTATGAATTAGTTGATGGAAGCATGCGTCATTTCCTTCTTTATCATTGCTCTTCATTTCTGACACATTAGCAGAAGGATGTACGGGATGGTTCTCATCGCTCTGAGCTTCCATCTTCTACTTGGGGCCTGTTTTGTGCTTTTATTTATCCAAACACTTCAGCAAAAGTCCTGATGCCTTGTGAAAACACATTTGAAGATCACTTAATCAAATCGGAATCTTTTACAGACGACGGTTTTAGACACCAGCCGGACGTCCCGACATCATGGCCTGGTGGACCGCGTGTATCGTGACAGGAATCGCATCGCTTCTCCGCACCGTAGACCTCTCTCTGTGGACAAGCATGGACGCCAGATATCCTTCAGCTTTATTAGCCAAGTTTTACTCAACCCGTATGTATTTATATGTGTGTGTGAGAGACATTGTCCTTAACCCTGATTACATCGACAGCTGTCCCTATGGGTCGGTATATCTGTCACCACCTCCCGACACAAGTTGGAGAAGGTAAAGCAGCTTTTCTCATAAGCTAATCAACAAAACATGCTCAAAAGGTCATAAATCAGTGTTTTTACATGTTCTCACCTCTGCTGGTCTGCTGCAGAACCAACTCTGACTCAGCTCTACACCAGAGCGCTGGGAATCCAGCTCCACAGGACACTTTTGTTGGTGGATCTCAGGAACTGCAGTCGAAAGGAGTAAAAACATGTACGAATTTGGGAGTTTTTTCCATTTTTGTTAGCTATTGCTATACTGCATGAAATTAAAATTATTTTAATTTAAAATACATTGTCTGGCCTTTAAGGTGTAGATGAGTTTTGTTTCTTCATTAAAACAGTTTTTGAGAGATTGGCTCACCAATGGATCCTTTTGCGGTGAATGGGTGCCGTCAGAATGAGATTCCAAACAGCTGATAAAAACATCACCATAATCCACAAGTAATCCACACCACTCCTGTCCATCAATTAAAGTCCTGTGAAGCAAAAAGCTGTTTGTAAGAAACAAATCTATCAATATGTTTTTAACCAAAAATATGCTTTCTCCTGTGAAAAAGTAGTCTCACCTGAATCAGGAGAGAAGCATGCCAGATCATGCACAGTTTACAAGTAAAAAGTAAACAGTTCTAAACAAATATGTTGGTGGATTTTTATGATAGAGATTAACGGGATGGATGATTTTTACTGGAGGAAGCATTATTATGGATTTTGGCCAGAAGCGATGGCTTAAAAGTTAAAAATGGCTTAATGACGAAGCTGTTTCTTACAAACACGCCGCTTTTGGCTTCACAAGACATTAATTGATGGACCGGAGTGGTGTAGATTATGGTGATGTTTTTATCAGCTGTTTGGACTCTCATTCCGACGGCACCCATTAACTGCAGGGGATCCACTGGTGAACAAGTGATACCAGTGGATAGTGTTACCATGAAGAAACAAACTGGCCTGAGGATGAGAACTTTTTCATTTTTGGTGTAAATGGTTTCTTTAACAAAAGTATTTCTCTGCTTATTCATTTTAAAAACTTTTATCCGCCAAAAGTCATGATGTGATGCAACTAACATGCAAAAACATGCACAAAAAAAGGACCCCTGTAGATCCTCATCACTGACGGTCAATGTAAATAAGTGTCTTAAAATATCAGATCATTTGACCTTTTTATGTTGTCATATTGGTGACTCCTCAAAACATAAGGATATATACTCTATGAATTAATTTTGAAATTATGGTGTACGGAAAATAAATTATAATTTTTTACGTAGTGGTTACATCATATGACAAAAACAACATGAATATAAAAAGAACACATCTAAGAACTTGGCATGTGTATTAATTCGATTTTTTTAAATATGATTTTATTGTGGACACTTTATTTGTACAGTGACCTGGTAGGAGTTCATCTATATCTCCCTCTCTTTCTGCAGTGCTGTTGCTCACCCCTCCAGATACAGAGGACACTGAATCAGAGATGGAGAAAGACGAGCCCAACATATCTCTGCACACAGACCCCTGTGACGTTCCTGGGATTAAGTGAGTTTATCATGACTAAAACTTTCCCCGTGTGCTGGAAATCATGCAACACTCAAATAACCTTTGAATTAGCATGAGTAGAGAAAATGAAGTGTGACTGCAACTTTAGATACTAAATTGACACTCACCATCGAGGTAAAAATGATCTGAATGAAAATTAAATGATAAAATATTTTATTTTGGATGATTATATATATATATATATATATATTACTGAGATTTACTCATTTGCACATGTCACTCTTAGAAGTGTTGCATTATATAGCATCTCACTGCATATTCTGTTTGATATTTCCAGCATATTTCCATCTCCTGATGAAGAAATGAGTAGCTCTTTGATGCCAGCTGCTCACAGCACCGGCGGCTCCTTACCTGATCTGACAAACATCCAGTTCCCTCCTCCTCTCCCCACCCCGCTAGATCCAGAGGACTCCATTACATTCCCTACATCCAGCTCCAGCAGTCCCAGCAACCTTACCACCAACCTGACACACCTGGGCATCAGTGCTGCCAGTCACGTCCCTCTCGCCCAGCACACTGGCCCTGCCCCCTCATCCAATATCAGCCCCCAGCCGCCCACTCCCACACTGCCACCTGCCGTCTCCCCCCAGATACCCATCGTGCAGGTAAGCCAGACTCCCCAAACCACACGGCCTGTGTTTGAATTCAGAAAACATGTGATTTAAGGGTCATCGTTTCATTTCTAGCAATCTATGAAGTCCCAAGAAAGTCTGATTCTAATATTTAAATTAGGGATGTACCAATGTATTGGCCAATAATCAGTATGGCTCATAAAAGCAATTATCAGGCATTGTTTAAAAACAGAAGAAGATCAGGGCAGATTCTATTCTGTCCAGAACGCTGTAGCGCCTCAGTTCAAGCGGCAGCGCGGAGCACAATCTTATAAGGTATAGCGCAAAATAAATATGAATGAACATCAGTTCACAGTTGGTTAGTTAGCAATAAAACACACTAAAGAGGGGCCTAATTACTGATAAATATATATGTATGTTTGAATAAATCTTCCATGAATACAAGTAAAGAAAACCTGTACTTAAACCTAATTGAATTGTTCAAAAATTTCAGTTTTCATTTGAGTGTGATTATTATATCTTAACATAAATATTAGTAGTAGTTTGGGCTCTGTTGTTAATTTTAACCTCCAATATTATAGCAATGTACCAAATGAGAGGTTTCCCTGTATCGTTTACACTTTACAGCGTTAGTTGGAAGAGATTGTTTCCCTTTAGAAAACCAAACTATTGGTATCTGCAGATTTGAATTCTGAATAATTGGCGGAGAAATTTAGTTAAATATTAATTGAAATTCTAAAATAAAAATGTGAAAGCAGTGTTTTTAATTGCCCATTATGGAGTGCATTATACTTGCATTTTCATAAATTGTATTGATATTTCTATTATAATGTTCTAATAATGATTTTTTTCTGAACATTTTCTGTTTCATTTGAAAGTTTTAGTAATTTTATTGTGTGTTTTTGTCATTTTTAGTTGCTTATTTCTTGTGTCTAAGCAGTTTTTAATAATCTTTATCAAAGTTTTAGTTTGAGTTATATTAGTATTTCAAGTTAAACTAAATGAAATTGAGAAATGTTGCCTTGGCAGCAAAAAACTTTTAATTTCTTATTTCAGTTAACAAATAACGAAGATGTTTTATTTTTAGTTTGAGTTTTAGTGAACTCACCCTGGGTCATTGACACTGAATTAGTGTAATGTATGAGTATGAATATTCAGATTTGTTGACGGTCTGTCACAGCCGATCACGATGGACAGCCTGTCTCTGGAGCAGCAGTTGTCTCAGTACTCACTGCTGAGTTTACTGAATGACCTGCAGAAACAGCACAGCCTCCCTCAGAACATCCGTCTCATACGCCTCCCGCCTCTCACCGTAAGCTCCACCCCCAACACCACCCAGCCCTCTCTTTCCAGCCAATCACAGACCAATCCAGCCAGCTCGGTATGTGTTTCTTCCGCTGTGCACAGTTTGCTTTAGGTTGATATGGTCATTTCTGCAAGAATTCAAGTATGTCTCTTTCTCCCAACAGTACCGCTGTCAGACCGGCTCTTCAGCTAATCAGTCACCCACATCTCCAGTGTCCAATCAGGGCTTCTCACCCGGCGGCTCACCACAAGTAAGCATAACACTTCTATGGTTTCATTCTTCATTTGATGATTTTTGTGTAATTTATTGGCATCTCAGTGTGGACTTCTCTCTGCAATGCCGCCTATTTAAGTACACTCACTCTGTAGCCTTTCACACAACAAGACAAATGCTTGAAGAAAAAAAGATTATCTTATGCTCACCAAGGCTGAATTTAATTGATAATAAAAAGAACTGATTTCTACTTAAAAATAAGTTAAAATATTATGTATTTTTGTGATGCAAAGCATCATTACTCCAATCTTCAGTGTCAGATTATCTTCAGAAATGATTCTAATATGCTGATTTGCTGCTCAAGAAACGTATCTTATTATTTTACTTGTTGAAATATATTTCTAAAATGATTGTGGAAATCATGATAAAGGATTGTTTGATAAATACAAAGTTAAAAAGAACCGCATTCATTTGAAATAGAAATATTTTAACAATATCAATATCTTTAGTTTTGAATTTAATTTAATGTCTCCTTGCTGAATAAAAGTATTTATTTTTCAAAAATCGTAACTTTTGAATAGCATATCATGGTTTCTACAAAATATTAAGCAGTGCAGCTGTTTTCAACATTGAAAATTAATGAGAAATGAGCAGCAAATCAGAATGATTTCTGAAGGATCGTGTGACACAGACTGGAGTAATGATGCTGAAAATTCAGCTTTACATCACAGAAATACATTATATATTAAAATACATTCAAATAGAAAATGGTCAAATTAAATTGTAATAATGTTTCACAATATTACAGTTTTTACTGTATTTATGATTAAATAAATTCAGCCTTGGTAAGCACAAGAGACTTCTTTAAAAACGTTGAAACCTCCAAACTTTTGAGCAGTAGTGGTGTTCAGTATTTGGCTAATTTTCTTCAGATGTGTTGCTCGTGGTTCCTGTGGCTCAGTGGTAGAGCATTGCGTTAGCAGCGCAAAGGTTGTGGGTTCAATTCCCAGGGAACACAAATACTGACAAACATTTATAACCTGAATGCACTGTAGGTCGCTTTGGATAAAAGCGTCTGCTAAATGCGTAAATGTAAATGCTCATAATGTGTGTCTTCACAGCATATTCAGGTGGCTGGAAGCATCTTTGGAGATTCATTTTATGATCAGCAACTTCCCTCCAGACAGACCAATGCCCTATCCAACCAGGTACATGTGCTCCACTTCAAATCACTCTTCAAATGTTGTTGTTGTATTGTTTAGTTTTTTAATTAAGATAAATTCAGTTTTATAAAAAAAAGAATCTGTTGCAGAAATTTTACAAGAGGTTAACATGAAAATCAAGGCTGACTTAGTTCTCTGAATATACAAATGATCATGTTCAACAATATGACACATAATGCTGATTTAGATACTAAATGTTACGTGGTTCATCTCGTGAGTCATTTAAAAGCGTACTAATTAATAAATCAGTTAATAAGGAATTTTGCATACGTATTCTGTATATTATGTTTATACCGTTTACTAGAAGTATTACAGCGATATTGATGAAATTATATTAATAATAATAATACTACATTAAAAAAACACAAATTGCAATTAGATATTTTACCAAGTTGTTCTGCTGTTTTTTTATTAAATAATGTGCATAGAGTTTCATGGCCTGTACGAATAAATAAATAAATTAATGAATTAATCAATACATGTGTATGTATAACATGTAACAATTATTTAGATAATTTATTGTTCAAATGACTTTAAACCTCTCTCAAGCTGGAGCAGTTCAACATGAACATGATGGAGAATCCGGGCGGCTCTAGTCACTGTTCAACGCTGAACTACACGCAGGCAGCCATGATGGGTCTAACCGGGAGCCACGGCGGTCAGCAGCTCGGTTACAGTAGCCATGGCAACATCCCCAATATCATTCTCACAGGTATTGTGTGTCTTTCAATTCAACGTTAACTTCTCTATGCAATTGTCTTCCCAAGAGATGTCAGAGAGGTACATTTATAATTGCACTGATGGTCTTTATCTATACCTGTGCCTCTCAAACTTTTTTGGGTCTATCCATTATCCAGGTCCTGTAACACCCCCCACACAATGTTATTCCAACAGGATAGTTCCGAACACTGAATATTTCCAGCACTAAACCCCATTTATTTCAGTGTTTCCCTAGCACTTTCATTAGTAATGTTTTGAAAAGACTGCTTTATTAAGATTTTATCACTTTAGCTGAGCTCTCGTGCGTCTATATAATAATGGTATTTTTATGTAGCCAGCTTTATTAACGTTTATTAGTAACAGCTAGTTATATTCTAATTGCGCTTAGATAACATGAGCAACACTTCACTAGCTAGTAGCTATCATAACTAGATTTTACTAACAACTTATTTCACCCAAAAATGAAAATGCTGTCATTAATTACGCACCCTCATGTTGTTCCAAACCCGTAAGACCTTCGTTCATCTTCAGAACACAAATTAAGATATTTCTGATGAAATCCGAGAGCTCTCTGACCTTCATAGACCGCAAGGTTACTACCACGAAACGTAGCAAGGACATCGGTAAAACAGTCCATGTGACATCAGCGGTTCAACTGTAAGTTTACGAAGTTACGAGAATACTTTTGTGAGCAAAGAAAACAATAATAACAGCTTTATTCAACAACTCTTCTCCTCCTCATCGCATCTGCAGCGGTGCGCCGCCATTGTGGAGAGAGTATCACAACACATTACTTTGTTCCAGTTACATTGATAAAGTAATCGAAATAGTTACAATTCTTATTACATTTTAAATAATGTATGGTGTAATCTGTAACCTATTACATTTGCAAAGTAACTTTCCCAACACTGGTTTCCAGGAATAGGCATTTCAGCTGACCGTTTGGTTTGTCTCACATTAGTGACGGGAGAATCTCCGCCGAGTCTCTCCAAAGAGCTCACCAACTCGTTAGCCAGCGTTGGTGACGTCAGCTTTGACGCGGACTCTCAGTTCCCGTTGGACGAGTTGAAGATCGACCCCTTGACACTGGACGGACTGCACATGCTCAACGACCCGGACATGGTTCTCGCCGACCCGGCCACTGAGGACACGTTCCGCATGGATCGACTGTGAAGCTGCGCATGCACTTCGAAGCCAGACACTCCGCTGCATGGCCTCTTTGTTCACCATCTGGTCAGTGGCCGTCCACGTCTCCCAACCTCCTACGTAACAGCATGCTGCCAAACCGCTCGTGGCCAGGGGCCGGTGGAGGCGGCGGCGGCCAGGGTTTGGGGGGTGGAGGTGGAAGTGCTGTATCCACACTGGATAGTTTCAAATGCGCAATACCATCCACCATCCACTCTCTTCACGTATTCATGTTTTGGCTAGTGGCCAATGCGTGGTTTCTATTTATTCCTTTTAAATTGTTTATTCTTTTGATTTCATGGATCATCCTATGTTTATTCATGTATTCATATTGACATAAGCGAATTGCCAAATTGTATCTATTTTTTTAATGTTTACATAACTATGCCATGTCTTTGAAGAAATATCCATCTGTGTGATTTGTGTGAAATCGACATATTTATTTAGATTGTATTTATTATAAATATTTTTTTAATTATAGATATAAATATATTATTTAATCATATTTATGTAAGGAGCACTACTCCCCCAGATTGTGTATCAAGGGTTTAAGGGAGCGTTGCTCATTGTCTGCCTGAAGGCATAAAGTTGGCTTTTACAAAATGGCTTCCATGACAATTCGTTTTGCTAGCATTTTTTTGTATCATCGAAACATCTCGAGATGTCACGATCGGCGTTTCCATTTCTTTCGGTATCAATTTTCTTGCAGGAGGACAGCAGTTTCTAAATGTGACCCATCTGTTGGTGTTTTTGTGGACTGTTACGTGACTTTCTGTACGCATACGTTGTTTATTCGAATTGAAGGTCTGTTATGGCTGAAATGTCTGCTTCAACGGTGGTCGGTAAATATGTGACCCTCGAGCTGCTGCAGAAACCCGCTGAACACTTCACTGTGAGAGGACCTGATTTTGCCTTACATGAACAAAATGCTGTTTTTAACTGTTAATGTGTTTTTCTAATCGTCTCCGAAGTGTTCTCCTCTCGATATTCTTGTTTTAACAATGCCATTTAGTTTAGTATTGAATGCTGTTGTACTTGTACTGCCAAACTTAACTCAACGTTCTGTTGTGAAGCTGACGTCAGTCATCTGGTTGGGGAGAGTAATGCTCCTTATTCTGTGCTGTATATGGGAGTTTGTGTTTGTCATTCCCATGCGTATGTTCAAGCCCTGTCGCACCTTGATCAAGTGATTTGCCCCCCAGTGCTACAGGAAGGAATTAAGGAATCACTCATTTACAGTTATGATCGCTATATGCAGTGGGGTCTAAAAAACACAGCTTTTTGGTTTAAACTTGGAGTGAAAAGTTTTAAAAACAAAGAAAACTATGATGTAACATTGATTGTGTACATGCTGTCAATGAAGCAAAGAGGACGAAAAGAAAAATATATTAGGATTCAAATGTGAATTTTGAGATTTATTAAATTTTTCGTCATACTGATGCATTGATAATTGTTTTCGCCATGGATTTAAAAAACAACTACAAGGGATTTGACTTAATCGCACATTTTTTTTCATGCAATTATGAGTTTATATCGCATAATTATGACTTTTTATTTAGCAATTTAGCGGAAACAAAACAGAAAAAAACCAGTTGCAAGATGTAAACATGATCTTGAGGAAAAAGTCAGAATAGTGAGATAAAAATCCACAATCATTATTTGTTTATTTTGTGGAAGAAAAAAACAGAATTGCAAGACAAACTCAGAATTTAGAGATTAAAAGTCAGGGTTATGAGATAAGTCACAATTACATTTTTTTTTTATCCAATGGCGAAAACAAGTTTCCATAGAATATATACATTTTTTTGGACCCCACTGTATCTAACTTGTCAGTCTAAAAACAACATGTTTATAATGCAGGGGATGAAGAGCAAGGTGACATTTTTAGAAATTGAACGAGATGTTTCCTGAGTCATTTTGGTTCAGCCAGACACAGTTTGGTCATCTAGGTCCTTGAAGGAAATAATAACTCTTAAAACTGTGCAAATCTAATTTGTGATTCCTATGCAATCTAAAAGCATTAATCAACCAACAATCTGGAATATTACTGGTTGAATATGAAAAGTATATTTAGGGCTGAGAAATAAGGATTGGCTCGGATGGTGGATACACTGTTGTTTATTTAAACGTAACAAAAACTGCAATACTCGCTTCAGTTTTTCTTCTTCTTCTCCTAGTGTTTTCATATGTTTACCATGAGCACGTTTCTCTCCTGAAAATAGTGTACATAAAGCTTATCACTGGAATATGACGACTGCATGTCACAATGAGAAAAAAACCTTTAGAACGAGATTTTCGTTAGCTTTTTGGTATGAATTTTTCATTAGCTTGGCGATTCCAGTAAAAAGATTCACTGCACATGAACCAATGTAGACCCCCGAGACACAGTGCATGTATTAGTTAATACCAGTGGTGTCATTTTACCTCGCCTATGATCATGTTTAGAAACAGAATGTATTTATGACAGTGCATTACACCAAATGACTTGCTTGACAATGCTTGACCAAAGCACTATTGCTTTATTTCTCCTGATCTGTTACGTTGCTGGTCACGGTAGCATTTTTCCGCTCATCGTGATTGTAGCATGTTTGATATCTTCAGTTGGGTCATTCCCCCGCCCTGTCGATTGGCTCGGCCCTTGCATCTTGGGTTTCCGTCTGAAATCCTGTCAGAAATCTCAAAGATATGGCAGCTTTCATACTGATGTTTGTGCATTTGTTTTAAAAATTTTCTGGCTGCTGCTTCTGGAAACTTCAGCCGCAGCTTTGCTCATGAAACATGGACTGTTTTACCTTCTGAGAATGCCAACTGTTCGACTCTGTACATGCGTTCCCTCCACCCCGGTTTATCGTGAAGGTGTTTTTGTGAACCGTTTTCTGTATTGCACTGATAATTCAGAGGGAAAACAATTCTGGATGCGTATGTGACTTCCCAATGCAAACCGTAAAAAAAGGGCTCAGTGTGTTTGTTCCTTTAACCTGTGAAACATTAGTAGATGTGGGCAGACTGCATGTGTTTATTGGACAAATAACCTGTTGTTGATGCAGCCAAACTGGAACGGTTTTAGCTAACAGCACTTATGTTCATTTGTGTCCTGATTATTCGTGTGAGAGCAAACCCCTTTAGCATAAATTCCCCTTTAAGCCTTAATAGAACTGCTGAGCAGTTAGTGACCATGATTACCATGTCCGTACCATTAAGACTAATAAGGACGTAGCTGACTAGATGGGGTGTATTTCTTGATAAACGTACCGATAGTGACCCATAGGATAGAGCTGAGCAGTATAACAACCCTTCCCCTTAAATCATAGCATTAGTGCCATCTACATGGACTTCTTTCTGTAAAGATGATATATTTTGTATTTCGTCAACCGTCATCTCACTTCAGGCAGGTTTAATAAGTATTAAAATACACTGTATACGAAGCACTCGCGAGAGTGTTAGGTTACAGAATGTGCATCAAATCATTGTGATCTCTCATTTTGTGAGCATAAACAGTGCTCGCTCTTATCGGTATATTAGGACATCTAATTTGTGGTTGTCTAGAGCTTTTATTGGGTTGGATCTATCCAGACGCCCAGTTCTATAGTCGCTGTGCTGGTGTGGTCATCTTTGTCTCCTCTTTGTGGTAGCTGATTGTAGAAGGAACTGATTTCGTCTTTGTCGTATTGCTGGTCCTTTTCCTTTCTCAGAAAAAAAAGCTAAATATGGATGTGCATGATGTCTCCGCTGCATATATCAGAGCCTTCTTGTTTAATCATTTATATTTTGTAACCTGTATTTCTGTACGTGTTTTTAAAATACACATATATATATATTTAAAATCAGTGCTAATGCAGTGTCATCAGTTTATGTTTGTCATTAGGGGGCTATGTTAATGTTCACAAATGGAGTATAGAATATGACACACGTGACAGAAATATACAACTCACAATCATTAATCTTGTAAAAAAGAACTGTTGAGTTTGGGTTCAAAACAGCTGGATTTGCTGGCTTCTGAATGCCTCAAAGTCCTCAGGGATTGTATCTGCATTAAAAAAAAGAACAAATACAATACAAATGATTTATTAATTCTCTCCTCAGATGTTATGGTGAATTTTGTATGCTTGTAATATTTAATGTAGATAAAAGACAAAAATGAGCAGGCCCAGGTGCAAAGAAAATCAATTGAGAACTGGATCATGAAAAGCAAGACCACCTAAAGAGAATTGTGAAATTATTACTTTCTGTCATAAATGTGGACTAACAAGCTCAAATGGATCATGCTAAAAGACCTGGGATGTGTATCAATAAAGCAGAATATAAATAGAATTTCCATTTCATGGTAACTTATGTGTTCAATAGATCTGGGAGTACTATTCTCCTATTGGCAGCTTGAAGTACACTATATGAACAAAACTACTGGGACACCTGTCCATTACGCCAACAAGGAGATTTGCATTCTAAATACATATGATGCATCCCATTTCGCCTACTTATACTATCCCCTAGAAGTATGTACTGTTTTTGTGAAGAGAAAATACATACTTTTGAGTATGTAGCAGACTAGTATAGCTTTGGGACATAATACTTCATCACAGCTGTCTTTACTGTGTTTGCATAATGATGCATTTAAAAGTTAATGACCAAACGTATCATTACAAAAAAGTTTACAGATGCAGATGAAATATAGTGTGGATAACATTAAATAAATACTTTTTCATCAGGTTAGACATTGATTATTTATCAATCAAACCCCTTTCTCTACCTGTCCATCCTTCTCGCATGTCCACCATGTTTGTAGTTGTTTATAGTGTATGCGTGTTTGTAGTTCTAATCAAATCTTTGTCAAATGTGCAATGTGTTGTGGGCAATGTTAGCCGTTAGAGTGTGCAGCGATGTGCACTTTGAATTCTAATGGGAAGTAGTTGACCATCTGGGAATCTTTGGCATACTCATTTCAACATACTACAATTTGGGATATATTCATTCTATTTTCTAATAATATTTAGGACAGATAGTATGCATATTGGGATGCGGCAATGGACTTCAATATGTAGTTGCAGTGGCAACAGCATCCGCTCTTCTGGGAAGCTTTCCACAAGTTTCAGTGGGAATTTTTTTTTTGTCCCATTCATCCAGTAGAGCATCTTGGACGGGAAGGCCTGTTTTGCTCCAGTTCATCCCAGCGGTGTTCAATGGAGTTGATGTCAGTTGGGTTTGTGTGGGCCAGTCAAGGTCTTAAACACCAAACTCATCCAACCATGTCTTTGTGGTCCTTGCTTTGTGCACGGGGGCATATCATTATCCGAAATGTCTTAGTACGCAACAGAATCAAGATTTCCCTTCAATGGACGTAAGGAGCCTAGTCCAACCCCTAAAAAACAGCCACCAAACTATCCCTCTTCACCAAACTTTACAGTCAGCACAATGTAGTCAGGCAAGTGACGTTCACCTGTCATCTGCCAAACCCAGACTCACCATCTGACTGCTAAACAGAGAAGTGTGATTGGTCACTCATCACAGAACAGGTTTCCACTGCTCCAGAGTCCAGTGGTGGTGTGTTTTACACCACTCTATTTGACGCTAGGTGATGGATGCTTGCATGCAGCTGCATGCTCTGCCATTGAAATCTGTAACATTAAGCTCCCACCACACAGTTTTAGTGGTGAGTTTGTAACTCTTCAGCTATGGAAGCAGCATATGCACTCGTTGACCCTGCTCTGCGACTTTGCATGGTAGCTGAGTTCTTGCCTTTCCTAAATGCTTCTACTTTCCAATAATACCACTTACAGTTGACCGTGGAATATCTAGCAGGGGTGAAATTTCACAAACTGGTTTATCACAAAGGTGGCATGCCGAGCTTGAATTTACTGAGCTCTTTAGAATGACCCTTTTTCCACAAATATTTGTAAATACTGACTGCATAGCTAGGTGATTAATTTTATATATCTGTTGAAATGGGTCTGATTGAAACTCAATTGAATTCAATAATTAAGCAGTATGTCTCCCAATACTTTTTTCCATTTAGTGTATTTTCAAATGAGCCAAAATAAATGAACACACAAGTAGCCGAAGATGTGTAGAACTTTTGGAGTTGGGAGTTCATATTACATGAAAACGTGTAGGCCTGACACTAAGCTCTTTACACTTGTTTCCATTTTTAATGTATGCAAATTATATTTAATTAAAAGAACTGACCGTTGCATCTGTAGCGCAGGTTGGCCCAAATGATGTTCTCCTGGGAGAAGCAGAAAACTCCCAGTCTGCCTCCTCTCATGGTTGTGTCGATGATAATTCCTGTGTCTGCTACCATCTGCTGACCTTCATAGAACCGAACCCTGTATGCAAGATATGCAGAGTATTTACCTAAACATGCATAGAATAATATTGCTATGACAGGATGATTTGCAGATTAAACATCGTCCATTCTGATTCTACCTGATGTAGCCTTCTTGGGGTCTGTGCTGCAGGAACCAACGGTAAGAGGTCTTGTCTTTCCAGCCAACATTTCTAGAATCTTTCCACAAGAGTTTGACCTGGTTTGTTGAGTCACCTGTGTGCCAGAGTGAATTCCGCAGGTTTTCTCCAGGTCCCGTGTCGGATTTCACTGCCTACCAACAAAATACAGGAACAAGTACTATATTACACATAAGAAATGAAGTAAGTTTTATCTGTAATTAAAGAAACCAGGTGTGATCTGGTCTCTTTAATGGCAGATAAAACTTATTTAATTTCTTATGTATATTCATTTCTTATTCTAATCTGTAATTAAAGAAACCAGGTCACACCTTCAGCTGGATGCCAGGCCCAGCTACAGCCCGGAAAGGATTGGCTTGCCAATAAATTTGCTCCACTTGCTTCCACATCACCACATAGAAGCTCGAGCTGTCCTGATAGCCAAAGATAAAGCCTGCGTAGTCATCATCGGTCTCAGTATTTACATGAAACGTCCCTTCAAAGTCCACACCATTGAATGCCGTGTAGCCTGTTAGAGTAACCAGAAGTCAACTTTTGTTTTCCATCACCACATTTTTAGGCGCATTTTGAAGTATTGCATCAGAAACAAGTGTTGTAAATGCCAAATTTGGGGATTTTTTTTTTCAAAACAGTTAAGCTCAGTTTAAGTGGTTTTTAATTTTGTGACGAATAATGGGAGAAGGAAGTGCATTTGCCGAATAAATTCCTCTATGCGCATCAAAAAAGCTGTAACTTTGCGCCATGGGACAGCATAACCTGACAAACCAGCGGACCGATTTTGTTGCACAGGATCTGAAATGTTGTTATGGTCATTCTTAAATGCCCACACAAAGTCTGTTGTCAAAGTACTTTTGTATAATTTCCTCCCAGAACTGTTATTCTTACAGAATTGTGTTCCAAAAAAGCAGACACCCACCCACCCACCACATTTTGTGTTTCGTCTGCTCGCTCTAAAGGCACAAATTTGTTATTATACAGTATATGAAAATTATTATGTTCAATGTTATTATATTTTACATTATAATATATTTAGTGCCGGTTGATCAGGAAGTGACTATTTTGTTCTCTTGGATTGGAAATGGTGCTTATTCACAAATGTTTTATGCAATATTTCAATTTTGCGCACAAGTTAAATTTGCAACTTTTGATGGAAACCCAGCTATAGTCTTTTACCTACAGCCAGTCCAGGATCACTGTTCATGGTCTGAACAATCTCTCTTCCCTGTTGAAAAAGATGAGCATTCCTTGGTAAAGTATATACTGTGAGAACTTTGAGTGTGAAATCTCCATGAGGCAGAAAAAAGCGGACAGACCTGATTGAGCACCACCCAGTTTGGATCGATCTGCGCATCGCCTTCTGGATCCAGAACCACTGTCTGATAGGTTCTGAAGTCGGTGAGAGTCACCTCAGCGTTCTCAGGACAAACATCAATGATGTCACTAAATGTGTCATTGTCAAAGTCATTCTCACAAACGTTGCCAATCCCATCACCTGTAAACCAAAAGTCAAGAAAATGAAGCGGATGACTGATTTGACAAGTCAAAAAGATCAGAAAATGACTAAAGATCCGTTTCCAAGCTGAAAAGAACAAATTAGATCCAAATGAATTTCCATGCTGGTTAGGAGTTGGTCAAACTGGTCAATCAAGTCTTCTTGGTTAAACTAGTTAAGAAGGCTGGTGGGGACACAGAATTCCATATTCCAAATCACTGGTCTTTTGAACAGGACATTATTTTATTAAGAATAATGGGATTAATATCAACAATTTTATGTAAAGTGAGGTTTCAAAACATTACTGTCTGACCATCAAAGTCCTCCTGCAGTGGGTTTGGAACCAGACGGCAGTTGTCCGGACCAGGTGGAAGGAGATCGGGAATGCCATCGTTGTCATCATCATCATCACATTCATCTCCAATGCCATCCTTGTCTGTGTCTAGTTGGGAGCTGTTGATAACTGCAGGACAGTTGTCTCGAGAGTCCTGATGTCCATCTCCATCACTGATGATAGACACCAATACATTGGATTGAACGTACTCATGAGGTGTGGCCAATAAAATTATATATTGGAGTGATGTAATACCTATCTTTGTTGGTGTCACAAGGATCGCCAATCAAGTCATTATCCACATCCATCTGTGGCAGAAAGAAGGAGAATTATGGGTTAGCGTAATGCCTCAATTTCTTAGTTTGATTCCACCTCCATCGCCTTCAGAGTTAGAAAGCGTAGGGTGTTAATCAGACCTGATCAGGGTTGCGGACGTAGGGACAGCTGTCACAAGCATCACCAACATTATCACCGTCTCTATCTATCTGGTCTCGGTTTGGCACCTTTTTGCAATTATCTTCATCATTTTTGATTCCTGGAAAGAAAACACAACATCTCAGTTTGACCAATGCAAATGTTCATATTACCCTAATGAAGGAAACATCTGAAGTCTTACCATCCCCATCAATGTCATCATCACATTCATCACCCTGACCATCGCTATCTGTGTCCTTCTGGTCATTGTTTTTTACCAGACGGCAGTTATCACAAGCATCTCCATAATCATCCTGATCAATGTTCTTCTGATTGATGTTGGGGACGAGCACACAGTTGTCCTATCAGATAAGTAATCGGTAAGAATGTCAGGAGTAAGAATACCGAAAGAAATGTCAACCGGTAGAGATTTGGACAATCACTTCTATCGCGGTTACACGCTCATGTGATGTTGCTGTGCTACATGGTCACAAAAACATATCATTTGCATGCATTTTAAGCATTGCGGTTTAAAAACAAGTGACTTTAAGCTGTTGGAATGCTGAGAGACTCTTTCTGAGCATTGTCAGAGAGGAGTTAATTTTGAACGGAGACTTGTATATGTCAAAATGCCTGTCTTTGCAAGCATCCTTGTAAACGCAATAATTTAGGTCTTAAAGTGCCCCTATTATGCCATTTTTAAGATTGTTTTATGAGTGTCCTAAAACCGGTTTACATGCATACAAGGTCAAAAAACACTTTAGTTTTCTCAAAAATAGTTTTAGTTTTACTTCATTTCTAAATGATTCCTAAACGACTCGTGCGAAGCAGTTCGAAGAATCAGTCTCTCGAAACCCCGCCTTTCACTGCTGTAATTGGTCAGATGGTGCAGTCCTTTGTGATTGGTCTACCGCGTACAGCGCGAATGACGGCCATTGACGACTCTTTTAGTCGATTGCGAACCGACTCTTTTTTTTATAGACAATAACTTTATTTATCATGCACTGTCGGCTTCACAACTTTGCTGAGAGTTTATGTTCACATACTGCTACATGACACACTGTATGAAAGGCATAATAGTGGTACTTTAAGTGAAAGCAAACAGCCGAGACATAAAAAACACACACGTGTAACAGTATATTGGATCTAGGCAGTCTAATATTCCTGCTGCCTGTCATTAATGTTAATCAGACAACAAAAGACAGACAATCTCTCAGTGCTCTTGACTAAACCACTTTTGTAACTTTAATAAGAATACATTTATATTGAATTTACACAGTGAAGAATATGCATTTTTATTCATTTGAGTGCTTTATACAATGTATGAAGCAGTTCTTAGTTATTTGTTCTACTGTAGTTTTTGTCCTATTGCTTGTAATTAGTTTCTTACTCTTATGTAATCACTGACTGTTTACTTGTCTTCTGTGAGTTTTTATTTTATTTAGGCTAGTATTAGGTTTTTTTTGTTTACAAATTGTGAAATGTGTGAGGTATCAAAAATGTTGATATCACAAAGACCTTATTTAAAGCAAAAATAACTATATTGTGATATATATCGTTACAGTGAAATAAAATTACTCCTATCCCGATATAAGATTTTGGTCATATCGCCCATCCTTAGTTCTTAATATCTTAGTTATATTAAGGTAGGTAGCCAAAAGTTAGGCAGCAGCCTTCTAAGATTTCCAAAGAAGACGTTTTTTTATCACATATAAAGAAGACAAGGAAAAGGAGTTGAGTCTCCTGTGCAATTCACATTCATGATTTGGATTACTTATGCTGTATATGGTGATATTATAACACTGCCTTTAATTAAAGTGGTGTGGTGACTTCTGACCTCTGTGTTTAGTATCCCATCTCCATCTGCATCATCATCACATGCATCACCGATGTTATCCTTGTCTGCGTCCTCTTGGCCAGAGTTTGGAACAGTGAGGCAGTTGTCCTAGAAAAAACGTTTTATTGAGAGAATGTTTTAGTACTCTAATTAAATCATGCTTAGTGTAATACATTTTTATACTTGTTTTTATCTTACCTTTGCACAGTTTATTTCCACACATTCCAGTTTTTCATCAGGGAAGCCATCAATATCAGTGTCCGTTCCACATAAGTATCCATTCCCAGCCCATCCAACTCCACACTAAAAGCAGATTATATCAGTTAGACCACGTAGACCATGAGTTTCACGTGTGAAATACTGTATGATCATTGACTTACTGCGCATTCAATCTGTCCATCACGGTGAACAATGCATTCTGCACTGGCATGGCAAGGATTGGGCTGACCATTACCACAGGCCCGCTCAGGTTTGCAGCCTGTCACCTGATCCCCAGCAAAACCAGCCTTGCAGTGGCCACAGCGAAAAGAGCCCTGCCATGGACACACAATGACTCACATTAACAAGGAGAATGGAAAGAATGATGATCCAACTGACTAATATGAATCCATTTCTCAAACATTGTAGAGTGTGTTGACCTAACATAATATCAAATTTGTAACCGGTATTTCATGCAGTATTGGTCTTTTTTTGTTATCAAACACAGTTATGTACACAGTTTTGAGGATGTGGGCATGTAAAGCAAGGTTGGTTTGTGACCCAGAACAGACGGTGCTCCGGTTCTGCGACTGACAGAGCATAATTCATCACTCACTGGTGTGTTGATGCAGTTAGAGTTCTCCACGCAGCCTCCATTTGAGTTCTCACACTCATTAATGTCTCTGCACACCTGCATATAAGAATTTACATTCAATTTTAAAAATTGTATCCATTTATTGCTTGTATTTGAATGAAAAGATTCCCATTTAAAAATGATACCTGTTTATTGGCAGATGCATAGGCAAGTCCCACCCCCTGCACCTGGGGGCCCATGTACCCAGCAGGACAGGGGCCACAGCGAAACCCTGGTGACGTGTTAATGCATCTCACCCCCATGTGACATGGCATTACAGCACACTGTACACAGCAAAGAAACAATAGAGAACACAAATCTTGGTCCTCAGTAAAGTACAAATTCCAGTATATACTGTATCTGGATCACACTTTTTTCACAGTCCACTTCTACAATAAGAACCTTTGCAACTACGTGTCAATTAACTGTCATTAGACTATTAGTAGACCAATAGTTGCATATAGAATGTTTTCAGTGGAGTATCAAACTAAAGTGTTATTGTTGGCAGTGATAGCCTTGTGGGCCCTATGTGCTATGTGTGTCCCACCTCATCAACATCTGTACAGTGAGTTCCATTTCCTGTCATGCCCTCTGGACATGGACCACACTTCACACCGCTCGGGGTCATTAAGCATTCCACACCAGGATGGCAGGGGTTGGGAAAACATGACGGCTCTATTGGATCTTCTGATCTCATGCCTGCAGCAGGACATGAGAAGAAAATAATATGCAACTTTTAGCAGATACACTCTCAATTATGAATCTAACGCAATCATAAGCTTAGATTTCCTCACCACAGGCTTCACACTCCATAACTGTGTTCTTCAGGAAAACTATTTCCTGTATCTATAAAGCAAAGAGTTCAGTATTAGGGTAAAATGTATAAGAACTAAAATGTGCTTTAGGTCTTTTACGGCTGGAATGTTCTGAAAATATATTTGTGTAAGTGGATAGCAGAGGTTTTATACCAAGTCATTTTACCGAGAACATGCACTGACATCCTGTTCCATATTTTTCAGTATTTTAGATGATTTACCTGTTGTTTCAGCAGTTCTTTGATTTCAGCAAGCTCCTGGTTTGTGCCTTTGATATGTTTGATTATCTCTCCATCTGTAGTAACAATGTAGAATCACGAAGATGATTTATAGCAACATGCCGAGTTCCCGTCGCCGTTTACTTCAAGTCAGCAATAATGTATTCAGATTCATTCTATTTACAGCTATCTAATGGCTTAGAATACAGCATGAAACACTTTTATGACACTTTTACAGTTATTATTATTATTTTTGGAAAACCTCCGACAATCTGCTAAATATCTTTTGCAGAAGAAAAACAGTCATACAGATTTGGAATGACATGACGGTGAAAAAAAAACTTTTTTTGGGGTGAACTTTCCCTTTAAGACTACATACGAACAACAGGACGGTTTCATGATTAATGCATATAAAGCAAAGCTCAAAATATAATGACTTTTCCTGCAGGCCCTGTGGATGATTTTCAGCATCTTGACGTTATATCGGTCCGGAAATGTATTAGAGTAATTTGCCAAGAACTCACTCACTTCGATTGTTTATTCTGTGTTTGAGAAATAGCAAAGCCCAGTCCAAGTCTGTTGCCTTGGCAAAGGCCAATGCTGGATCCTGTTTTCTGTGTTTAGGCATGACCATAACATGTAATCTAAATATCATGCTTCATTTTGATTAATCTCGTGGGTGAACATGTTGTTATGACAGGCAGCAGATAAACTGTTGCAGTTGTGATTTATGAAGCTGGTTTTATGAGCCACAGGAGAAGCAACACTAGAATGATCAAATCAACCTGAGTGCATTTCTTTCTTACCCCTATAGAGCTGCGGTTAGGGTCCCAGTAAGGCTCAGGTTTAGCTGTTCTCCATTAATGATTGCGGTCAAAATAACTTAAAAATACACATTCACGTTCTAAATGTAATAGGAGGGGATTCTGAGGTTCCCCTCCCCAGAGGGCAGTCCAGACAAACAGAAGGGAAGTGTGCTTTTTCCATTAGCAGCATCAGTGTTTTCCAAATGCATTCCAGCCTTCATAAGCTCAGTCTATCAGTTATTCATCTTTCCTGGTGGGCCACTTAAAATGTTGGACTGCAACGTAAATGTTCTCTTCAGCAGTGTTTTAAAACATACCAAAATCTGCCCACATGACAGGTTCTCATCTTGCACGTCAATAAGTAGCTCTTAAAAGATTCTTAGCTTAAATGTTTCTAGAGCTTTGTAAAAATTATTAGATTTTTTAAAATTATTCATTTGGGAAGGGGCAAACAGGATGTTATATATAATCCAGAAAAATATAAATATGAACATTCTCTCTGGAACTATCTTGCAATGCACTTTAGAGATTTGTTTTAGTTTGACTTGTAAGTTAGACCAATGATAATCTGTTTGAGTGTATGTTATATACTTTCTGTAAAGCACTTTCTAGTGAAGATGCACAAACTTAATAAACAAAAGTCCCTCATTATTAAAACATTTGCTGGATATATTCAAGATAAAACAAAAGCATGCATTTTATGGTCACCTCAAGAGAATGAATAGAAGTTCATTGTGCAAAAAGTGCGCAAACCTTAAATATATATGAATGTTACTCTTTGACTGACAGTGCATGCAAACGTACAGAAGCCCACTTACCTCTGGGTACTCCTTGAGCAGAAACCAGAGCGCCATGCAGATAAAAGCTGCAGCTGAACAGGAGAGTCCACCGCATGCTGAGTGAGGGGAGGAGGACGACAGAGCTGAGCTTCTCTGTGTCTCTTCTGCTTTTATACCACGCCACTGACGTCATCTGCAGTCTGCCCCTTCACACATCACACCTTTCACACACACACACCTTTCACACACACACACACACACACACACACACACACACACACACACACACACACACACACACACACACACACACACACACACACACACACACACACACACACAAGTAAATAGCCAACCATTAAACACTGTTTCATAAGTATAGCCAGAAGGGGTTTGTTAACAAGATCTAAGTGTGAAAACAACTAAAACAGTTCTGCATTTTTAAAACATAACACATAAAACCCTAAAATTACCATAAAAAGAGACAAGAACAACTCCAACAATACAGCTTTGAAAACAGGGGAAGAAATGTGTTTTTATAAAAGTGCCTAAAAAATTGTTTTACTATTTTACAAATTTTAGAATAATAGTAGAGTCGTAAAGCAATATAACTATGTACAGAAATGTGTATTATATTTGGTCTTCTTCGAAGTAGCAACTTTTTGTGTAGATTCCAGCTCTAAAAAAGGTTTGAAAATAAATTCCTGAGAGCACAATGTATATTTGTCTGCAAAACAGATTTAAAGCATAATCCTAAGGGTCACATTTCTAAGGTCACAAGAAACATAAATTCAGTCCACACTTTTGCCTGTTAGTGTATTAGTTTGATTACAGTTTTTCTCGATTGCTAAGACACATTTCTTGAAAGCTGCTCTCGTTTTCTCTAAACTGTGAACACAAAACCCAATTTTCAAGCTACATTCACAAAACCACAGACTCTTCTTGCAAAACCAAACTTTCACCTCAAAACAGTTCAATCTGTGTTCAAAACTTAACTATGTTGTCAAATCGTGCCCCGAGTCAATCAAAATTAAAAACACTATGGAGCAGTCACTAAACACTACGTAGAAAAATAGAAAACACAATGCTCAGGACATGAAGCTTGAGAAATAAATGTTTATTGTTCACTGTAGGCTAAATGCATGTTGCAAAACAAAAAAAACCTGTGCATTTAGCACTTGTACAAAAAGACAAAACAGAAATCTTGTGCATTTACACGTAGCACTTGTAAAAACAAACAGAAATCTTATGCGTTTGCCACTTGTGTACAGTAAGCCCATGTAAAAATAAAGTACAAAAATATACATGGAATACTAGGCCTACAAACAGTTAGACCAACCCTCCATTACAATACTACAGTACATTGGTACAGTGATGTACTGAAACATATTTACTTACAGTATACTGTGGTACAGTATATAGTATGTCATACAGTAATTGCGGTCAACATTTACATACTGTACTATAATGTCAAAAAAAGGTAATTACCTGTTCGGATTATGGTGGACACAGTGAATCTACTGATGTTTGGTTGTACCCTTTGTCCAGCCTCCCTCATGCTCATACCATGGACAAGAACATGGTCAATCACAGTAGCTCTGATTTCATCAGATATTACTGTTCTTTGTTTTCGCTGACCACCTCGACCTCCTCTCACACAAACTCTTCCTCTCAGATTTCTATCCATTGTAGGGCCTCACAAACCAGTGCTCTCTGAACTGGCTTACTGTATATGTTCCCTCACGTCAGCCACAAGTGTGATCAATTTTGTGTTGTTGTGTTCAAGTGGTGAAACCTGTGCTTTAATTGTGTTTGACTTTTGTCACCTGTGCTCACCATTATGCAGCACGGGTGCATCACAATGAAAATGTGTTGGCAAGTTGTGTCTAAACAGGTGAAAAGTGCTTATGGTTTTGCCAAAAGAGTGATTGATTCAATCAGTGGGTTCAGGCAACTGAGCATTTGGTTCAGACAATAGGGTTTAGTGTTTTAGCAATTGAGAAAAACTGTAATGTATCCAGTAGGCCTCATAAAATATTAAGTATTTTTTTATTATTGAAAAGTTTTAGTGTTGCCAAAAATTTTTTTGCTTTGCATATTCCCCCATTAAAAATAAATCACAATTATTTAGGATAATATACAACACTATATAATGTCACTATATAGTCTTGCTTGATCAATAAAAATGAAAAACTATTTAAAAGCTTATTTAAAAGCTTTTTAAAGCTTCTTTATTCTACTCCAGAATTCAGTCCAGAACTCTTGCATCATGTTCTCTGCACTTTTGGGTTGGTGTGTTCAATGTAGTAAGTCTTGTTTGCCGGTAATTGCATCCACAGACACAGGTTAAATTCCAGCTCGCAGACCCCAGAGCAACATGTGGCACACCTTGAGGTCTTGTGCTGTTCTGCTGAACTCGCCTCTCTCACCATGAGCTCTTCTGGAAAAACAAACACAGAAGTCTCAGTCGGGTGGTTTCCAGCACTTTCTGGGAATGACACCGGGAAGAAAACTAAACAGCTAAACATTTTCCTCTGAAGGTCTTTTGTTTTTGAATTAGTCCATTTACAGGAAAATGCACGTTGATGTTCGGAGAATTAAATGGATTCTCTGGGTTTTATTGAAATTTATTTTTCACGCAAGGGTGTCCATTTAAAATCTTTTTATCTAAAAACCTCATGCACCAAAAAAATGAAGTGGTCATTGTTCCTGGGTCAGGAGCTCTTCTTCTGGGGTCGAGGTGAAAGGTCAGTAATGGCTTAACGGCAAGCAAACAAATGTGTGCTCACAAATCATCGGTCTTCATTTACAGAGGTCACCAATTACTTTAAAAGATGTTTCACGTGAAATCTAATTGGCATTAACAGATCTTCTGTTGATATTTCAAAAACATATCCAACTTAAAATTCCAGTGTCTTAAAAAAAACTGATTAACAGTCGCTTGCTTAAAAAAACAATGAACAGATTCAACCCACATGGCCTTACATTTAACTCATGACACTGAGGCAAGTGTCAACTATACTGTATAGTGAAAGCAGATTACAACTGAACATTTTATGATGGTAAATTTAAGATTTTTTAAATATCTTTTTTAAGACCAAGTAAAGTTTTTTAAGCCTAAATGTAGCTAGTCTAGCATAATCCCATTGTAAAAACATATCTTTATATTGTGATAACATGCCCCGATAGCTTTTTTTAACAGATACTGCATAATAGGAACACTTTTGTTGGGTAACACAAAGTAGGTGTTACTATCTGAATTTACTGCATAAGGCTCTATTTAGTTATTTTAGATATTATAAGAATTATTGGCCACATCATTATTTAACATGCATTAGTACCGCAGATCTTCTTTCGATACTATGTAGCAAATATTTCGGTGACTAATCTCTGAAAAACATTTTCATAGTTTTAACAAATACGTAGGTTCTTTTTACTCTTTCATTCTTTACAATGACATCCTTCTAGTGTTATATTTTCCTTTTCATGTAAAAAGCTTTAATAAGTGAAGTAACATACTTGATGCTTAACTGAAGTAACATAGCCTACTTGATGCTCACACAGGACAGTGTGTTAACATCAAAGAGCCACTAGAGGCTAGTGCTGCAGCAGTGTATAAATTGATTCGGCATTGAGAAATATCATGCTGAAGGGAGATTTAACATAAATAAACTATAAAATAACGCAAACCAGCGTATTTATTGGTTGTTTCTCTACATAAGTAAACTATTATGAGGCGCCATGTAGGATTTAAATCAAACTTCGCTTATCAATACATAAAACACTATAAATGACTCACATATACATCTGCGCTTATGACGTTTGTTTAAATTCCTGAGCACAAATGAACGACAGGCATAACTTCATACATCTGCCCGAATAACATAAAATGTAAAGTTTGTACGTGGAATTAACATTTAGTGGTATGATATCGAGGTTTGTAAGCGCAAACGATCCAAATGTGGGTTCTCGAATTAGGCTACTTTATTAAACTATAGCTTTATCAAACAATAACACACGATAGTTCCGCTGTCACACTGCATGTTGTTTACACCTGCCAAGCAGAGCCATGTCCGTAGTCTATCAAACGAATGTTTAGTAATATCCTTTCAAACGAATTAAACTATATCGTATAAAGTTCGCTGATACCCGCTGTTAAGAATGGCACACGATGTCTTAGAAATTCATGCTGCATTCACGTGCAATCGGAATTATCGTAAATACGAGTTCCTTAGTCGCAAATTGGCCATGATGCCTCTCTAAAACCGTTCATGTTCAATTTCCGACTAGGAAACTCATATTACGATAATTCCGATAGCACATGAATGCAGCATAAGAGACCGAATGAGCGCAGATTACTCTCCTGGATTGACTGTGGTAACCATATATACACAAGCTGTATACATTTTTAAAACAAAACAAAAATAATTCGCGGTACTGCTGCGTGAATTCATTCGAATTGTGACGTCACTGCACTGGTGGTTTTAGAACGTGTGGCCTGATCACAGAAACCTCATTTTTACTCGACGCTTTAGTAGGCTACACGCTTTAGTGTTGGTATACGATTTTTTTTGCATCAGTCGGCTTTTGATCAATGTGCAGTTTTGAATCGCGCGTATGATTGTGCATCTGCATTATCATTCAGTGTGTGGTCATTGTTCAGATCTGTTCAATCAGATTTCGACAAGTAGGCTACAAAACAGTAGTCGAGTTTTCTGATCGGTTTAGGCCTACTATTTCAGATCGTACAGTTTTACTTTTCAGATTGTTGCAGCCTTTTAGATCTGAAAATGTACTGTAACGATTTCCGCAAGCTCAAGCTTCAAACATGTGTCAGCGCTCACCAGAACATCATTAATGTGTGCGAAAACACCACAATCTCCAGCCAAATGCAGGCTGTCAAGTTTCCAACCATCCATGGTCCTTCCCTTGCCAGAGGTGTGCTGCTCAAACAATCTGAAACCGCATTGCTACTGTTGAATTCAAAACATATTGTATAAGTAAACACGAGTGACTTCTTGAGAGCCATACAACATGACATAAATGTGATGTAATGCAGGATTGTTCCCACACCCACGGCCTCAGAAGAAAGTGAACGGATCCAGCCTCAATGCTGAAGAACAATTTCTTATCTTTGGGCTCCGATGCAGGGAGGACAAAACAGGGGAAGAAGTCAGATTGTTCATTAGAGAGGGACAACAGGGATGCCCCGGCGCCTCAGGAACGCATCCAACAGGGGCCCAAATCGAAAGCTGTCTTCCACCTCTCAGTGTGCGGAGGGCAGTGTTTCAACCCGTCTCTGCATACAAAGCCGAGGTTTTACAGAGTGGTCGCTGTAAAGTAAGCCAATGTTGTATATTTTGGTTATTCCATATCATCAAATTCATATTTAATTGTATATGTAATATGAAATAGCCATACTCTTGGAAATTGTGTGGATGTGGGTTTCCATCTGTATGGCGTCTGTTCTCTTCTAATTTCTTTCTCTGTTCCATTCTCAGCTTGATACAGTCCATAAAATGGAGATCCTGCATGCTTGGGCCCTACGTGCTTCAATGGAGGAAAGAGAAATGTCCCAAATAGAGCTCGGAGCAAAACAATACTGGGCCAATTATGAAGCCTCTTTCCGTGACTCAAATCCCTTGAAGAACGAGCAAAAGTCATTATTTCTACATCACCATGCTTTTGTTGTAAATAATGCCGTTTCTATTTATACACACCAGATGTTTATCATCATGTTGTCATGTTTCAGGGCTCAGGATTCATTTTCGAAGAGGCTAAAATTAGAAGAAAAGGAAAAAGCTCTTCTAAGGTAAGCACTGTCATGTCAGATGCACAATTATAGCGTTTCCATTCCTGATAATCCCAACAGTAAAGATGCTGCTTCTGATCCTATTTTTCATAAACATCTGTTACAGAAAAATCTATCGTGTTGAAGACGCGATTGAAATTGAAGAGATGCATTTTAAGGAAGACCGTGAGCGTGAAGAGCGTGAGGAAGAGGGCGGCAAACAAAGCCCAGAGGACCTTGAAAAGTTAACGTGGGAGTATGTAAATTTCATGTCCCTAAATGAGGAAAAAGACAAGGTACTCAAGTACTACGAGGACGAAAAGGAAAAGCTGTAAGTTTCTTGTACCCAGGTTTGATTTCTCAATAGTCTCTAATCTGAGGAAACCGAAGACGCAGTAACAGCATTTGACCCTCTGAGTTTTGTCTTGGGTGTTTTTGTCCAGTATCAAGAATGCAGACCGCATGGAGGAGGAGATACAGAGCATGGCTCTCTGCATTGAAGAAGAGCAGGAGAAAAAAAATAAAGTGAAAGCCGAAGTGGAGATGATAAATAATGTCAAGGACTCAAAGAGAATTAAAGTTAGTGCACAACGTGCCACACCCTCGTACGCATCTGAATGTTATAAGAGATTGATCTCATCATTTTGTTTCTGTCTCACCAGATATGGACAAAGACCGAACAGTTGTGTGTAGAGCTCACGAAGGTACAAGAGAGCTATGGGGAGCAGTCCTACAGCCCTGCGTATCCTTTGATGATACTGCTCCAATTGGAGGACTGGATTTCTGACTCTCTGGATTTGATCGAAAACATGCCAGCTGAGAGGCTCTACAAAATACAAAAGCGGATTTGCAAACATTATGAAGTCAGGTAAGGTATAGAAATACCTAACATAATGATCATCAGCGGTTATAGCTTTCTTAAAACTGCAGTGCTATCAGTAAAATGGCCAACTGCAGGACTGCCTAAACTTGCTTTCTCTCTTTCACAGGGAGCAGGAACAGAAGCGTGAAAGGCGTGAAACTTTATTAGAAGAACGGAGGCAGAGAAGACAGGAGAGAGCGCTTTCTCATTCAGTGAAACTGGTAAGTGGCACTCAGAACCAGCAATACATATCCAATACTTTTGTCTTGCTTATCAAATGTTGTAACATGGATCAATATTGTGATGCTAAGTTAAATCACATCTTTATTGCAGACCGGAAAAAAGCTGATGCCACGTAGCCAGCCCCCAAAGAAGATAAGAAAGAGAGAGGAACCAGTGGAAACCAAGAAGACGACGGAGGATTTATACGCTCACTTTGTGGAATAATTCCCCTCCGAGCTCCTCCACGGCCTTCTCCAGTCACCAAAAATCGCCGTCCTCCTCCACTGAAGAAGGAAAACCTCTCTCCTCAAAGCTCCTCCATGGCTTTCTCCAGTCCTCTGCAAACAAAAAATGGACAATCCTTAAACAACTTGGATATTATCAGATAATTGACAGTAGTAGTAAATAGACATCTTCGATAAAATTTTAGATAATTGATAGTAGTAGATAGACATCTTAGATATTAGTGCAAATAAAAAAACAGACCACATTTAGATATTGGTAAGATATTTGTAAACCATTAAAAGTAGCAGTATATCTGGAAAAAGTTAACCTATAAAAAATTAAATCTACAAAAATGTTATAAATGTTTAATTATATTTATTTTAAAGATGTTAGAATGAAAGTAATAAATAAATAAAAACATTTGTTGTAATTTCTTTCAATGTATATTTAAAACTACACACATCTAAGATATTCTTAAAAAAAAACACATGGCACATAATGTATAAATTGTAACATTTTCTTACACCTGTGTATCATTATTACAGTTTTTTTCAGTCGCTAACAAGCGCTTACCCATACTTCAGATACTTTTTCTAAACTCTTAACCCAGACTCACACCTACAAAACACAATTGGCCAAATGGATAATTTTCTTCTCAAAAATAAATTTTGTTAAATATATACTAACTCTTCATTTCAAAATAAAACACATCTTTCTCTGCACACACTAACTTTACCAAAACACTGGAAATCTGACTCAAAATTAGATTATTCTGTCAAAGAATAACACTTGTTTTCACTTCACAAGGTACATGCAGTCAATCAAAGTACACCAGGTTTCAAAATACTGGCTATTGTTGACATTACAAAAACTGCATAGACTTTTATGTTTCAGTTTTACAGGTATTTGCATGCAAAACATGCAATCCACCGTTTTGACACTAAATTTCTTGGTTGGGAACTGTATGTCCACATGTACAGTAATGTTCACATTCAAAAGCATTTCAGTAAAAAGCAAATTCGTTTTTTTACTTTACTGTTTACTACAGGAGGTACAGTAGAAACACGGTATAATAGAACAGAAAAAGTTTTACAGTATTGCTTACAGTGAACAAAATATCCATGAAACACACAAGAGCATTCTGAACAAAAAAACAACAGCAAAAAGCCCAGATGAAAAGGGGGTGGGGACTAGAAAAAAGCACTAAATTACTGTATCTAATCTCTGCGATCTTCAGGGTCAGGCCACATGTTTTCATCATCATCACATCTGATGTTATCCAAGGCGATGCACCTGGGATAAAACCGCCTGGTATGTCGGATCCACCCTTGGCAATCATTAACTGTGATGTCCCTGCAGCCAGCATCCATGGCTTCAAGGAGGGACATCTGGTCATGTGGCTGATGGTCATAAACCTTCCACCTCCATGCAGAAAAGAACTCCTCTATGGGGTTGAGGAAAGGTGAATAGGGTGGAAGGAAGAGACTTACCAGTCTTGGGTGGACTTCAAACCATGTTGTTATTGCTTGCGAATGATGGAAAGCCATATTGTCCCAGGTAATTATAAAGGTCCTCATGTTTTCACCCTCCTGATCCTGCTCTGGAACCAGGCGCTGGTGGAGATCATTGAGAAAGGCAAGGAGGCGCTCGGTATTATAGGGTCCAACCTGGCATCTGTGAAGGAGTAATCCTGCATTTGCAATTGCTGCACACATGGTAATGTTTGCCCCTCTCTGTCCTGGCACATCAACTGTGGCCCTTTTTCCAATTACATTTCGTCCACATCGACGCCTTTTGGCCAGATTGAATCCTGCCTCATCTATGTATATGAATTCATGAGGGGCCTGGTTGGCCTCCAATTCCATAACTCTCTGAAACAAAGTTTACGTAAATCATGTCATTACTGTATACCATACTGTACTGTAACCTATTACTGTGTAGGTTACCTACTTGCAAAGTGCAAAGCTTATAGAACTGGACATTGAATTGAATATACACTATACCTGGACATATTGTCGTCGTAGCTCCTTGACTCTCTCACTGTTCCTCTCAAAGGGAACAGTGTAGAGCTGCTTCATCCGCACTCTGTGTTTGGACAATGTCCGCGTAATGGTTGTGAGGCTGATGCTATCGATATTGTCAAATATCTCATGGTCCACCACAATTCTAGTTTGAATTTTATGCAGTTTTATTGCATTATTTGCAACAACCATTTCTATAATGGCAAGCTCTTGATCATTATTGAGGAGCTTTCCTCTTCCCCCAGAGGGTGGAAGACGTTGCATTCTTTAGAGGGACAAAAAATTTAACATATGCATTACTGTATGACCATAGTGACATGTCAAGTGAGAATAGAAACAATCCATGTAAAATGCAATACTTACCTGTTGGTTTGTTGAAAGATACGTATAATGGAGGCAACCGTTGGCCGCCTCAAATTGGGCTGCACTCTTTCACCAGCCTCTCTTAGTGAAAGACCGTGGTTGATTACATGGTCAATGATAGTGGCACGAATTTCATCACTGACTACTGTTCTTGCAGCCCTTGGAATGCCACCACCACGCATTCTTACACCTCTACCTTGCCCTCTCCTTGGGCCTGCTCTTCTCCCTGGCCCTGCTCCTCTCACTGCTCCTGCACCTCTCACTGCTCCTGCACCTCTCACTGCATCTCTCACTGGGCCTGCTCTTCTCCCTGGCCCTGCTCCTCTCACTGCTCCTGCTCCTCTCACTGCTCCTGCACCTCTCACTGCATCTCTCACTGGGCCTGCTCTTCTCCCTGGCCCTGCTCCTCTCACTGCTCCTGCACCTCTCACTGCTCCTGAACCTCTCACTGCATCTCTCACTGGGCCTGATCTTCTCCCTGGCCCTGCTCCTCTCACTGCTCCTGCTCCTCTCACTGCTCCTGCACCTCTCACTGCATCTCTCACTGGGCCTGCTCTTCTCCCTGGCCCTGCTCCTCTCACTGCTCCTGCTCCTCTCACTGCTCCTGCACCTCTCACTGCTCCTGAACCTCTCACTGCATCTCTCACTGGGCCTGCTCTTCTCCCTGGCCCTGCTCCTCTCACTGCTCCTGCTCCTCTCACTGCTCCTGCACCTCTCACTGCATCTCTCACTGGGCCTGCTCTTCTCCCCGGCCCTGCTCCTCTCACTGCTCCTGCACCTCTCACTGCATCTCTCACTGGGCCTGATCTTCTCCCTGGCCCTGCTCCTCTCACTGCTCCTGCACCTCTCATTGCATCTCTCACTGGGCCTGCTCTTCTCCCTGGCCCTGCTCCTCTCACTGCTCCTGCTCCTCTCACTGCTCCTGCACCTCTCACTGCATCTCTCACTGGGCCTGATCTTCTCCCTGGCCCTGCTTCTCTCACTGCTCCTTCGCCTCTCACTGCTCCTGCACCTCTCACTGCATCTCTCACTGGGCCTGCTCTTCTCACTGGCCCTGCTCCTCTCACTGCTCCTGCACCTCTCACTGCATCTCTCACTGGGCCTGCTCTTCTCCCTGGCCCTGCTCCTCTCACTGCTCCTGCTCCTCTCACTGCTCCTGCACCTCTCACTGCATCTCTCACTGGGCCTGCTCTTCTCCCCGGCCCTGCTCCTCTCACTGCTCCTGCACCTCTCACTGCATCTCTCACTGGGCCTGATCTTCTCCCTGGCCCTGCTCCTCTCACTGCTCCTGCACCTCTCATTGCATCTCTCACTGGGCCTGCTCTTCTCCCTGGCCCTGCTCCTCTCACTGCTCCTGCTCCTCTCACTGCTCCTGCACCTCTCACTGCATCTCTCACTGGGCCTGATCTTCTCCCTGGCCCTGCTTCTCTCACTGCTCCTTCGCCTCTCACTGCTCCTGCACCTCTCACTGCATCTCTCACTGGGCCTGCTCTTCTCACTGGCCCTGCTCCTCTCACTGCTCCTGCACCTCTCACTGCATCTCTCACTGGGCCTGCTCTTCTCCCTGGCCCTGCTCCTCTCACTGCTCCTGCACCTCTCACTGCATCTCTCACTGGGCCTGCTCTTCTCCCTGGCCCTGCTCCTCTCACTGCTCCTGCACCTCTCACTGCTCCTGCACCTCTCACTGCATCTCTCACTGGGCCTGCTCTTCTCCCTGGCCCTGCTCCTCTCACTGCTTCTGCACCTCTCACTGGGCCTGCTCTTCTCCCTGGGCCCCTTGCTCTTACTCTTCCTCATCCAGACATTACAGTGTTTGTCTTTTTCTGTTTCTGTTTCCAAAAACATCACTCCTCAAAGTTCTCCTTTTACTGTATAAGTGTAAATGTAATAGAAAAGTGTCTAAGCCAGACTGGAATCAGCTGTGGTTGGCCCAATTTACCCAACATAAATAAGCTGTGTGTCAATTATTCAATGGTTTGTTTATTATCAGCTGAGATATATTTTTGATGTTGATATTGTTTTTGAACTGATAGCATTGCAGAAGCAGAGGTTTTTATACTGTATCTAAGGTTTGGAATATTGTTTTTGCTATTGTGGGATGTTGTGTGTTAACATTCGTAAATAATAGCTTGTCTGTTAAGAAAATGTAAGCATTGTGGAAATGTGTTCACTGACTGCATATTGGGTGAAAACGACATGAAATGTGTAAATGGTATGGCCACAAAAGACCGATGCTGTGCTAATTGTGTTTAGAGTTTTGAAAATGTGACAACTGGTTGGACAAAGGCTTGTTAGCGACTGAAAAAAACTGTAATAACATTTCTGAATTTATTTTTCAACGTTGAAAATATAATACATTTTTAAGAATCATAACATATCAATCAGTGTGATAATTGCTCTCTAGTGGATATTGCTTAATGTGATGATATAATGACCAGGTTCAAGTCAAAACACCTTTATTATTATATTGCTTTATACACTATTGCTTCAAATCAATGATGCAAACTTCAAAAATGAGGCAAATCCAAAAGCTGCTGTATGTAGATTAAAAGGTATGTTTTAATCAAGATTAAAATTTTAACATTCCTGGGACCATTTAGTAATGTCATTGGAGTTTATGTGATTGTCCCACATTAGATCCTGGGAGATGGTGGTGCCCAGGAACCTGTAAGCCAATGAAGCTTCAAGAGGACAACGGCTCGCTTCCCCCGTCTGCGCGTCCTGAATCGTCTAAACAGCACCGCTGCTCGGCCGACTATAATGTCCAGCAAAACATCAGAATAGACCAAATCTGGTGAAATATCGGGTGGTGTGTACTTCCGAATGTCCAGCAATTTGTCTCTGGTGAAACTGATTGCAGGGATTTAACTAAAGACAGGACAAACTAACAAAAATCTAAAAACAATAATATAGATGAACTACTGCACCACAGTCGCTCGCCTTCAATGTCACGACCACCAGGATACTGACAACAGTTTCAAACTTATTTTTTACGTTCAGTGAAAAGGAATTACTCTGTATATGAATTTTAATCCACGCTACAAATGCACATTAAGTGTTCCATTTGGCACAGGGCCATGGCCGTTTCTCAAACAGAAGGCTGCATCCTCCGTAGGTCGCATTTAAAGGCTGCATACGTCATAAAGCCTGGTTTATTTCAGTTAACTGAGCATTACATTTGCGAGTCAAAAGCATATTACAACAATGTACGCTTAACTAAGAATAATGGTCAAATTTATAACTGCTATTGTTCTAAAATAAGTGATTCTTTATGACGTATGCAGCCTAAAAATGCGACCTCTGGAGGATTCAGCCTTCCGTTTGAGAAATGGCCCATAGTTCCACCACTCTATTGCTGCACAAGTTAAGGCCAAGCATGAGGACTAAAGCACCTTAGTGCTAGCCCTCCTGGCCGGAACCCATAGAGATTGCATTGCAGTGCCTGCAGTTTGAAATGCCACTGAAGTGAATGTTCAATTTATTGATTATAATAAATATTTGAGAAATGAACGTAACAGAATCAGTTATGCAAAAAACTGCAAAAAATTAGGCAAATCCAAAAGCAGCTGAATGAGATTAAAGATTAACTAAAAGAGAGTTTACCTGGGAATCTTTTTATTAAAATGTACTTTTAGTCGTCATCATCTTTGTTATGAAGGATGCATTAAACAGTTATTTAAGAAAAAGTCTGGGTCTCGCTGTATCGCTCAGGCTGCGCTGCAGTGTCTATTCTCAGGCGTGATCCCACTACTGATCGACACGGGGGCTTTGACCTGCTCCGTCTCCGACCTGGGCCGGTTCACCCCTCCTTAGACGACCTGGTGGTCCCGAGCTCCCCCAGGAGCACCATATCAATACCGAAATTAGTGCGGACACCCGATCGACATAGTTAGTCCACTGCAGCCCAGAAGCCCTGAGCTCAAGCGATCCGCCAGCCTCAGCCTCCCAGTAGCTTGGATTACAGGCGCCGCCACTGAACCCGGCGAGAGCCGCGAGTATCAGCGCTGCTGCTGAACCTGCTGCGCACTGCGCCCTCTAGTGCAGATAAACACAACTCTACACTCACATCAGCTGCGGAGCAGAGCCAACATCTGTTTTTATTAAATATTTTTAGTATATTTTCACAATTGTGTGCTAATACATTTCCAGAGTTTTAATTTCCAAACAGATACTCAAAAAAACATAACTATTCACTACATCTGGACATATTATTGATTTAAATTTTTCAATTGCTGTGGTTTTAATTCACTTTAATACATTTGACAGTTATCTAATCTAATGTAACTTAATGATGTGACTTGTATAATTAATGATAATTATATTTCATTATTATCTGAATGTATATTTATCACGTGTACACGTTTAGCTCATTAATTGTATTGTGGCAAACTTTATATGCATAGAAGAAATAAAGGAATAAAGGGACTGTTCTCTGACAGGAACATCTGGAGGGGCTGTGACTCGAACCAATGCATGTTCTGGAGATACAACATCTGGAAATTATGAGGCAGCTGTGTCAGAAAACTCTGTGTTTTCTTAATTCATGTTACTGGTCTTTTTCGAGAATATATTTATATCTTTAACTTTCTCTTTCTGTGATATCACTTTTCTCTCATGTCATAGACAGAGTTGCAGTCAAGCCCATTACATTCAAATCTGTTTTTCACTTTTCACAAGAAAATACAACTGATTAATTATATTCTACACTTTTCTTCTTATTCAATAAACCGGAAATCACTCACAAATATGTCACAATAGTTATATTTATTTATGAAAAAATACATATTTGTTTGTACATGGTCCCATTTTTTTCATTTTGTATGTGGTCACCAGATAAGCAAGTGATATCGATAGATGCAAAAAAAAAAAAAAATATATATATATATATATATATAGCAGTTCTATATATATATATATATATATATATTAAAAGAAGAAGATTTCTTCTGTCTGATAATTACTTCTTAGAGTAACCTATCCACCTTATTCTTCACATAAAAATGAGGCCATTTGTAATTTTATGATCTGGTTTGCTTCCAGCTATTTTTAGCTGCACAAAACCACTCGTTTTGCTGTTTCATTCTGCAAACTGATGTCTTACCATATTATTTTAGTGTATTATCTTAATTATGAACAGTCTGGTTTGTAGTGCAAACAGTTTGACTATTTATTGCATGTTGTTATTCTTCTCGTTATTTCCTATGCTAATGAACCGGAAGTCTCGCCCATAGGCTTACTTCCGCATGTTATTTTGTGAGCATCTCTTTTGTGCTGTTTTGTGCTGTTTTATCTGTTTTTAACACATATTTGTTGTATGATTTGATATATCAAGGTTCAAGGTTCAAGGTTCTTTATTATTTGTCACATACATAATCATACAGGGTATAATAAGTAGTGAAATGTTAGTCAGGACAGGTCCGCTCAATGGAAAGTGCAAAAAAATAAAAAATAATAATAAAATAAAAATAACATAAAAGCAATAAAAACTATGAAACATAACACGAGAGAGTATATATATAAATATGGTGAGAATGAAATAAGAAACAAATAATGAAATAAAATAAGGAGTAAGATGTGCAATGAGATAAAGTGTGCAGTGCAAGAGAATGTGCAAATAGGTTGTACCGGGAATGTACACATAGCAGCAGTGTGGATGATGGGGATTAATGGATGTGTTACAGTTTATTAAGTTGAGTCCTGTGGATGTTATGAGTTTATTAAGTTGAGTCCTGTGGATGTCATGATGTTATGAGATTATGAGACTGAGTTTAGGAGCCTGATGGCCTGGGGGAAGAAACTCCTCCTCAGTCTTTCAGTTTTAGCCAACATGCTCCTGTAGCGCCTGCCAGATGGCAGTAAAATGAAAAGGTGGTTACCGGGGTGATTCGAGTCCTTGATGATTTTAGCAGCTCTGCTTTTACAGCGTTTGAGGTAGATGTCCTGCAGAGAAGGGAGAGCAGACCCTGAGATGCGCTCAGCTAAGCGCACGACTCTCTGTAGAGCTTTGCAGTCCTGGTTTGTGGCATTATTATACCACACTGAGATGCACTGAGTCAGAACACTTTCTATGGCCCCTGAATAGAAAGTCTTCAGGATAGCTGGTGAGACCCTGAATTTCCTCAGCTGTCGCAGATGGTACAGCCTTTGCCTGGCTTTCTTCACCTGTGTTTGGATGTGTGCAGTCCATGTCAGGTCCTCGGAGATGTTTACACCGAGGTACTTGAAGCTGCTCACCCTCTCCACAGGGGTCCCGCTGATCATTAGAGGAGTGTAGGGCTGCTGCTGTCTCTTCCTGAAGTCTACAATCAGCTCTTTGGTTTTGCTCACGTTCAGAGAGAGACAGTTGTCCTGGCACCATGATGTGAGTCTCTCCACCTCATCCAAGTATGCGGCCTCATCATTGTTGGAAACGAGGCCCAGAACCACAGTATCGTCAGCAAATTTAACAATGGAAGTGGAGCTGTGTGAGGACACGCAGTCGTGGGTGTATAGAGAGTATAGCAGGGGGCTCAGGACACAGCCCTGTGGGGCTCCTACATTCAGGGTGATGGAGTTGGAGGTGAACTGGTCGACTTTCACCACTTGTGGTCTGGCGGTGAGGAAATCTTGAATCCAGTCACAGAGTGAAGTGTTTAGGCCGAGGTCTGATAGTTTGACAGCTAGCTTGGTGGGGACTATAGTGTTGAAAGCTGAGCTATAGTCAATGAATAGCAGCCTGACATAGTTGCCATTTTTGCTGTCGATGTGAGTGAGGGAGGAGTGCAGTACCTGGGAGATGGCATCATCAGCAGACCTATTTGGCCGATAGGCAAACTGAAGAGGGTTCAAGGTAGCAGGGATGGAGGAGCAAATGTGTTTCTTTAAAAGTCTCTCAAAAACCTTCATGACTGTCGATGTGAGGGCAACTGGACGATAGTCATTCAGGCAAGAGGGTTTACTGTTCTTAGGCACAGGGATTATGACAGATTTTTTAAAGGAGGTGGGAACAACAGAGGTAGCAAGGGACTCATTAAAGATGGAAGTAAACAAACCAGCAAGCTGATCCGCACAGGACCTCAGAACGCGGCCAGTAATCCCATCAGGTCCAGCTGCTTTCCTGACGTTCACTCTCTTTAGTTCCCTCCGAACGTCATCCTCTGAAAATGTGATAGCAAAATCAACGCTGCTCTGACTGCTGCTTTCTGACGTGCTGATCGGCAGAATCGTGCCGCCGTTACATTCAAAGCAGCCATAGAAAGTGTTTAGCTCCTCGGCCAGCAGCGGATCTGCTCTCACCTCCGCGGAAGAGTTATTTCCAGATGGTCGACTGCCCTTATATGGTCTGGAAACAGTGTCCAGATTAGGCAAGTTTTTAGCAAGATTGTTTTTACTCTGGCTTTAAATGTAATTGTATTTGTGTAAACTTTCTTTCCTTTTTCTATAATGAGTTAATCATTTTTAAGGGTCAGTGAAACCTATATTACATACGACTGAATTATAATGAATGATGATTCAGTGTGCAGTCACTGGACCTTCCCAGTCAAGAGATATTTATAATATTGTACAGACCATGGTTAAAACTGATTTAAAGTGTGAAACTGTGTCTTAATCTGGTCAAAGAATGCAGACGCTGCACAAGAACAGAAATATGAGAATGAGCTTTATTGGCCAGTGGTCAGTGGTCCTCTGGGGTAGCCGACGATGCTACAGCTGCCCGCCCAGAGGTGGCCGAAGACACTGCAGCGCCCCCAGAGGAGGCCAGAGACGCCGTAGCGCCTCCAGTGGAGGCCGAAAAGGCTGCAGTTCCCCCAGTGGTGGCTGACGATGCTGCAGCACCCCAAAGGGCTGCCGAGGAAGCCGCTGCGCCCCCAGAGGCGGGTGATGACGCTGCAGCTGCGTCCCCAGTGGAGGCCAACGATCGTCCCCAGAGGTGGCCCAAGACGCAACATTGCCCCCAGAGGCTGTCATTCCGCCGCCTCGCTCTCGTCGTCGGAGGAGGAAGGCTTCCTCTGTCCCACATGGCCTGGAGGCCATCCAGGAGCTCGCTGTCGGCCAGGAGCTCGTTCCAGAGCCCTCTGCTGGCCAGGAGGCCATCACTGAGCTGCCCAAGCTCCTCACCCTGCTGGCAGCACTCAGGCTTCCTGTCCTGCCGGGGCCAACCTTGCTGCTTGCCAAGCAGCTGGCTCCGCCTTGGCCTCCTGACGGGCTAGAGCCTCCCTGGTTCGTCCCTCCGGCCCCACCCTGGCTGTTTATCAGGACCCCTGGACTGCCTGAGCCTCCCTGGCTCAACCCTCCCGTCCCTCCCTGGACTTGCTGAGCTTGCCTTGCTGGCACTGGCTTGGCTCCCCTCCCTCCCCTCTTTGTCTCTGTGTTTTGATTTTTCTTGTCTTGTCTGTTGTTCAGTGTCAGTCTTGTGTAGTCATGTTCTTGTGCTGTCATGTTTCTGTCATGTTTCTGCCAGGTGGCCTCCCTTTTGAGGGGGGGTAGTGTCAGGGTTCTGTCACTTCGGTCTAGTGTTATTCATGGTTTTGTGACAGAGCCCTGATACTCCCGTCATGTCCTGTTTTCATGTGAGCGCGCAGCTTCGAGTGTGCTCTCTTGTCTGCGTGCCTTGTTTCATATTGGAGCGTGTTGTTCGGATCCCGGCACTCATGTCTTGAGTTTCGGACACTCGCGCTCCAGGTTCTGTCTCTTTGTGTGAGTGTGCAGTCTCAAGTTCGCTTGGCCCCACGCTCTTCTGTCCACGTGTGTTTTGTTGTGTTGCACGCAGTTCGTGTATAGTAATGTTACACTTTTTTCTTTTGTTTCCTCCTTTTTAATGACATTTGAGTTCGAGAACACTGGTCGACACCGTGACTGTCATGGAGCGCAGTCCATCAGAAAGGAACTTCTAGAAAGATAAGCTAATGAGAAAAAGGCAGAGCACAAAAAGCTGGAACTGATGAAGGACACAAAGGAACAGCAAACTCGTCTCCTGCACTACACCAAACAACTGCAGCAGCAACAGACAGAGCTGGACAACATACGCTCAGAAACACACAGATGGGTAAAAATATACACACACATTTAGAGTAAGTGTATTAATGTGCAAACACAAAAAGACACACAGATGTCACTGTGGCACTTCTGTCTTCTGTACAGTTCTGTCTTTCAGGATCACAGACTATTCATGTGTTCCATAGGAACTGAAACGGGAGGAATTGCGTTCAACTGCAGAAAGAGAGGAGCTCCAGTATGCTCAGATAAAGGTCAGGATTCGTTCAATTTATCAAATAATCGCACCTTACTGGAGAGAGTCTGTGGATACTGAGGACCCCTTCAAGCAGCTGCAGCTGGTGAATAATTATAAATACTTCTGGCATCCTAGAATAATATGGTGTTTAAAATTAAATGTACAGTAAAGTTGAAAAATGTCATCATCACACGGCAATGATAAAATGCAACTGGTGGTGAACTTTTTTTCTCCTCCAGATTCGGAAACATTTTCAGCTTGTGAGAGCTATAACTGAAGATCGAAATGTTATGACACCGCCGTCAGGTGGAACTGAAGAAGATGACAGACAGCAGAGATTGAGATCCAAGCTCTGAAGATGAATGCACTGAAATCAGCCAGAAGTGCCTAAGCGAAATATGAACCATAATCTGACCACCCCTTTACAGTATTGTGCACCGTGATGGGAAGGGCACCATACCGTACTGAGATTAAATGATTATTAATTTATAGATTTTTATTGAAACTATAAAAAATGTTGTCATATTTTTTGTTATAAAGGATTAATGCATTAATCCTGTTATTTGATTGAGAAGTGCACAATACACACATACATATATTAAAATACCATAAATAATGTAATAATAAATAATAAAACAACATTTGCATAGTAATTTCTTTCTGTATGAATTAAAAATAAATAACAAGGTGTAATGTATAACACTTTCCTCACCTTGAATAAATTTATTTTCAATCTTAGGCTAATCATTTTCAAACAAAATGAAATAATAAAAAAAATTCTCTGTAAAAATGTTAATTTTTAAGAACCATAACATTCAAGCAGTTGAGATTTTGCCTGCATCGCTTAATGTGCTCGTGTTGCAACGAGGAAATTGTGCAATGACCTGAATATCTTAAAGTCAACATAGGTGTTTATTACAGCGCTTTATACAATACAGATTGTTTCAAAGCAGCTTCACAGTTTTAAACAGGAACTAACAGAATCAGTTATGCAAACTGCAAAAAAATGAGGCAAATCCAAAAGCAGCTGAATGAGATTAAAGATTAACTAAAAGAGAGTTTACCTGGGAATCTTTTATTAAAACTAACTTTTAGTTGTCATCATCTTTGTTATGAAGGATGCATTAAACAATTATTTAAGAAAAAGTCTGGGTCTCGCTGTATCGCTCCGGCTGCGCTGCAGTGTCTATTCTCAGGCGTGATCCCACTACTGATCGACACGGGGGCTTTGACCTGCTCCGTCTCCGACCTGGGCCGGTTCACACCCTCCTTAGACGACCTGGTGGTCCCGAGCTCCCCCAGGAGCACCATATCGATACCGAACTTAGTGCGGACACCCGATCGACATAGTCCACTGCAGCCCAGAAGCCCTGAGCTCAAGCGATCCGCCAGCCTCAGCCTCCCAGTAGCTTGGATTACAGGCGCCGCCACTGAACCCGGCGAGAGCCGCGAGTATCAGCGCTGCTGCTGAACCTGCTGCGCACTGCGCCCTCTAGTGCAGATAAACACCACACTACACTCACATTAGCTGCAGAGCAGAGCCAACTGGTTTCTAAAGTGCCCTTATTGTGTGAAATTAAAGGTAAATATGCTAATGTTTCATGTTGACTTCAACATGAAACGGCTTGGGATTCGTTTTAAAAACGACTCGTTTCAATGATTCAGAATCGACTCTTTCTATTGAGAGACAATAACTTTATACTCGGTGCACTTTCAGATTGAAAACTTTGCAGGATGTTTTCATTCACTTCGAGCTGTGTTACACACTGAATGAAAGGACATTTTCAAAAATCCCTAATAGGGGCAAAAAAATCTTACAAATATTTGTTGTATTTTCACGTGTTACATTTTCAAAGTTTTAATATACAGACAAATGATTAACAATTTTTAATGTTTGAACATATTACAAATATTTTCTCACCAGACATAACAGCCTAGTTGTTCTTAACCTGTTCTCATTTATTTATTTGGCTATTATTTAATTAATTTAATAAATAAATAACTTGCTGAACCTTTGGACTTTCTACAGGCTTGATTAATAGGCTAAATGTTTTATGTATTTGTAAATTAGCCTATGTGTAAAACAGGATAGCCAAACATATCTTGATAATTTAATACAATAGCTAATATATATATATATATTTCAGACTAATCTACGAAAGCCACAGTTATGTTATTTACCAGCCTTTGTGAATGAAATATCTCGAGGGCCATTTATGTGACGAAGTGCTATATTTTGTATTATTTTATACATTTAAAACATGAATTGTCTACACACACATACAAAATCAAATACAGCTATACATAAAAAAACATTATTATTATTATTATGCACAATTATTAACGTACGCTGGTTGACATAATAATGCTATTCGTTTTTTCAGCTGCTTACACACATTTTCACAACTCTGCCTCCTTTTTTCCACACTTTCCACACAAATCCAAGAATTGCAAACACAAAATTACTCATGAAACACTTTTTCAAAATATTACAAAAACATCTGAAAAGTAAACATTTGCAAACACGTTTGCTATAATATTAATTCATGTTAGATAGGCCTATGTTACATAGATAATTGTGTGTTGTGTTTTGCTAAAAGTGTTTTATGAAACTGAAACCGAGTCAAAGGCAGATAATTCGTTTATGGTTTTGCAGATTTGGTGTGTGGTTCTGTTTGTGTCACATTTCAGAAATTATGTGACAAGTAGGCTAAAGATTTTGTGTGTACGCAGTTAAAAAACTAAATGTAGCTAATATAAACTAATAAAAGCATTCAGTCAGCAACATTATGGCAGCACCAGCAAAATTGATCATAAACACCACAACAAACGGAACGGTCATTTGTGGGCATTTTTTAAACATTTTAAAACACGCGCAGAAAGTTAGTCCACGGTGTGCGGAGTTGAAAATATGAATTTCAATGTGGAGGATCACTATCGGTCGGTTTTTAAAGACCGACTCTCGTCGTAAGTACCAAATTATCCTTCTCCATAAACCTGTGTTTTTGTTAGAAGCATTAATGTATCCTCGTTGTGGCCGCAGTGACTTCAGAGTTTCAGCGAAGTCGTTGAAAGGTCGCTCTTTGTTTGTGCGGACGGAGATGGTTCACAGTGAACTGCATGTATTCAGAGATTGTTGAATCTTTCAGAGGTATAAATGATTTGGAGAAGGACTCGGCGAATATGAGGACGAGCGCGATGCTTCTAGCGGAGGCGCGCGAGGAGAACGAGATAGTGAACAGAGCACTAGAAGATCAGGAAAAGGTGCTTGTATGAAAGAAAGAAAGAAAGAAAGAAAGAAAGAAAGAAAGAAAGAAAAGAAAGAAAGAAAGAAAGAAAGAAAGAACAGCTGTTCCACTTTAAATGAGTGTAGTGTTTTGTGTGTTGTCAGGAGTTGCAGATAAGGCGGGAGCGTTTGAGAGAAAGAGCGGAAAATGTGAAAAAAGAAGAGGAGAAACTCAGACAGTACAAACTGGATACTGCTAAAGAGCTGCAAGTAAGACAACATTCTGAAACAAATTCATGGATAATGAGTAAACTGAATTAAATATCACTGGTAGGCTAACCTCTTTTCTGTCCTCCTATCCCCTTAGGAAAATGAGGCCAGACGGTTACGTGCCATACAAAAAAGAAAGGAAGAGGAAGCTAAAATCAAAGAGAAAGAAGAGAACATTAAGAAACTAATGACACAGTATGAAGCCCTGCTGGCACAAAAAGAGCAACTGAACCAGCGTAAACTACTGGCCAAACTCAACCAGGAGAGCACTGGAAAGATGCCCGGAAAGGTTGTTATACTATTAGTCTAGTTTTGTGTCTGGAAAGAGGAAAAATACTGAAACTACTCAGAAACTGTCAGGCTGTTTTCCTGGACTCACCTGCCTCATTTGACTGAAGAGTGAGGCTTTGGGCGTTAGATCAGTCTTATTCTATGCGGTTTGATTTGCAGTTTTCTAAATGATGAGACAGATGGTGTAATAAGAAAATATATGCATAAAGATACTGAGTCATGTTTTAATGTTTAAGACAAATGCATTTCTAGATTCATTAGACAGGTGCCACCTGTTTAAATATCTAAAATATAGGCCTACTGTCAGGGTTCTGTCACTTCGGTGTGGTGTTCTTCATGGTTTTGTGACAGAGCCCTGATACTCCCGTCATGTCCTGTTTTCATGTGAGCGCGCGGCTTTGAGTGTGCTCGAGCCGTGCTGCTCTCTCGTCTGCGTGCCTTGTTTCATGTTGGAGGGTGGTGTTCGGATCCCGGCACTCATGTCTTGAGTTTCGGTTTCGTGTCGGGGTTCGGACACTCGCGCTCCACGTTCTGTCTCTTTGTGTGAGTGTGCAGTCTCGAGTTCGCTCGGCCCCACGCTCTTCTGTCCACATGTGTTTTGTTGTGTTGCATGCAGTTCGTGTTTTTATTGGCTGCGTGCATTCATGTTATATCTTGTGCTGTGTGGCACGCAGCTTGTGTATTTCATTGGCTGCGTGCTTTCATGTTGTAATGTCTTGTGTGAACACGTGGCTTATGAGTTTTCTCATTAGCTGCATGTTCATGTATTGTTTTGCACATGGCTGGTGATTTGTTTGCTGGCCATGTGCTTGTGTTTTTGTTTTGTGTGAGCACATGGCTTTTGTTTTAGTTTTTTGTGTGCCATGTGCTCTCATGTCAATTTGTCTTGCCCACCCATCTTGTTACCTGTTTATTGGTTATTTTGCCCCACTTGTCTTCCTTCGTTCGTTACCTCTTCATTTGCTCCCTTTATAATCTCCTTGTGTTTGCAGTCCCTTTTTAGTTCGTTGTTGTATGCTGTGTATGCCTTGTGTCCTGTCCTGTCCTGTCCTGTCCTGTCCTGTCCTGTCCTGTCCTGTCCTACCCTGCCTTGCCTTGCCTTGTCTTGTCCAGCCAGTCTGTTTTTCCCCTATGGGATATTTTTTGTTTGTTTTGTTTATATTATTATTAATAAAAATCCCCTTTCCCTCCTGCATTTGAGTCTTCGCCCTCATCCATTCTCCGTACCTGACAGAAAGAACCAACCAACCAACCAACCAAAAGAGGACTCTGCAGAACAATGGGCATCTTCCTGTTCCTATCTCCCTGCCCCTCCGCTCATCAGATGGCAGCTCAACACAGGAGGCTCCTTTCTCTTCGGCAAGGGGGAGCCAATGTGAAGGAGTTTACGTACCAGTTCCTGTTTGTAGCGGAGGGACTCAACATCAGCGATGCAGAGATCAAGGACATCTTTAACACCAGTCTTAATGAGCATGTCCCTGCTTGGGAGATGGGAATGCTGGGGATACTGTCCTTCTGGCAGTTTGTGGGGTATGTCTACCACCGTGGAGAGGAGGTTGGCCTTCCTCTTCTTGGCCCTCCTCCCATTCCACGCACAGACTACCTAGTGCCCAGCCCTCCAATGACCCGTAACCGGAGAAGGAGGAAGAATGGGCGTGCTGCGGCGCCCCTAGAGGCGGCTGATGATGCTGCAGCTGCCCGCCCAGTGGTAGCCGACGACGCTACAGCTGCCCAGAGGTGCCCGAAGACACTGCAGTGCCCCCAGAGGAGGCCAGAGATGCCGCAGCGCCTCCAGTGGAGGACGAAGAGTCTGCGGCTCCCCCAGTGGTGGCTGACAATGCTGCAGTACCCCAAAGGGCTGCCGAGGAAGCCGCTGCGCCCCCAGAGGCGGCTGATGATGCTGCAGCTGCGCACCCAGTGGAGGCCAACGATGCCGCTGCATCCCCAGAGGCTGTCATTCCGCCGTCTCATTCTCGTCGGAGGAGGAGGAAGGCTTCCTCTGTCCCACATGGCCTGGAGGTAATCCAGGAGCTCGCTGTCGGCCAGGAGGCCATTCCAGAGCCCTCTGCTGGCCAGGAGGCCATCCCTGAGCTGCCCAAGCTCCTTGCCCTGCCGGCGCCGCCCAAGCTCCTCGCCCTGCTGGCACCTCCCAAGCTCCTCGCCCTGCTGGCACCTCCCAGGCTCCTCGCCCTGCTGGCACCTCCTGCCGGGGCCACCCTTGCTGCCTGCCAAGCAGCTGGCTCCGCACTGGCCTCCTGACGGGCTAGAGCCGGCCTGATCTGTCCCTCCCTGGTTCGTCACTCCGGTCCCACCCTGGCTGTTTACCAGGGTTCCTGTTCAGCCTGATCCTCGCTGGTCCGTCCCTCCGGCTCCGCCCTGGCTCCCTGCCAGGACCCCTGGCCTGCCTGAGCCTCCCTGGCTCAACCTTCCCGTCCCTCCCTGGACTTGCTGGGCTTCCCTGCTGGCACTGGCTTGGCTCCCCTCCCTCCCTCCCTCCCCTCTTTGTCTCTATGTTTTGATTTTTCTTGTCTTGTCTGTTGTTCAGTGTCAGTCTTGTGTAGTCATGTTCTTGTGCTGTCATGTTTCTGTCATGTTTCTGCCAGGTGGCCAAGGTCAAGGGTCAAGGTTCAAGGTTTCTTTATTTGTCACATAATAAATTATACAGGGTATAATTAGAAGTGAAATGTAAATCAAATCAGGTCCGCTCAGTGGACAGTGCAAAAAAATACAAATCAAAAATAAAATTCTATAAAGTAACACAACACCAGAGCATATAAATGGTAAAGAAGAGAAAGAGAAAAATGTGCAATGGAATACAAAGTGCAAAACAATAAGATGTGCAAAACGATAAGATGTGCAAAGAACAATGTACTGGGACTTAATAAATAGTAATATTAATAAGAGGGATGTGCAGACGGGATGTTCAGGGGTATGTACACAAGCAGCAATACGAGTGATGAGAATATGGATGATTACAGTTAACAGTCTTGTAAATGTTTATGAGACTGGGTTTGTGTTGAGGAGCCTGATGGCCTGAGGGAAGAAGCTCCTCCTCAGTCTCTCAGTTTTTGCCAACATGCTCCTGAAGCGCTTGCCAGATGGCAGTAAACAGTAGACCTGCAGAGAGGGCATCTGCTGGCACCTCCTGCCAGGGCCAACCTTGCTGCCTGCCAAGCAGCTGGCTCCGCACTGGCCTCCTGACGGGCTAGAGCCGGCCTGATCTGTCCCTCCCTGGTTCGTCACTCCGGTCCCACCCTGGCTATTTACCAGGGTTCCTGTTCAGCGTCCCTTTTGAGGGGGGGGGGTAGTGTCAGGGTTCTGTCACTTCGGTCTAGTGTTGTTCATGGTTTTGTGACAGAGCCCTGATACTCCCGTCATGTCCTGTTTTCATGTGAGCGCGCGGCTTCGAGTGTGCTCGAGCCGTGCGCTCTCTCGTCTGCGTGCCTTGTTTCATGTTGGAGCGTGGTGTTCAGATCCCGGCACTCATGTCTTGAGGTTCAGTTTCGTGTCGGGTTTCGGACACTCGCGCTCCACGTTCTGTCTCTTTGTGTGAGTGTGTGGTCTCGAGTTCGCTCGGCCCCACGCTCTTCTGTCCACGTGTGTTTTGTTGTGTTGAACGCAGTTCGTGTATAGTAATGTTACACTTTTTTCTTTTGTTTCCTCCTTTTTAATGACATTTGAGTTCGAGAACACTGGTCGACATCATGACTGTCATGGAGCGCAGTCCATCAGAAAGGAACTTCTAGAAAGACAAGCTAATGAGAAAAAGGCAGAGCACAAAAAGCTGGAACTGATGAAGGACACAAAGGAACAGCAAACTCGTCTCCTGCACTACACCAAACAACTGCAGCAGCAACAGACAGAGCTGGACAACATACGCTCAGAAACACACAGATGGGTAAACACACACACACACACACACACACACACACACACACATTTAGAGTAAGTGTATTAATGTGCAAACACAAAAAGACACACAGATGTCACTGTGGCACTTCTGTCTTCTGTACAGTTCTGTCTTTCAGGATCACAGACTATTCATGTGTTCCATAGGAACTGAAACGGGAGGAATTGCGTTCAACTGCAGAAAGAGAGGAGCTCCAGTATGCTCAGATAAAGGTCAGGATTCGTTCAATTTATCAAATAATCGCACCTTACTGGAGAGAGTCTGTGGATACTGAGGACCCCTTCAAGCAGCTGCAGCTGGTGAATAATTATAAATACTTCTGGCATCCTAGAATAATATGGTGTTTAAAATTAAATACAGTAAAGTTATAAAATGTCATCATCACATGGCAATGATAAAATCCAACTGATCGTGAACTTTTTTTCTCCTCCAGATTCGGAAACATTTTCAGCTTGTGAGAGCTATAACTGAAGATCGAAATGTTATGACACCGCCGTCAGGTGGAACTGAAGAAGATGACAGACAGCAGAGATTGAGATCCAAGCTCTGAAGATGAATGCACTGAAATCAGCCAGAAGTGCCTAAGCGAAATATGAACCATCATCTGACCACCCCTTTACAGTATTGTGCACTGTGATGGGAAGGACACCATACTGTACTGAGATTAAATGACTATTAATTTATAGATTTTTATTGAAACTATTAAATTTTTGTCATAATTTGTGTTATAAAGGATTAATGCATTAAACCTGTTATTTGATTGAGAAGTACAAAACACATACATACATACATACATATATTAAAATATGATAAATAATTTAAGTAATAATAAAATAAATAATAAAACAACATTTGCATAGTAATTTATTTCAGTATGAATTTAAAAAAAATAACACGGTGTAATGTATAACACTTTCCTCACCTTGAATAAATGTATTTTCAATCTTAGGCTAATTATTTTCAAACAAAATGAAATAATAATAAAAAAATCCAAATTAAAATGTTCATTTTTAAGAACCATAACAGTCAAGCAGTTGAGATTTTGCCTCGCTTAATGTGCTCATGTTGCAATGACCTGAACATCTTAAAGTCAACATAGTGTTTATTACAGCGCTTTACACAATGCAGATTGTTTCAAAGCAGCTTCACAGTTTTAAACAGGAACTAACAGAATCAGTTATGCAAACTGCAAAAAATGAGGCAAATCCAAAAGCAGCTGAATGAGATTAAAGATTAACTAAAAGAGAGTTTATCTGGAAATCATTTTTATTAAAACTAACTTTTAGTCGTCATCATCTTTGTTATGAAGGATGCATTAAACAGTTATTTAAGAAAAAGTCTGGGTCTCGCTGTATCGCTCAGGCTGCGCTGCAGTGTCTATTCTCAGGCGTGATCCCACTACTGATCGACACGGGGGCTTTGACCTGCTCCGTCTCCGACCTGGGCCGGTTCACCCCTCCTTAGACGACCTGGTGGTCCCGAGCTCCCCCAGGAGCACCATATCGATACCGAACTTAGTGCGGACACCCGATCGACATAGTCCACTGCAGCCCAGAAGCCCTGAGCTTAAGCGATCCGCCAGCCTCAGCCTCCCAGTAGCTTGATTACAGGCGCCGCCACTGAACCCGGCGAGAGCCGCGAGTATCAGCGCTGCTGCTGAACCTGCTGCTCACTGCGCCATCTAGTGCAGATAAACACAACTCTACACTCACATCAGCTGCGGAGCAGAGCCAACATCTGTTTTATTAAATATATTTGGTGTATTATCACAAATAAGTAGTACATTGTCAAAACTGTGCTTTAAAAAAATACTTTTGAACAATTTTTATCGACTCAAATCACAAATAACTTTTCTCACCACATCTAACTCATCTTTTTCTTGATAAACTCTAGCACTGATTCAGACAATGCATTTTACTCTCTAAAAATGATCTGTAGCAGGGCACAATATACTGTATTAATATGAAGGTGATATGAATAATATGAATATATGAATATGATAATTTTCTGTGTTGATCTTCTTACAGATGTTTCACCTGATTTTTATTTGTTTATTTCCTGCTTAGAATTGACCAGCAGATGACGCTATAGCTAAGGCCACAAAACGAAGTATCTCAGCTCAGCACTCACACCTCTTCGCATTTTGGTCTTTCTCGCCTTTATTTTAAGCTTTTCTGTCGTTGATAGTAGGCTATATTTAGATGCATTTCACTGTCATCTCTTTGGAAGGTCATTTTTACAACTCTTTAGCTGAAAGCGGCCCTGCCGATTGGGCTCTTTGTAACATCAGCCTGCAGGGTTTTATCCTAAATCCAGGAGATTATGTTTAAGACTCCCAGGCACCTTCCATGTGTCTGTCTTTCACTGTGTGTGAGTGTGTTTTCCGCTGTCTGATAACCACAGGCTCAAACTCTAATCTAAGAGAGTGAGTCTGCAGGAAATGTACTGTTTCTGATTCTCTCACTCTCATTGTCTTGCCCATTTCTTATTATTTATGTCAGACGTTCGTTTCTTGATCTATATTAATGACAAGTTCACATTTAATAGCATGTACACCTGTCTCTTTCCCTCCCCCTGACAGCTGAGAGGACACACACCCTTTATCCCGGTGGGACTGAGAAGATTAGGTTCATGTATGTGCGAGAGTGTGTGTCTGATATCTAGATAGGAGATCTGTCTCAAACTGGTTCAATCTAAATACCTCCATCACCACCACAGCACCCTGTCAATCAAAACCCACAGGCTGAGCCCCACGGTGGAAAGAGACTGTCATGGTCAAAGAGCTCATTTTCCTGTTGTATTTCTGAAATAAAACATTTGAAAACCCAAGTTCATTATAAAGCTATTTGTTTTGGATGGCCTTTTGAACTAGCCAGATACAAGATATGTGGTCTTTGTGGTTTTGTGTAGTAGCTACTTAGGGGCAAAATAGTGTTTCATTCAAAACAATTCATTCAAGCAAGTAATTACTAATATAGTAAGTCATTGTAGGCAATTGTATTATTTTATTAACCTAATAGTAAGGTTTCTTATTTGGGGCTTAGTATGTCAGTTTGTAGTAATAAAATGTCCTCACCAAATGAAGCTAAACATGTCAGAAGCTAAGTGTGTGCGTGTGTGTGGTGTGTGTGTTGTGTGTGTGTGTGAAAGTATACACACACAAAGCTCTCGCTGCCCACATTATTTTCCCTTTGACTTCATATAAAAGAGACACTTTTCCTCAGTGTCTCTCATTCTCCTCTGTTCTCAGCGTTCCATTCATAGTTCAGTGAGGAAGAATGAGGAGTGAATGT